>OU452311.1:12643118-13243118 GCA_911728475.2 Pterostichus madidus
ATATATATATATATATATATATATATTATTCATGCTCTTCTTCCTATTTACGCTTCAGTACAATATTTATGGGGGTTTAAAGTTTTAAATATACGATATAGAATCCAAAAAACATCGGTTCGATTTGTGATATACCAAATGATTGTGCTTAGCATAGCAACCCTAGTAGATCGAAAATTATTTAATTTTGGATACTCGTTACCAACATCACGGCTAGCAATAATTTATTAAACACAAATGTCTACAAATAGCTCCTTGTCAACTACAACGGTCTGCAAAGAATTTTGGCCTGCAATTGTTCACTTTTGGTCACCGAATGATGATCAAAAAGGTTGCTTTTTTGCTGGTCGTACAATTTTTTGCCATTAGCATATAATTAGCGACAGAAATATAATCTTTATATTGCTGAGAAACAAATTTTCGTTGCTAAATACCATAAACGCTTCGGCGGAAAAGAAAAACTTCACGCACTACTAAATTAAGCCGTATCGTAACAACTAATGCATTTTTTTTATATCGCTCGTTAAAAATATCTATTTCAAATGAGAGGACTGATTATGATATACTATATCTTAGTTCTCTCTTGATATTACGATAATATAATTACTGTATGATATACTTATTAAAATTTGGTCCTAATTTAAAAAATCGACAAAGAAATACACTGGTATTTTTTTGTAATATGAGGTTTGCCGCTTCCCTAATTAAATTAGACCAAAAGTGTAAATACAAAAAAGGTTTAGAATTAAAAATTGCATCTGATGAGTACCTACTCGTTGTTCAATTGTTTTTAATACAAGAGTAAGAAGCAAACGAAAAATGGCTTTTAAGAAGAAAATTACGGATTGAAAATTGAAAAATTAAAACGTTAAAAAAATAAAAATGATATAATTTTACAAGCCCATTAAATAAATAAACAACATTTGTTAACCGAAATTATTAATAAATTATACTTGAAGATGTATTGTCATATTTTATTAATGGTAATAATAAAAATATATCCAAGAATAAATAGAACTCGCCCGTCAAGTGGGAAATTTATTTGTGTTTTTGACTGGGTTTTTGGAGTTGGATTAAAATATACTGTTTGTCACCGGATTTCTCGAGTTTCGTTTTATTAAGATAAGTGTTATCTTTCATTTTTATAGTAGTTTAATTTTTTTTGTAGTATATTTTCTTTAATATCGTTATTTGTTTATATTGCTTACGTGTATAGAAACGCTGAGTTATGTTTTGTTTTTAGGTGTGATTGACGTTTGACACTTGTTTGACAGTTGTGTGAATGTAACTATTTTCTATTTTCATTTATAGTTAAGGATAAGCCCGGTAAGCTACCTTAACTACTACTCTTCTACCGAGAGAACCCTTCTTTTATTTCTTTTGGATAAATGAAGAATAAATGGGTGAAATTTGATGAATGAAAGTTTGGTACGTGGAATGTTAGGGGTATATCTGGCGAAACATGGTGTGGGTGTGCTTGTTAGTGAACGAATGAAACCGTTTGTGAGAGAATATGGTTGTACTTCTTCGAGAATTCTTTGGCTGAGATTGAAGGTAGGCTTTCATAGAATCTTCGTTGTGTCAGTTTATGGCCCAACCGAATCCGAAAATAATCTTGAAAAATATAGATTTTGGAATTTGTTAGATAGTGTTATTCATTCATGTGATTCAGGTGAAAAAGTTATTGTTTGTGGTGATTTAAATGGTTGGGTGGGAGTTAAGAGAAGCATGTCTGGGAATGTATTGGGTAAGTTTGGTGAAGCAAGCGCGAATGAAAATGGTAGGAAAATAGTTTCTTTCTGTTTGGAGCGTGATCTCTTTGTTTCCAACTCTGTCTTTAAACATAAACTAACTCATTTGTATACGTGGGAGAATGTTAGTGAGAATAGACGGAGTATGATTGATTTTATTTTGTATGATGAACGATTGAGAAGTTTAGTTGTGGATACGCGTGTGAAGCGTGGTGCTGAATTGGGTACGAATGACCATTATTTGGTGGTATCGCGTATACGTCTAGATAAATGTCGGAGAATGAGGGTGAAAAATATCAAAAAAATGTTTCGTGTGAAATCCAGTGCTCTGCAGACTGAAGATGTTAGAGATTGAAATGAACTTGCTAGAATATTTAACCAGGCTTAAGAAGATTGAAAGTAATCCTTTTATAGTTATAGTTATTAGTTTATAAAGTAGAAAAAGAAAAAAAGTAAAAAATAAAGCTTGTTTGAGCCACAACTATCAGCTAAAGTAAATTGAGGTAATTTTAAATTATAGGATAGGTAGCTAGGATGCGGACAAGTGCTTCCGCGCTTTTGCAATCCTTTATGTTTTCATTGGGTGGCGATAGATATACTGAAGACTGAATATGTTATCCATAGATATGTCAAACTATGTAATACAAACGTTATATACAATTCTGTATTTCTATTGTAAAACTCAATAAATTATTATTATTATTATTATTATTATTTGTTTGTTGAGAAAATAAATGAAACTTTGCCTGTATGTAAGCTTAATTTTGAATGCAGCATAAATGATGTTTGGTTGAAATTTAAGTATACAGTTCTGAAATGTGCAAAAGAAGTTTGTGGTGAATGTAGTTTAGGCTCTTGTCCAAAGAATGCATGGTGGAATGAAGAAGTAAAAGTAATAGACCGAATGGTTGTAGTGAAAATGTTAGTGATGATGAATGGGATATAGATTTGAGTGATGTTAGTTTCGCATTGATGCGTCTGAAGAATGGTGGCTCCCGGTTTGGATAGTATATCGAATGAGATGTTGAAGTCTGGAGGCGAGAGGTTATTTGACTGATTAGTTTATTTGTTTAGATTTTATTTAAAACGGTGTGTTGCTCCTGATGATTGGAAACGTCCTATCATTTGTCCTTTATTTAAAGGTAAAGGTAGTTCGAGTAAATGTACTAATTTTCGTGCGATAAGTTTGTTGAGTGTGGTAGGGAAGTTGTACGGGAAAATTCTTATTCATAAGGTACGAACCTTAACAATCTCCAAGTTAAGCGATATGCAAGGTGGTTTTTTGCCTGAGAGAGGGTGTGTGGATCAATTGTTTTCTCTTCCTATGATTGTTGAAAAGTTACTTGCTAAGAACAGAAGGTGTTCTGTGGCTTTCTCGATCTTAAAAAAGCATATGATAGTGTTCATCGCGAGACATTATGGAATGTACTGCTACAGTATGGTATAAATGGTAATTTGTTGGGTGCAATTCGTGCGCTGTATGAAGGTAGTGAGGCTGCGGTGAGAGTTAATGGTAGATTGAGTGATTGGTTTTGTATAGACATTGGCGTGAAACAAGGTTGTGGGATGTCTCCGTGGCTCTTTAATTTGTACATGGAAGTGTTATTACGAACGGCGTTGAATTGGGTGGATAGTGTACATATTGGTGGTAGTGTTGTGCCTGCGTTAGCGTATGCGGATGATGTTGTTCTTATGGGTGAATTTGAAGAGCAATTGAGACGAATGATTTTAATTGTAAATGAAGTAGGAAAAGATATAAATTTGTTATTAAATGTTGATAAATGTAAAGTGTTAGTGTTTGAAAAGAGCGATTTGGTGACTAACTGTAATGTTTCGGTGAATGGTGTAAGATTGGGTCAAGTGAATGAGTTTTTATATTTGGGTAGTATGTTTTCGAGGGATGGACGTATTGATTGTGAGATTGAAAGAAGAGTATCTGCGGGATGCAAGGTATTGGGTGCTCTGGGAACCTTTGCTCGAAATGTGAATGTATCCAGGGATGCTCGGTTGAGTGTTTATAATAGTGTTTTAGTAATAGATTGATGTATGGTAGTGAATATTGGGTGTGGATGAAGAAACATGAACGTCGTATAACTGCTGTGGAAATGAGGTATTTGCGGGGTGTGTGTGGTTATACTAGAAGAGATCGTGTCCGGAATACATTGGTGTATGATGAGTGTGCAATTGAGAAGAATGTAGTTTGAAAAGTTAGTTATAAGTCAGTTGAGATGGTTTGGGCATGTAGAATGAGAGATTGGTAAAGCAGGTATATGTTGGTGAAAATGAGGGTGAAAGATTGCGTGTACGATCTATGAATAAATGGATGAAAATGACTGAAGGATTGTTGCGTGAACGAAAGTTGCTGAGTATGAGGAACAAACGTGCTTGTATGAAATGAATTATGAATGTGGATGAAGCTAAAGTGGTGTGTCAGGATAGGAACGTTTGGCGAAGATTAATTGCGGAATGAATCTGATGATTTAAGAAAAGTTCAGTATTTTTGATTTTAGTTTTGTTGTTTAGTAATTTCATTAGAGTGTTTACCTGAAATTGTGTGAAATTCACTTTCAAAAACAAGCGCAGGGACGACACTCCCTTCGTTTCTTATATTTTTTATTCGTTTTCTGATCTTACATTGAGTGTTTAACTGCAATTGTGTGGAATTCAGTTCCAAAAACAAGCGTAGAGCGACACTCCCTTCCTTTCTTATCTTTTTGTTTCATTTTCAGTTACTGCATTGTCTGAACTTTTCTTTCATATACAAGCGCAGGCTATTGCTTTCACTTTTCTAATCTTTGTAGATTCTTTGTTAGGGTCGTTATTAGATTCGTTGTTAGGAGTAAGCGTGAATAATTTGAGATGTTTTATGCATATGTTATGTACGTCGTAGAAAGAAGATGAATGATAAGTGAATAATAATGATGTGATTTAAGGTTTGATTGTGATAAATGATTTCGAGTCTAATAAATGAATGGGTGGTTAAAGTGAGGGTGGTGTGTTAGGATGATAATGTTTGACGAGGGCTGATTATTTGATGAATGTATGAGTGAATATTTTATGAGTGATTTTAGGGTTCGTGCTACCCCATTTGTTGGAATATAGCGTGAAGATATGTCTGTATGTAATAATAAATAATAATAATAATCAAGACAGGCGGTAGTTGTCGACGCCAAGATCAAGCAGCCTACGGCCGGCGACACTGACTGTCTATATTACAGTAATATAAACTTTGAGCCAATATTCGAAAATTGTAATTCCATCTATCTTTTTATTAGCCGATAAATTAGTCACGTTAAACATATGATAATATACTACATAACACCCCTGTTTGTATTAGATACAATTTTTGTATTAATTATTACTTTACAAGCTATTATTTCCCTATATACGATTTTTTTCAATCAATTTTTCGTTCCTCTCGACTTCCGGAATATTTTGGTTTTTCGCGACTTGTCCGACTGGCGGCAACATCTTACGCTCAGTTCAACAACTTCGGCTCTCGAGCTCGCCTCGTTGTCGATCGGAAACTGATGCAAAACCAGAAGTACAAAACTAAAATTTATTGACTTTTGACATTGCGAGTTACCAAATTTGTGTAAAATATATGTTTAAAGTTCATATGCAAGTATTTCTGTGTTCAAAAATATATAATCAAGACAGGCGTTAGTTGTCGTCGCCAAGATTAAGCAGAAAACGGCGGCACTGACTGTCTATATTACAGTAATATAAACTTTGAGCCAATATTCGAAAATTGCAATTCCATTTAACGTTTTATTAGTCGATAATCGTCTTTGGTATCAATTAAAAGGTCTTTTGAAGTGCTCGCGTGCAAAACTTAATACTTTTCGATCGTCAATTATTTTAGTGAAAGTGCTTCAAAACCCATCGTCTTTGGTATCAATCGAAAGATCTTTTGAAGGGCTTACATGCAAAATTGGAATTTTATCGATTGGAATTGTTTTAATGAAAGTGCTTCAAAACATACCGTGTTTGGCATCAAATGAAAGGTCTTTTTAAGGGCTTGCATGCAGAATTGAAATTTTTTCGATCGGCTATTGTTTTAGCGAAAGTCTTCCAAAACCTATCGTGTTTGGTATCAAATGAAAGGTCTTTTTAAGGGCTTGCATACAAAATTGAAATTTTATCGATTGGCAATTGTTTTAATGAATGTGCTTCAAAACCTATCGTATTTGGCATCAAATGAAAGATATTTTTAAGGGCTTACATGTAAAATTGGATTTTTGTCGATCGGCAATGTTTTAACGAAAGTGTTCCAAAGCCTATCGTGTTTGGTATCAAATGAAAGATCTTTTGAAGGGCTCGCGAGCAAAATTTAATACTTTTTGATCGTCAATTGTTTTAGTGAAAGTGCTTCATAATCCATCGTTTTTGGTATCAATTGAAATATCTTTTGAAAGGCTTACATGCAAAATTGGAATTTTATCGATTGGCATTTGTTTTAATGAGAGTGCATCAAAACCTATCGTGTTTGGTATCAAATGAAAGATCTTTTGAAGGGCTCGCGTGCAAAACTTAATACTTTTCAGTCGTCAATTGTTTTAGAGAAAGTCCTTCAAAACCTATCGTGTTTGGTATCAAATAAAAGGTCTTTTTAAGGGCTTACACGTAAATTTGAAATTTTATCGATTGGCAATTGTTTTAATTAAAGTGCTTCAAAACTTATCGTGTTTGGCATCAAGGGCTTGCATGCAGAATTAGAATTTTTTCGATCGGCAATTGTTTTAGCGAAAGTATTTCAAAATTTATTGTGTTTGGCATCAAATGAAAGATCTTTTTGAGGGCTTGCATTCAGACTTGAAATTTTTTCGATCGGCTATTGTTTTAGCGAAAGTATTCCAAAACCTATCGTGTTTGGCATCAAATGAAAGATTTTTTGAAGGGCTCGCGAGCAAAATTTAATACTTTTCGATTGTCAGTTGTTTTAGTGAAAGTGCTTCAAAACCCATCGTCTTTGGAATCAATCGAAAGGTCTTTTGAAGGGCTTACATGCAAAATTGGAATTTTATCGATAGGCAATTGTTTTAATGAAAATACTTCGAAACTTATCGTGTTTGGCATCAAATGAAAGGTCCTTTCAAGGGCTTGCATGCAAAATTAGAATTTTTTCGATCGGCAATTGTTTTAGCGAAAATATTTCAAAACCTATCGTGTTTGGTATCAAATGAAAGGTCTTTTTAAGGGTTTACATACAAAATTGGATTTTTTTCGATCGGCAATTGTTTTAAGGAAAGTAGTCCAAAACCTATCGTGTTTGGTATCAAATGAAAGATCTTTTGAAGGGCTAGAGAGCAAAATTTAATACTTTTCGATCGTCAATTGTTTTAGTGAAAGTGCTTCAATATCCATCGTTTTTGGTATCAATTGAAAGGTCTTTTGAAGGTCTTACATGCAAAATTGGAGTTTTATCGATTGGCATTTGTTTTAATTAAAGTGCTTCGAAACCTATCGTGTTTGGCATCAACTGAAAGGTCTTTTCAAGGGCTTGCATGCAGAATTAGAATTTTTTCGAACGACAATTGTTTTATCGAATGTATTCCAAAACCTATCGTGTTTGGTATCAAATAAAAGGACTTTTTAAGGGCTTACACGTAAAATTGGAATTTTATCGATTGGCAATTGTTTTAATTAAAGTGCTTCAAACCTATCGTGTGTGGCATCAAATGAAAGGTCGTTTTAAGGGCTTGCATGCAGAATTAGAATTTTTTCGATCGGCAATTGTTTTAGCGAAAGTATTCCAAAACCTATCGTGTTTGGCATCAAATGAAAGATCTTTTTGAGGGCTTGCATGCAGAATTAGAATTTTTTCGATCGGCAATTGTTTTAGCGAAAGTGTTCCATAACCTATCGTGTTTGGCATCAAATGAAAGGTATTTTTAAGGCCTTGCATGCAGAATTGAAATTTTTTCGATCGGCTATTGTTTTAGTGAAAGTGTTCCAAAACCTATCGTGTTCGGTATCAAATGAAAGGTCTTTTTAAGGGCTTGCATGCAAAATTAAAATTTTATCGATTGGAAATTGTTTTAATTAATGTGCTTCAAAACCTATCGTGTTTGGCGACAAATGAAAGGTCTTTTTAAGGGCTTGCATGCAGAATTAGAATTTTTTCGATCGGTAATTGTTTTAACGAAAGTGTTCAAAAACCTATCGTGTTTGGTATCAAATGAAAGGTCTTTTTAAGGGCTTGCATACAGAATTAGAATTTTTTCGATCGGCAATTGTTTTAGCGAAAGTGTTCCAAAACCTATCGTGTTTGGCATCAAATGAAAGGTATTTTTAAGGACTTGCATGCAGAATTGAAATTTTTTCGATCGGCTATTGTTTTAGTGAAAGTGTTCCAAAACCTATCGTGTTCGGTATCAAATGAAAGGTCTTTTTAAGGGCTTGCATGCAAAATTAAAATTTTATCGATTGGCAATTGTTTTAATTAATGTGCTGCAAAACCTATCGTGTTTGGCGACAAATGAAAGGTCTTTTTAAGGGCTTGGATGCAGAATTAGAATTTTTTCGATCGGCAATTGTTTTAGCGAAAGTATTCCAAAACCTAATGTGTTTGGCATCAAATGAAAGGTCTTTTTGAGGGCTTGCATGCAGAATTGAAATTTTTTCGATCAGCTATTGTTTTAGCGAAAGTGTTCCAAAACCTATTGTGTTTGACATCAAATGAAAGGTTTCTTTGAGGGCTTGCATGCAGAATTGAAATTTTTTCGATCGGCTATTGTTTTAGCGAAAGTGTTCCAAAACCTATCGTGTTTGGTATCAAATGAAAGGTCTATTGAAGGGCTTGCATGCAAAATAGTTTTTTTTTCGATCGGCAATTGTTTTAACGAAAGTGTTCAAAAACCTATCGTGTTTGGTATCAAATGAAAGGTCTTTTTAAGGGCTTGCATGCAAAATTAGAATTTTTTCGATCGGCAATTGTTTTAACGAAAGTGTTCAAAAACCTAGCGTGTTTGGTATCATATGAAAGGTCTTTTTAAGGGCTTGCATGCAAAATTGGATTTTTTTCAATCGGAAATTGTTTTAACGAAAGTGTTCCAAAACCTATCGTGTTTGGTATCAAATGAAAGATCTTTTGAAGGGCTCGCGAGCAAAATTTAATAATTTTTGATCGTCAATTGTTTTAGAGAAAGTACTTCATAATCCATCGTTTTTGGTATCAATTGAAAGATCTTTTGAAAGGCTTGCATGCAAAATTGGAATTTTATCGATTGGCATTTGTTTTAATGAGAGTGCTTCGAAACCTATCGTGTTTGGTATCAAATGAAAGATCTTTTGAAGGGCTCGCGTGCAAAACTTAATACATTTCAATCGTCAATTGTTTTAGTGAAAGTGCTTCAAAACCTATCGTGTTTGGTATTAAATAAAAGGTCTTTTTAAGGGCTTACACGTAAAATTGAAATTTTATCGATTGGAAATTGTTTTAATTAAAGTGATTCAAAACCTATCGTGTTTGGCATCAAATGAAAGGTCGTTCAGCCCTTCTGACGGCACTATCAACCATCACTGCTACACGGGGATGTTCACAGGGTTATAGGATACCTGTGTAAAAAAGAATTGTTGATGCACAAGAACATATAAGGGTTGTTTTTATTTTTTTTTGTCCGTATTGAAAGACACAATTAAAATTCTGTACAGCCCTTCAGACGGCACTATCAACCATCACTGCTTAACAGGGATATTCGCAGGGTTATAGGGTACCTGTGTAAAAAAGATTTGTCGATGCACAAGAACATATAAGGGTTGTTTTCTTTTGTCCGTATTGAAAGATATGATACACAATTAAAAAATTGTACAGCCCTTCAGACGGCACTATCAACCATTACTGCTACACAGGGATGTTCACAGGGTTATAGGGTACATGTGTAAAAAAGAATTGTTGATGCACAAGAACATATTTATTTATTTTGTCCGTATTGTCAGTTATGAGACACAATTAAAATTCTGTACAGCCCTTCAGACGGCACTATCAACCATCACTGCTTAACAGGGATGATCGCAGGGTTATAGAGTACCTGTGTAAAAAAGAATTGTCGATGCACAAGAACATATAAGGGTTGTTTTTTTTTGTCCGTATTGAAAGATATGATACACAATTAAAAATTTGTACAGCCCTTCAGACGGCACTATCAACCATTACTGCTACACAGGGATGTTCACAGGGTTATAGGGTACATGTGTAAAAAAGAATTGTTGATTCACAAGAACATATTTTTTTTTTGTCCGTATTGTCAGTTATGAGACACAATTAAAATTCTGTACAGCCCTTCAGACGACACTGTCAACCATCACTGCTACACAGGGATGTTCGCAGGGTTATAGGGTACCTGTGTAAAAAAGAATTGTTGATGCACAAGAACATATAAGGGTTGTTTTTATTTTTTTGTCCGTATTGAAAGATATGATACACAATTAAAAATTTGTACTGCCCTTCAGACGGCACTATCAACCATCACTGCTACACAGGGATGTTCACAGGATTGTAGGGTACCTGTGTAAAAAAGAATTGTTGATGTACAAGAACATATAAGGGTTGTTTTTATTTTTTTTGTCCGTATTGTCAGTTATGAGACACAATTAAAATTCTGTACAGCCCTTCAGACGACACTGTCAACCATCACTGCTACACAGGGATGTTCGCAGGGTTATAGGGTACCTGTGTAAAAAATAATTGTTGATGCACAAGAACATATAAGGGTTGTTTTTATTTTTTTTTTGTCCGTATTGTCAGTTATGAGACACAATTAAAATTCTGTACAGCCCTTCAGACGGCACTATCAACCATCCTTGCTACAGAGGGATGTTCGCAGGGTTATAGGGTACCTGTGTAAAAAAGAATTTTTGATGCACAAGAACATATAAGGGTTGTTTTATTTTTTTTGTCCGTATTGTCAGTTATGAGACACAATTAAAATTCTGTACAGCCCTTCAGACGGCACTATCAGCCATCACTGCTATACAGGAATGTTCGCAGAGATATAGGGTACCTGTGTAAAAAAAATCGTCGATGCACATGAATATTTAGGATTAGAAATAATGAATAATTTGCTGAAGTGTTGGTTATGGGTTAGGAAATTGATAGTCATATATTCGTGGGTGAATGTATTTTTTTTATAATATAACATATTTATCTTCATAGTAAAATAGTATTTGATTTATTATTTGAGAATATACACATTTAATCTGTTATAATACAATAATAGTTATGTTTTTTAATTAAAAGTAGTTAACAGTTATTCAGTTGGTTTTGGTTATACCTATCGTAAGGTTTGTTCACAACTGGGTGTATCTCTGTTGTCGCTGCTAGCTGCCGCTGCCAGTTTCACTCTGGTAGAAATAATACATGTTAATAAATCAATTTTAGACGGGATACAGTATTTTGTTTATAATATGTTTTTACATTTACCAAGTTTCATAACAGTTAAAATATAATTTTAAATATAGAAGAATGTAAAAATATTTACAACTAATTGTATTTCTGGTAGACTGTCACTAGCTCTGGAAGTATTGTGTACGAGGTGTGATAAAAAGTATCCAAAATAGAATTATTTAAAAAAAATTACAAATGATGATTGATTTATAAGTTAATTTCCCTCGAAGTAGCCTCTTTCCCAAGCCACACACGTATCCTAGGGTTGTTTCCACTGATCACAGCATGTTTTAAAATCATTTTCTGAAATAACGAACAGCTGCCTAGTCTCATTTCGTTATATCTCCTCAATATCCTGAAATCTTTCTATCCAAATGGTATTTGATTTTGGGGACGATAAAAAAGTTGAAAGGAGCGAGACCTGGAGAACAGGAAGATTGCCGGACTTGTGAAATGTGATTTTACTCAAGAAACTGCTGCACAAACTGTGATGCATGAGCAGATGTGTTTCCATGATGTAATGCGATCAACTGCTTCCCTCAAACGCCTCCAAACTTGACAATAATACTCCTTGTTCATTGTTTGGCCTGGTGGAGCATATTCATGATGTACAAGTCCTTTATTTTGGCATTGTTGTCACATTTGCTTATTGAAGGCCTTCCAGTCTGTGCATCGCTGTCAACACTTTCGCGACCGTCTTTAAAGCATTTATATCACGCATAAAATTGTGCTTGGTTCGTACAATCCGTCCCACAGATAGTCTGTAACGTTTCATATATGTCTTTACATGTATCTCCAAGTTTTCGTCAAAATATATTGCAAATATTGTGATCTTACATCACCAAATTTAATTGTGATTCCTAAATCATGAGTACCTCTTAAGTAAGCAACATCTTGTTAGCAGTATTTTCTTTTTAAAACAAAATACTTAATATTGCACTTCTATTTGTTTATATTTTGCCATCTTTTAAAAGGAACATTTGCCGGAAACTTTACTTATTTGTATCAGTGAGAACGATACATATTGTACTCATTTTTCTGTTTATAAAAAACCTACAAATAAATATGAACAAAATAAATTTTAATATAAAACATTAATGTTTAAGTTGTGTCATTAGAAATAATGTAATTGTACGTGCAATTAATAAGATGTTATTAGACATATAAGAAACGTATTTTTGATCACACTTGCATAATTTTTTTAACAAATTCTGATTTGCAAGCATATAGTATTTTTTCCAGGTTATATATTTCCTTTAACTAAATATATTCTTACACATACTCTTTTTCTAATTGAGTGATTCTAATTATTAATATTATATATATTTGAATACAAAAATACTTGCATATGAACTTTAAATATATATTTTACACAAATTTGATAGGTGTCAAACTCATATGTCAACAAATTTTAGTTTTGTATTTCTGGCTTCACGTCTGTTTCCGATCGACAACGAAGTGAGCTCGGGAGCCGAAGTTGTCGAACTTATGAGAAATCGGTGTTGCGAGAAATAGGGATTACGAGATGCTCCGAATCTCGCGCATAGATTTCTCATAAGATCGAAAGCGAAGATACCCGAGCTCGCTTCGTTGTCGATCGGAAATGGATACAAAGCCAGTAGTACAAACCTAAAATTTTGTAAATGTGCCTTTGACATTTATCGATTTATATAAAATATATCTTTAAAGTCCGCATGCAAGTGGTTGAATGTTCAAATATATATATAATATTAACAATTGAATAACTTTATTATTATAAAATTATGTATAAATATGTATTTTAGGTAACAGAAGAAAAATATAACCTAAGTAAATACTCTAACCTGTCAGAAAGTATAGTATAATTGTTAGAAAAATTGTCCAAGTCTGAGAAAAAAAATCAACTTATTGTTTATAATATTCCAAACAATAAATTACTAGTTGAAGGTATTGTTTCTATTGACATACTACTAACCTATTTATTTTTTGGGCTAAAGTGTATTTTGCTTATATTCGTAGTATTTTAATATGCAAAAGAAAGAAACACATGGAAACAATAGTGCACGCTGTTGGAATCGGAAAGTAAAGTATAATTGTTAAAAAAAATGTATAAATCTGACTACAAAATTCAACCTTTTGTTTCTTATATTCCAAACAAGTTACTAGCTGCAGGTATTGTTTCTGTTGACCTATTTATGTATTGCACTAATATTTATTTTGTTTATATTTGTAGATATTTTAATATGCAGAAGAAAGAAACACTTGGAAACAATATGTCTTGTTCTTGCTGATGATTTCAAAATACAAACAAGAACAAATGCAATATTTAAACAATATGAAGCATTTAGTTGTAATTAATCCTTTGCTATGGATAAAAGACTGCACGGCTAATAAAATGTGCTGTGCTTAAAAAGTGCTCATGAATTAAGGATCAAAATTAAGTTGTAGTATTATTAGTGGTGTAAGATTTATCATTGATTCATCACTTTACACAATCTAGTTTAAATGTGCCATTGACAATAAATGAGAAATGAGTAAAAGAATTATTAGAAAGTAAAATCAAAACTTACGAAAATAAATAAGAAATTTTCACCGATTGATGTTAGAATATAAAATTTTAAATTCGCTATAAGTATTGGTTCTTGCAATTTAGATAAAAAATGTGTTTTGTTTTATTCAATATAATAAAGTTTGTCTTACATTTCATTATTCTATTTCATTAAAACCTTAAATTTCATTTATTCATCTAGTAAATAGTTAGCAGTCACAATTCTGACAGTGAATATACAAACATTTAGTTTTTCTGTTAAAGGAACCATGTAGAAATATTTTAAATGGTACTTAATGTAAAAGTTAATTCAGCCCGATTTTGTAAAAAGTTGCTAATTTTCAGAAACGTTTTTTTTTTATTCAAACAGTATTCTATATTGATCAACAAAGTTTAGTTCAAGGGCCTAATATGTAATTTTGTGCCACATGGTCTAGATTTCTAAGTGACCACCCAAAAGAGGATGATAGATGAGTAACTGAAATACTAAAATTGAAATTTAAAATTTATAAAGTTATCAAACTTGTTAACACAATTTCTTCTATTATTGGATTGAAATAATAAACAAAATCACTTCAATATTTGTTAATAGAAAATATTTCATAAGGTCATAAGTTTCGTTATAATTTTGTTCATCATTTACAGATTTGCAGATCTATAAAACTTATGGATTTACACAGAATTCCACCATGAATTCTTTTCTTTCTATATTAAACACTTTCCGTTTAGTAAATTTTCAAATCACAATTCTTTTAATTAATCTGTTATCGGTTCCTTGACAACTAACGGTTCAATAAGTTTCAGAAAATCGCTATTGATACTGTTGCTAGATAAACTAGAGATATTCATTTTTTTCTTGCAGCCCAGCATAAAACTAAAATCATTTGACAACATATCTTGGTTCAAATAAAGGTATATATCAACCTGTATAATATTACGTATTTATTAGTCAAGATTTAATTACAATATCCACACTATCACAGTGATAACAATAGCTTACCTGAAACTATTTTTTTTACTTATCTGTCTTTGCATCATACAATATTAAAACTTATTTTTTACTATTATAGAACTTTGCAAACATAAATATCGATATCTTAAACAAAATAACTGTTCTAAAAAAGATTTATTCGCTATATAGTTTCTTCAGCTATTTCTTCTGTTGGATGTGCTGTTTTTTGTCTCTGAAATAAATATATGAATAGTTATACAGTAAAAATCAATATAATGATTAAATATACCTGTTTTTATGAATCTTTGTCATAATTAGAATTAATCTTATACATAATCAATTATACTACTTCTAATATTCCACACATAATTTTTGTGTTATTTCAAAAATTTCATAAAAACTAGATGTTGTAAAGAATGAGCAAACTTTCATTCTTATTGTAGAAACAGATTTAATTATGGTGTACTATATTTCCAAATGAACGATGTAAATATATGAATTCCAACCTCAGACTAACCATACCTTAGACGAAGAACAACGGCGTTTGTTGTGAAGTAAAAAGAGTTAAAGTAAGTTATGGGTGGGGCGGGTGCGCGGCAAAGAGCTAGTATCCCTTGGTGTTATGCGGGTTGCATTTTTGTTGATGACAGTTATTAGACACGAGCATTTTATTTATTTAAACACAAAAGTACGTATACAAAACACTTAATATGTCAAAAACTAACCTTTACTTTGATGTATAAACAGTAAGTAATTGAATATAAGAATAACTATACAAATGTTTGCAACTCGCATAACATCAAAGGATACTCGCTCCTTGCCGCGCACCCGTCTCACCCACAACTTACTTTAACTCTCTCTACTTCATAACACTGCATTGACTTGAATACGACAGACTTTGTCTAAGGTATGGTTAGTCTGAGATTCCAACCTACATCTTACTTGACAAGAACGAAATGACATTTGACTTTGAAGTACATTCAGTTTCAAAACAGTTTAATAATATTTGCAAATTTTATTTTTATAACCGGAATACAAACAGAAAATTAATAAGTTAGGATTCAATTTTTACACAGCTATTATATATTTGTTTATTTAATTATCTATACTTGAAAGAAAATTTTTATTTTATGCCCGCCAAATTAAAAAATTTTAATTTTGTTTTTATAGAAAAATTCATCATTTTTCATTTAAAGAGCGGAAAAAATTATATCTGAAATATAGAAAACTGATATTTTGTCTGTCATAAAACAGATGTATATATATTATATTGTAATCGTCTGTAATATGTTTTCTTTTAAGTGTCAAATTTATTATAGGTATATTATATTTGTTTTATTTCTTCATCTGCATACTTAATTCCAATTATATTGTCTATAGCTGTATCCTATTTGCCACTTGGTTCGCTTAAATCTGTTCAGATAAATTAGACAACATTACTAAATGAACTAAAGTAAGCAAACTGCTGCACTTATTGGGATGTATTACTGTATGCTAAATCCGAATAAGTAAATCTAGTACTGAAAATAAAGTGGGCGAAATAATCTAATGAATTAAATAAATGTTCTGGTTCAATAACTGTAATTAAGATCTAATTCAAATGGAAAATGATATACGCATATGATTGAACAAATGTCATAGTTCCATAATTAATTGCGGTCATATCAGAATTATATGATGTTTGTGTTTTGTAACTAACAATCAAATATAAGTGTTTTTCGACTATGATGTTTAAAGTTTTATTTTTGATAAAAGCTGAATCATTATGGGTTCGTATGCTCTAAAATGTAGTCTGTTGAAATATTTAAACTACATATGTAATGGTATCAAATACTTTATCTATTTCTTCCTTTATTTGATTGCACAAATGATTGATAAGAAAGATCTTGTCTAAGTCAGTATTTTATCTATTAATTAATTGTTTTAATTTGCAGCTTTTATCATTTATTGTAAAAGTTCATTTTTACAAGTTTATATATTGTCATAAGTATTAAAATAATATTGTTGGAATAATTCTCTCACACACTTATTTAATCAATTAATTAGTATTTGCTTTACAAACTATGAATAAAATAGTAACTTCGACCGATTTCGGTTCAATATCAGGAGTTAATAATAAAAATACAGGAAAAGTACAATAAATATCAAGTTGCGATTACATATAAAATTTGTTAATGTCTGGTTTTATTTACAAATTGATGTTCTTTTTGAAATATATTATAAAACATAATAATAAGCAGTAGTAGATATAAAATTATCAAAAATTCAGAAATATAAGTAAGCATAAATTAATTTTGTATCTTAGCCATCTTTGTGACTTGATTATAAATATTTTGTATTAATATCTAAAAAAAATTACTCATATGAACAAATAAAGTGAGGCAGATAACTTTTGTGATCATAAAAATATGAATAAACCGGGTAATTTGAACATTTTCATTTAAAAATATTTGAATACTTATTAATTTTTAAAATGTATTGTCGTTTAAAGAAATGCAATTTTTAACAAAAGTGCATCGATATTTCAACATATTTTTCAAACGGCCATCTTCAATCACGATATGAAAATGAAAAAAATATCGGTTAAAGATGAATTAAAATCGAAAGCGTTATTTTAAAAATAGTTTTCGTTTGAAAACTTGTTTACTGTTTTTAAAATCGGTTAGAAAAAATATATAAAAATGAAGTAAAAAAATTTATAATAAAAATTTATTAAATTTGATGAATTACCAAACGACGACCTTTCTGATTCCATTCTTTATAGAAATAAATGCGATATAAAATTTTAGGGTTCCTGCTACCCCATTTGATGGGATATAACGTGAAGATATGTATGTATGTATCAAATTTGAGAGTATGTAATTTTTTTTAGTATTTAAAATTTAAAAAGTTATTCTTGTTCTCTTTTGAAACGATTAAAAAAAATTGGTTTACATTTTTTCTTTTTTATATACAAAACATCCGTTTTGGGTAAAAATCATGTTTCATAAAAAAAACCAGTCAACCAGTTTTTTGCTGTTTCTTGCCCTGTATTTATTAAAATTTGAAACAAATGTAAATAGGATTATTTAATTTGCATTTTAATTTGTTACCGTCCCGATTCTTTTGAACGATTTATTAGCAGCAAATGTATTAAATTGTTATTTTTTCTTGTTCTATATTGTAAGATTTGGGGAACTAAGTAATTAAATTAATGGGATATAATATATAAATAAATATTCATTTTATACTTTTTCATTATTCCTACTATTTCAATTGTTATATCTTATTTAAGAACATTTTTCAATAATGAAGTATTTTTAGGGTAATTACGAAAGATTAATTATTTAGAAAAAAAAAATTAGAAAATTATATTATTTAAATATATAAAGAGTACTAAAGTATAAGAATATTATATATGATACATATTTTATTTATTTCATTTGTTTTATACAATAAATATACTTTTTACTCATAATGTACATACATCTGTCATTGTAGTTCACATATTAGATACCAGTGCTACTATTGCATCGACAATATGTTAATTTCTCTAGTGTAAACTGCTCTTCGTTTTAGCTCAATCGGAAATTGCCGAAGTGCCTTCGGTTTTTCGATGTCGTGAGAAATCGTTATCGTGAGAATTCGTACGCCCGAAATTTCGTTCGTGCGATACGTACTCGCGAGATTTCGTGTTTCCGAAATGCTTCGTAAGAAACTCTCATGGCCTGTTCGGGTATTTTCGGAAACCTTCGTGAGCAACTCGGATATGTTCGGAAATTTTCGTGGGCGCTTCGGCTATGTTCGGGGAATGGGCGGTAACCGTCGAGGCTTCTTCCAGTATGTTCCGGTATGGTCGGAAACCGTCATGGCCATTTTGAGTATGTTCTGTATGTTCGAAAACCATCATGACCATTTCGGGTATGTTCGTATATGTTCGAAAACCTTCGTGGGCAGTTCGGGTTCACCTCTAGATGTAATTTCTGTAGTTACAAAACACCGCCAAGTACTTTTTTATATATATTATATTGCCGTAGCTTCCCTACAATAATGCTTAGTAGTATAATATTTATCTTAAGGTATTATGTTATGCTGAGTAGTTGCTTTATGCTTTGTAATATGTAACATATTTGTAAGTTAGTCTAGAATCAAGGTTGTACCAAGCAACATCGTTGCTAGTGTTTGAATAAATATCTTTTTAAAATATCACCTTGCGTAGATCGAACTATTATTGGCGCAGTCTTGGTAGGATTTGCCAAACAGCACTATCGATAAATAGTATTGGTTAGTTTTAACGATTTAAGGCAAATTTAGAATATAAATCGATCAACAAGTCATAAGTAAAAGTGACTCCTGTCGTCGAACACACATCAAGTATCGCAGCATCGTCTACCGTGGCCGAGAGAACATCGGACACACGACACTCACGTCAACTTCGAAGGCATCTCGAGCAGTTTGATGGAACATCGGAAGTCTCAACTTCGCACGGGTCAAAATCTTCAACGCACATGAAGACGCTGATTCTGCTGTAAGCACCTTATGTCTTTTAGAGGTTCTAAAACAATAATAAATTCTGTTCTGATTCTGACTCCAGTTCTGAAAGTGAACTGTCCCCAAATATTTTGACTAATAAAATGGTCTCAAATTCAATAATTAAAAACCCTATATTTAATTTTAATCAAATAAGAATGGCTATGCCAGCATTAAAACGAGAATATCTCGATATGATCCCCGATTTTCTTGGGGAACGCGAACTTTTACCCCGATTTCTTGAAATATGTCAGAAATTGGTAACTAAATTTTATAACACAACAGACCTAACAGATTTCCAAAACGAATATGTCAAAGATAAAAGGCGCCGCCGCAGCTAATATTGCGAGCTGTACCATTTCAAATATTAAAGAAGTAAAAACTGCTTTAACAAACACGTATGCTGACAAACGCGACACATATACACTAGCCATAGAAATGAATTAAAACAGTCATATAATGAAAGACCTTTTGACTTTTATAACAAGTTACAACATTTGTTAAATCTCCAGATTTCTTATATTAAAACTCATTCGGATCCTAGTGAATCCAACGAAGCCGCTATTTTATCGCGCTACTTTCAAAATTATACGTTACGCATATTATTACGAGGACTTAGAGAACCAATAAGACAACTTATGAGGGCTAAAAACTCCGCAGATTTAAATTCCGCATTAAGCATGTTAACTAACGATTTCCAGTTTGACATCCCAACAACTAAAAATCCTAAACCACAAAATAATATACAGAAAATCGCCCCAAAATTTAATCAAACACAACAATTTAACCAGACTAAACCATTATACCAGACAAATTACGTACCACACGTAAATAAACCTTTTAATAGAAATTTTAATCAAAACTTTCAAGCTAACAAAAGTAAAATCACACAAAATCTAAATTTCGGTCAACGATTTCCAAATCATGAGCATATCTACAAATAACACACATCAACCACGACCAGGACCATCTCACGGTTACCAAAATTTTAGACCAAAACAAAATGTAATCTCCGAACAATTATATAACATAGCCAGTGAAACAATCGAGTAAGAATATGACACGCACACAGATAACACATACGAACAAGTTCAACAAGCATCGCATTCCCCACAGACACAAACAACAATAGAATTACTAAATCTAACGAATAATCAAAACGCATTACCTTTCATAATATTGCCAGAAAATAATCTTAAAGTTCTAATAGATACAGGCAGTACAAAATCATTCGTGAAACCTGATATTGCACATAAATATTTTAATAAATCTATTTTTAAAGATCCATTCCAAATCTCTACAGCACATGGCACTTCTTTAGAACAATTTAGCACTCTGATACCAACTTCAAAATTTTTTAATATGAAACATAGTAACAATTCTTGCCTAAAGTATCACTTATTTAATTTCCATGATAAGTTTGACTTACTGTTAGAAATAGATAACCTAAAATTATGAAAAATTATTATTGACGTAAATAACGATTTATTAATAACTCCAAATTCAAAAATTTTAATTCATTACCTTCAACCAAATAATAACAGTAAATTCAAATAACATTTCTGCCACGAATAGAATAGTTCTAGAACCTCAATCCGAAAAATTAATTAAAGTTAAAGTAAATATAAAAACAGGAAATGGTGTTATTCCAGAAATTAAAACAAACAATTTGAAAATACCAGAATGTGTCACTAAGGCTGAAAATTATGGAGCACTATGTACAGTAATGAACCAAACAGACTTAAAAATCACACTAAACATACTAAAACCACTGAACGTCAAGCTATTCGATAACTACGTATCATATTCTAGTCCTACCCCTAAATTAAATCTATTAGAAATAGAAAAAAATAAACATGACATATCCAAATCTCGCACAGATTACGTGAATAATGAAGAATCAAATCATGAAATTGTTTATAAAAAAGAAAAACTAATTACAAACGCAGACGCACTTAGTAAAATCCCACACGACCTTCAAAATTCAAGTCAATCTAATTTAAAAGATAATGATATATTTCAATATCAAAATTATTTAAATCTAATAATAAAAAATTATTACTTTGATAAACGATCTCTTCAAGATATATTTTCCACCCTGTCAAGTTTCAAAGACTTTTGTTTAAAACATAATATTAAAAGTTTAAGAATTCCCAGACTTGCATATGGTAAAGACAAGAAAGACTAGACAAATATAAAAACGATGATTCAGTACATTTTTCAAGATACGAACGTAACAATAACCGCGTATACTGGACCGGACTTAGAATTATTACCACGAGTAGAACTTAACATCAACGAAACAGACATAACTGCATTTCAAAAATACATAGACGACTTTAACGAAAAATTATTAGATCCTAACGATAGCAATACTCCTGACGACTCTGAATCTTTAATAGTTGAAGTAGGCAACGATAAACAAAATTTTAATGACAACGCATCTGACGATAGTGATGAAACAATACACTCCAACGTATAAAATCTTGTAATCGGTATTCCGATAGTTGAATGCCTCGAAAACTGAGGTAAAAATCAAATCATAATATCCGAAATCGAATACAATCTTCCGAATCCCACTATATTAAAACTTCATAAAAATAAACAAAGAATTCTAGTACAATTTTCAAAAAATGATTTTGAAAGAGATATGATAAAATTTATTAAAGAATATGTAGTCCCTCGCGTTAAATACTATTTTTATTTTTGGTTAGCAACAGAATAAACAACACTCGTCCGTCAAATTTGTGTTTCATTTCGCCTTTTGACTGGTTATTTGGAGTTGAATTTATATTGACTGTTTGTCACCGGACTGATAGCATGTCATTTTACCAAGATAAGTGTTATCTTTTCTTTTCATAATAATTTAGATTTTTTGTAGTATATTTTCTTTTCATTTCGTTATTTGTTTATATTAGTTACGTACTTAGAAACGCTAAGTTATGTTTTGTTCTTGTATGATTGACGGTTGACAGGTGTCAATGTAATTTATTTATTTCTTTTTATTTCTATTTTCCTTTATACTTAAGGATAAGTTTGGTAAGCTACCTTAACTTCTACTCTATTACCGAGAGAACCCTTCTTTTACTATCTTTTGTTTAAATGAGGAATAAATGGGAAAAATTTGATGAATGTAAGTTTGGTACGTGGAATGTTCGTGGTATAACTGGTAAAGAAAATGAATTGATGAATGTAATGCGTATGTATAATGTAGATGTTTTGTGTGTAAGTGTGACTAAGAGGAAAGGCTGTAGTGAGGAAGAGGTGGATGGAATGTTTTGCTTGTGGTCGGGTGTAGCTGAGAATGAACATGCAAAGCATGGAGTAGGTGTGCTTGTTAGTGAAAGAATGAAACCGTTTGTAAGGGATTATGATTGTATTTCACCTAGAATTCTTTGGCTGAGATTAAAGGTAGGCTTTCATAGAATCTTCGTTGTGTCAGTTTATGGCCCAACTGAATCTGAAAATGATCTCGAAAAGGATCGGTTTTGGAATTTGTTAGATAGTGTGATGGATTTGTGTGATCCAGGTGAGAAAATTATCGTATGTGGTGATTCAAATGGTTGGGTGGGAGTAAAGAGAAGCATGTCTGGGAATATTTTGGGTAAGTTTGGTGATGTGAGAGAGAATGAAAATGGTAGGAAAATAGTATCTTTCTGTTTGGAGCGTAATCTCTTTGTTTCCAACTCTGTTTTTAAACATAAATTAGCTCATTTGTATACATGGGAGAATATGCGTGAGAATAGACGAAGTGTAATTGATTTTATTTTGTACGATGAACGATTGAGAAGTTTAGTTATAGATACGCGTGTGAAGCGTGGTGCTGAATTGGGTACGAATGACCATTATTTGGTGGTATCGCGTATACGTCTGGATAAATGTTGGCGGATGAGGGTGAAAAGTACCGAAAAAATGTTTCGTGTGAAATCCAGTGTACTGCAGAATGAGGATGTTAGAGATAGGTTTGTTGAGAAAATTAATGAATCTTTGCCTGTATGTGAGCTTAATTTTGAATGCAGCATAAATGATGTTTGGTTGAAATTTAAGGATACAGTTCTTAATTGTGCAAAAGAAGTTTGTGGTGAATGTAGATTAGGCTCTTGTCCAAAGAATGCATGGTGGAATGATGAATTAAAAGAAGCGATTGAGGAGAAAAAGAGAGCATATTTGCGTTTTCTAAATGTGAAAAAATGTACCTGGAAGTTTACGAGATGAATGCTTACTAGAATACAAGAGGTTAAATAAATGTGTTAAGAGAATTGTGAGAGAAAGTAAAGCACGTTTTGATGACTTGATGAGTGAAAGATTAACAAATTATTTTAGAATGAATAAAAGAATGTTTGGGTTGAGTGTGAAGAGATTGAGAGGTGGTAATTTAAGGGCAGTGAAAGCGATTAAAAGTGCTATATATATATATATATATATATATATATATATATATATATATATATATATATATATATATATATATATATATATATATAAAAGACTTGATAACAAGGAATATAAAGTATAAAATTGATTTCAAACGTTGTCAACTGAATGCATGTATTAATTGGTATATAAATTTTACATACAGAGTTCATAATGTGACATATAATATGAACAGTGGTAATTGTGACGTCATCGGTCTCTCGGCTCTGTTGGTTAACTCCATCTTTCGTCCACCTCGTCTCGGTCATACCTGCATGACAAAACACAACATGTCATTCCATTCTCGGTCAACGTTCACTAAGAGTTACATTTCAGTTAGTACAACAAAATTATGATCGTAAGTACGAGTCAGGTCCCCAACCTGAACATGTCCCAGACACACTATGGATTTCACATTCATCCGAGGTCCTTGACCTCATTGTTGCGGGTATTTAGACCCGATTGTTGCGAGAGTGTTTCATCTCAACCAGTGCCGGAAGGATATGGATCTAGGCACGAAGTAGGTCCCTTACCTAAGGATGTCCCAGACATCCTGTGGATCCCAGAACCACCCGAGGTTCCTGACCTCATTGTTGCGGGTATTTAGACCCGATTGTTGCAGGTATTTAGACCCGATTGTTGCGAGAGTATTTCATCTCAACCAATTCTAGAAGGATAAGGTTCTAGGTACGACGCAGGTCCCTGACCTGAGAATGTCCCAGACATTCTGTGGATCCCAGATACACCCGAGGTCCCTGACCTCATTGTTGCGGGTATTTAGACCCGATTGTTGCGACAGTGTTTTAATTAATTTTAATTAATTTAATTTAATAAACAACAGCCATGCACCAAATCACTGCAGATCTCTGCATACGATGCACCTAGACATAAAATGACAGTGAGATGACTCACCTTTAATTACTGCTAATCCAACATAGTGTCCAGGTAACAATGAATGTATAGTTCTACACATCCCTGATTCACTTCTACCCCGAGTCGTTCACAACCACCATCAGCCACATACTGAACGTTTCCGCGTCCGCCGCCCCCGCACGCTACGTCATCACATCTTTCGTTGACAGATGTATGACCACCAGCGCTTCCAAATCAGTGGATCGCGCTCTTTTAAAACGTACATCTTACATTTATATATATATATATATACATATAAATGTAAGATGTACGTTTTAAAAGAGCGCGATCATATATACATACATATATATATATATCATCAGTCATTATTCGTTCGAAAGTGTCACTGACTTTTTCGTATCCATTTACTAATATCTCTTAATGAATCATCTGTATCTATATAGTACAGATCAGAGCAAGATACGATTTTTACAATTAAGTCTCATATTTACCTAATCCTGATAATCGTCAAGCTTATATTTTGAAGGGATGTTGTGATCTATTTATGAATCCATTATATATATATATATATATGGGACGTTCTTTCTCAACCGGAACACCTCTGCGGCCAGATGTGGTGTTAACCGATCTTAATGATTTTGGGTTTAAAATTTTCCTTTTTAAGTCTGCTTTCCGTGTGGCGCTTTTTGAAATTTTAAAATTGCGGCTCAAAATGGCAGCCGGAAACCACAAAAAAAATCGAGCGTCTGTACTAAAAATCGAGTAGAAAAAAATTCTAAACCGATTGGGTCGTTTTTTTTTACTTAAATTGTTGTGGAAGAACACCCCTCAAAAACTTATAAATTTGAGAAACGTTGTTAAATTTTAAATAATCAACCGAATTCCACGAAATTTGGTATGCTGGCGTTTTTAAGTCAGCAGATCACGAATCCGAAATCATATTTAATAAATCCAATATGGCGGATCCAAGATGGCAGTATAAAAAATTTGGAGTGAAACGGTAAATATTTTCAAAGTTTTTCCGCCATCTTGGATTCGACATCTTGGTTCTTCCGTTACAATTTAAGTAAAAAAAACGATCTAATCGATTGAGAATTTTTTTCTTCTCGATTTTTAGTACAGACGCTCGATTTTTTTATGGTTTCCGGCTGTTATTTTGATACATCATTTTAAAATTTCAAAAAGCGCCACACGGCATTCGAATGCAGACTTAAAAAGGAAAATTTTAAGCACAAAATCATTAAGATCGGTTAAGACCACATCTGGCCGCAGAGGTGTTCCGGTTGAGAATGAACGTCCCATATATATATATATATATATATAAAGCAATTTTTTGTTTGTTTAACCTTTTATAAATTTGTTATAAATGATTACATCCCGGTGCTAATATGTTAGGTACGCTACTGGAATTGAGATAACTCATACAGTACGTAACAGCATATCGTGAAATGCATTCATGCATTCGTCGTCGCGACGAGTCGTATTAGCGAATCGAGCGAATGGCGCGTGAGATTCGGGCTTTGCCCCAATGAGGCCCCGGTTTACAGCAATGCAGACGTCCTTTCGAGGACGATGCACTTGCCTCTTGTTTTTCACTGCTCGTCGCCGTCGGCCTGGCGGCCACCCACACAGGGCCGAGCCGACTCACGAGTTTCATTGTCAAATAAAACTATACTAAATGACTTCGTAATGCGCAGTGGATTATTTAAAAAAATGTGTTGTTATTATTACTAGAATATTAGAATTTTGCATACATAAGCGATTCTAATATATTTAGAAACTTTATCTATGTTTTTGAGAAAACACTATGAAAAACTGTAAGTCCAAGGTAAGCATTTGCTAATTAAAATTATTCATTCTTTTAATCTATGATTCGCTAGAATACTATTCTTCTGTTGGCATGTTGGTTCTAGCGTAAGATGTAAATTTGATGAGTTCATCGTATTCTTATAAATTTGTTACCAGCATAAAAATTATTTCTAGGCTTTCAACATTTTGTTTATAATGCAAAGGTATTCTCCAGGAAACTGTAATGATGTTGCAAATGAATGTTGGCTACACCACTGATTAGTATAGTATAAGTATACTCCATCGTATTATAAAATAATTTTGGATTTATGTAGCATCTACATTATAAAATTAAACTAAGCAAACTAAATTATAAAATTAAATGTAATGCACTGTTTATGCACAATATTCATAATTTAACATTTAGTGTAGCTAATCCTTCATTTATAAATTAATTTTTCAATATTTGTATGTAATAATAATGTTTTATTCTACACTATTTATAGTAAACTAGAAAAATTTATATAAAAATATCGTATTTTTATTGACACCATCGTGCATAAATATTTGATATTAGTATAAAATGAAGAAAATAAATTATAAGTAATAAAAGTACACATTAAACAAATGTTTATATACTTTAATTTAATGCAGGGTGTATAAAAATCACAATTAAAAAAAAGTTGAATTATATGTGATTCGATACATTTTTCATCAAGATTTGACATGATTTGTTTTCTGAAATTTTCATTTTAGCCACTTAGTTAGTGGAACAATCAGTGGCGGCGCTAGGTTCTGAAATCTAGGGGGGCCAGTAGGGACCAGGAAGAAAATTAGGGGGGCGGGCGGGCATATCATTTTAATAATAAATAACAATGTTGTCAATATTAAATTTATTTGGTACCAAACAAATATAAATATAATATAGAGTAGAATCTCTTATAGCATGATGCTCTCCTACAACACCCCAACTAAATTTACGACTCACATCAGTCTATTACAACACGTCAAAAATCTGACATATAACGCGTGAAACAACATAAAATCGGCGCTTTTTACTGTAACGTCCTATACTACAGTCGAAGTCGAGCGTCTCCTGCACGAATCTTTTACAATACGAAACGAGTTAGCGCGTGCTGTAGGAGATTCTACTGTATAAATAATAAACAAAAACAAGCATATTCTTTAAAAATAAAACAAAAAAATGTTCTCTAATATAATTATAAGAAAATATGATAAATACAAAACACAGCAGTGATTTAGTTATACTAATGTAATACTTCGGTTTTATTGCCAGTGGGAATCGAACCAGAGTTCTCAGGATCCACAGGCCGACACGATAACCACTGTGCCATCTACTCCATAAATAACTTTTAATTCTTTTTAAAGAGGAAAATGATCTATCACAAGAAGCTGTTGATACAGGCATTAAAATACAAATTTTTACCAAATTATAAACGCATTCAAATGCTTGCTTATATTGTTCAACGAATGACAGGAACTCCATGAGTGATTTAATATTTTTATTTTCCTCCCTACACAAAAGTTTCTTAACTAGCATTATTTCTGAGTCTAAACAATCACAATTTATGTTATAATGTTCTGCTAATTTAGTTAAATGAATTTTATTGCGGAATAAATCATCTGTGCGGTCAAAAGCTTGTAATGATTTTAAAATAGTATCATTTTTTGTAAATCTTTCTTTTAATTCAATTATAATGTTATCTAGTATAGGGATTGACAACATCTTTCTAATTTGAAAAAGCTATCCCTGTGGCTCCTCCACCACTAACATGTTTGGGGGCCGTGATTTGACGACTGGTAACCGCACTTCACGCGCAAAATATATCACTTACCGAGATCTGCTTTAGCAGAGTGCCACACCCAGTATTGGGTAGAAGGCGTGATGATATATTTATTTATTTTATTTATTTATTTTCTAATTTTTTATTATATTATTAATTATTATAATAATAATATGTTGGATAATAAAGATTATAATAATGCATATGATCATGTAAAGTATAAGAATCGTATTGTTCAATGCGAAGTTATAGCAATACACGTAAATTTATTATCGTCTAAAACGGGCTTTACGCATACGGAACATAACAAATTTTCTTTACACCCATTCTAGTTGAATGCCATATGTGTCATAAATTGGATTTCACACAATTAAATACGAGGGCAGGGTGAAAAGTCCGTAAAAATTTAAACAAGAAATGATTTATTTGATCGAAACATATTATATTTCTCAACATAATCTCCTTGTAGCTCGATACACTTCGTCCAACGTTTTCTAATTTTTCGATCCCTTCCAAATAATACGATTTTGGCAATCATTCAAAATAGGCGTTTGTCTCAGCGATGACCTTATCGTTGGAGCCAAATCTCTTTTCGCCGCGCCATTTCTCATGTTTGGAAATAGATAAAAATCGCAGGGGGCCAAATCTGGATAATATGGTGGATGAAGAACCAATTCGTAGCACAATTCATGCAATTTTGCCATTGCGACTGCAGCCCTGTGCGCCGGTGCGTTGTCCTGTTGGAAGAGCACTTTTTCCTTTGCCAAATGCGGCCGCTTTCGCTTCAAATCGGCGTCGAATCGATCCAACAGCTCTGCATAATACAGGCTGGTGATCGTTTTGCCCTTTTCAAGGTAATCGATATGGACTATACCGTGTGCATTCCAAAAAACTGTCGCCATGACTTTGTAAACCCACTTTGGCCTTTTTGGCTTCGATTCTCCAGGACAAGTCCACTGTTTCGACTGTTCTTTGGTCTCTGGTGTATTATGATGGAT
Organism: Pterostichus madidus; assembly: GCA_911728475.2. Taxonomy (NCBI): domain Eukaryota; kingdom Metazoa; phylum Arthropoda; class Insecta; order Coleoptera; family Carabidae; genus Pterostichus; species Pterostichus madidus. The sequence continues at coordinate 12,672,123 of OU452311.1, forward strand.
CCATGTTTCGTCCACGGTTACGAAATGGCGCAAGAAGTCATTCTTATTGCGCTTGAACATCGCCAAACACTCCTTTGAACTTGTCACACGGTCGCGCTTGTTGTCAACAGAGAGCAAATGCGGTACTCATCTGGCACATAGCTTTCTCATATCCAAAAATTTATGCAAAATGTTCCGTACCCATTCGGTTGAGATGCTCATAGTCTCAGTAATCGCGTGCACTTTAACTCGCCGATCGTCCAATATCATACCATGGATTTTATCGACTATTTCTGGCGTTGTAACCTAAATTGGACGACCAGAACGTTCGGCGTCCTTTATGGTCATACTACCACAACGAAAATCAGTAAACCACTTGTGAATCGTTCCAATCGATGGTGAGGAGTCCCCATAATGTTTAACAAGCGATGCTTTGGTTTGGGTAAGAAATAATGTTTAATCAAGACACGAAATTAACTTTTTTCCATGTTTTCAAAAATCTTCAAGATTGCTTGCTTTCGATGGGTGTCAAAACAGAACTGAATGACATATCAGTCTGAAACTTTTAATGCGTTCTAGTTGGTACATTCCATATGTTACATGAGATTTGCGATTGTAACGCCATCTGTTTTATTTTTCAGGGACTTTTTACCCTGCCCTCGTAGTACTGAAGTTTAGTTCTGGCTAAGCAATAATATAACGGTTTAAGAATTGCTGAATTAGTTAAATTCTATGTATTTCTAGTAATGAAGTTCTACAAGAACTATTTACAACATACTCACAGTGAGAGCTGAAATCAATCAGGAACCCCCAAATCCTTACATATATAACTACACGGAAGAAAAGAAACCAAACTATGTTTCAGCGAATACGACATAACCTTACATTTCGAGATTTGAAAAAAATATAAGTGAAGAAGATGACCAATCTAGTAGATTATCTATGTCCTTTTATAGTGTAGTCAGAGTTTGAATTAATAACTTTAAACAAGGTCATCAGTGTACAGTAATAAGAATGAAAATTTAAGGCACTTGGAATTATTGAATAATATGAAGAGCAGAGGACTCAAATTAGAAACTTGAGAAAAATTATATTTCTAGATTTAAAATTTTTGTATCGAATACATTGTCTACGAACTGAAATATTTGATCGCATGAGCTGTAATAAATTAGAGAAAAATCCGAATACTTAAGAGCTTTGGTAAAGTTAGTATAGACAACATCTACTTGTGAGTTAGCACTGAGGACATTAATTGTAAAATCAGTAAAGTAGTTAAATTGATTGTTGTCGATCTACCCTTTATTAAGCCATGTTGCATAGGCGTAATTTTATTAATAACAGCATGATAAATATACTTGTATAATATTTTTTGGAAACATTTGGAAATATTTGACAAAATAGAAATTGATCTGTTGTTGGCAATATACGTAGAATCACCTGATGTGAAAGTTGTACATACTATTGACTCTAAGAGTTTAAGGAAAAGTATTCTTCTTAATTCAAAGATAAAACAGGATATATATATATATATATATATATATATATATATATATATATATATATATATATATATATATAATGGATTCATAAATAGATCACAACATCCCTTCAAAATATAAGCTTGACGATTATCAGGATTAGGTAAATATGAGACTTAATTGTAAAAATCGTATCTTGCTCTGATCTGTACTATATAGATACAGATGATTCATTAAGAGATATTAGTAAATGGATACGAAAAAGTCAGTGACACTTTCGAACGAATAATGACTGAAAAAGTAATATGCAAATTCTAGGAAGAAGTGTTAATATAGTTATTATCGGTTCAATGCATGTTCTCAAAAATGCTCGTAGAGTTTTTTAAAATTATTTATGTAAGTCCAAAGTCTCCGCGGCTCACTTATTGATTACATTTTCTAACTGACCTACATAATTTTTATAAGCAATTTTTATATTAATTTTAATCTTTATATTGAGAGTCACAGTTTCGAGTAATAAAGTTCATTTTTACTAACTTTATGAAGCCTAAGATTTCTGTCCTTTAATTTAATATCGGTGATAATTTGTTTGGTAAACCAAGTGGGTAACAAGATATATTTCTGTGAAACACATTGTTTCAAAATTCAATCTAGTTTGGTGTAAAAATCATCATCAACATTATGATAACTCGACGAAATGTCCCAATCTATATTTTGAAGTAGATTATAAATTAAAAGAAAATTATAAGAAAAATTACAATTATATGTTGACTAACGTCAAAAAGACGAACAAACATTTAAAGAAATAATGAGACAAGGATGATATTATCTTCAGGAATTAATGGAAAGTTGGATCGGGAAACATTGCAATCTCTGTTTGAAAATACTACACCAAGCAAGCATGAATTATTATTGTATATTCTGTTACATTGTACAGCATTAAGAATACTGCAAAAAATTTCTGATCGAGAAATAATATGATTATTAAATATATGTGAATAATGACGAACTAATATATTAATAATTAAATAACCAAGCAAACTTAAATCTGACAACACTACAGAGGAGCAAGTATCTAGACATTCTTAAATCATGTCATGCTTTGAAGTTGAAATAGGGGATGAAAAATAAACTACAACTACAATCAAATTCGTGCCCGATTTCAAACAACACATATAATATCAGTCACAGAATTCGTATTTAGGTATAATTTTATTCGCATGATTTATATTTATTTTTATGAGATAATGGCTCAGTGATATCGAGTCGGTCTGTGGAACCTGAGAACCCTGGTCCGATCCGCACAGCTGATAAACATTTTCACCAAATTAAAATTACTCCTGTTGCTCCCCCTCCACTAACATTTTTGGAGGCCGTGATTTGATGGCTGGTAACCGTACTTCACGCGCATAAATATATCACTTACCCAGATCTGTTTTGGTAGAGTGCCGCATTTTATAGTAATTTTATTTTTTAAATTTGGTGGTTATTGGCACATATGTGCGGTTGCATATAAAACTCCACCGTCATTAGATTTACTCACTCTAGGATTATCACGGTCTTTTCTATACTTGGTAATGTTCAGAATCTCACCATTATATACTGAATCATTAAGCCAAGTTTCTGTTAAAGTTATAACATCGAAATTGGTAATGAAATAATTATTATGGAAATCCTCTAGTCTAGTGTACAATCCACGAACATTTTGATAATAGATATCCATCAAAATGTAAACATACAAAAAAGCAATTAATATAAATAATTGCCGCAATAAATATAAATACAGGAATATTCGTCAAAACCAGTAAATAATTAGTAACGTTGATAAATAGTTAGTTGCAAACCAAAACAAGTTAATTCATTAAACAGTAACATAATGTGATCCAAAACAATTTAAAGTGTGTCAATATGTTTGCTCTTTTTTAATATTTTATCACCATCAATTGTCAACACATTTTTAAAGGTAATCTTAGTAGAGATAAGTTTAGCATGCTCAAGGGGCTTTTTAGTTAAGTTCTCTTTAATAGTTATTTTAGAATATTTGAGCTTACTTTTTGTTTTTAAAAGTAAGTCACATGTTTTATAAGAAGTAAATTTAATGATGATGTGGCGTGGACGAGATGATGTAGTGTTAAGAGAGGAAGAATCCTTAGATGCAGCGTTTGGGAGAACAGTAGACTTTTTACCCACACGATGACATCGATCAATGGAGTGGAGACTTATAGTAACAGAGATTATTTATATAGATCGCAAACCGTGTTATCGATGTTTTCAGCAGGTTATTCCGGAACTGCAAAGACTCTGAGGAAATTTTTTCTAGAGTGTTGCTCAAGGCGATCAATTTTGTTGTGGAGGGTCATGCTTTCCTTATTCATCTTATATATGATGCGACAATTTATGCTCTTCCAATTTATTGTAAATTAATAATTTTTTCGAGAAAACTGCCATCTATTAACAAAGCATTAATTGCATCTTGCACTTGCTGAGAAACATTTCGCGACATGGTAAATCAGAATACGTGTATTTAGACTCAATATTTATGTAGATCACTAATTTTAAATTTTTGAATTTTTAAGATTACAATAATAAAATTCAACAACGAATTAGCACAATGCACGTCTACTTCACAATATCTTGCCCATTTATCATTTATAATTAAAATGACTACAATTGTACAGTAACTACTGTTGATACTGATAATGCAGCTTATATGGCAAAAATAAGAGACCCTATAAATACAAATTCAGGAAATGAAAGAAAATGCTGATAGTAAGAACCAATTTCAGGAATAATTATTTTGCTAGCGCAAAATATAAACAAGAAGATAAACAAGCCAAGTGAAGTTCGTTGGAATACTTTAGCAGACTGCCTAGAGCTCGATATTACTGAATGGCAGAAAATATTAAAAGTATACGGCGAATATAAAGATAAAATTGAAAATAATGTTTTTAATATTGTATCCGATTTTTTTAAAGATTCTAAAATCCACTGCAGTAACTCTGAATATAATGGAAATAAAAAGAATGGAAAGTTTAGAAGAAACTTTCGATGAAACAGATATTAATATAAAACAACACAAAATCTTTTGAAAAAAATTAAATCGAGTTATGACACGTCTTCATTTCCTAGCGTACCTTTTGGATCCCACAAATATTAAACATCAGATAACTTCTGACGAAAAAGATGCTGCACTTAATGTTGCAGTAGAATTGTACTTATTTATTTATTTAACGATAGTGCTCAAACAGATACAAGTATCCAATGAAAGAGCTTAAAAAATTACAAAAGCGATACAACATAAAAAAATAAAAAATGTGAACTACATAAATCTTTTACACAATAAATGAGAGCATTCCATGTACAATTAATTATATCACAACAATTACATATCAAATTATAATTTGAGCACATATAACAAATCGGTGACCTTAACATTATATTGGTTTTAGCTGTATCGAAATAAAAAGTAGGATTTGCACGTGATGCAAGACAAGGTACACACAAATTCAACTTAGCTAAAAGATATTAGTTAAATTATGAATTAAATGAAATAAAAATTTAAGGGAAATTATTTTTCTTCTAATATACATATAATGAAAAAAAGTTGAATTTATTTTACAAAATTTCATGACAAAAACTTCGAACAGGATAGACGTTATGGACTTTTAACCATTTCATTTCAAAATTTTTCTTTGAATATGTTCTAATAATTGTGTCCTAGTTTCATAATAAGGGCATCAAATCAGAACACAGTATTATAATTTTGATTGCACAAAAATATAATCCAAGATAATTACGAGGATCGTTTGATAAGTCTGGTAAATTTCCAAAAGATGGCGCCACAATGAACTTAGTAGTTCATAACCTAAAAGTGACACTCTTCAAACCTCTAGATACACCGTCTTTTCCATTAGCAATATTTAGTTTAATTTTGGTAGTCGTTTGAAGTGAGTAAATCAGCAGTTTCTAAAAAATGGATAAAAATAAGTTTAGAGCAGTGATAAAACATTTTCATCTGAAGCAGTGGCTGGTCGCGCAGAACAAAGCTGAATTAGAAAGCTGTTCATTTTTGTATAAACGAATTTAAACTTGACCGAATCTCGACTCAAGATGGAACGCCCCGGACGCCCAATTGAAGTCACCAAATCAGATATGGTAGAAAAAAATCCATCATATGGTTATGGAAGACCTCCAATTCAAAGTGCGTGAGATTTCTGAGGCCGTAGGCATCTCCACTGAACAAGAGCATAACATACTGCACGAAAAATTGGACGTCAAAAAGGTGGGTGCAAGATGGGTGCCACTCAATCGGAAAGACATGTCAGCGCAGTGTCTTGCGATGTGTAATTGGAATCCGCAGGACTTTTTGAGTCGATTCGTAACCGTTGACGAAACCTGGACCCACCACTATACACCCGAGACAAAGAAGCAGTCGAAGCAATGGATACTGCCTGGTAAGTGCACAAAAGAAGGCGAATATTGTTTTGTCAGCTGGCAAGAATATGGCTACAGTCATTTTAAATGTTCTAGGAATTATCCTCATCGATTATTTGCAAAAGGATAGAACCATTACAGTAGCATACTATGCAACGTTACTGGACCGTTTAAAACCCGAGCTCAAAATAAGTGGCTACAATTCGCGAAGAAAAATGTTCTCTTTCATCATGACAACGCGCCGGCTGACACGTCCGCAATCGCAATGGCAAAAATTTACGAATTGAGCTTCGAATTGGTTCCGCATCCCCCTTACTCACCAGACTTGGCTCCGTTCGACTTCTGTTTCCTACTTTGAAAACATGGTTCAGTGAGAAGACATTCTCATCCAATGAAGAATTCATCGATGCCGTGGATATATAATTTTCAGATATCGAGAAATCGTACTTTTTTGACGGGATGCAGAAACTGGAATCTCTCTGAACTAAGTGTGTAGCCCTTGAAGGAGACTATGTTGAAAAATAAGTGTGACTTAAGAAAAAGAAGAATTTATAGCTTTTTTACCAGACTTATCAAACGACCTTCGTATAGCTGGAACAAATTCAAACTGCTTAGTGTTTCTGATAATAAATCCTAGCATTTTATTCGCAGATGCAACCACAGTCTGCAAGTGAGTATTAAAAGTAAACCTACTGTCAAATATTACTCCAAAATCCTTCGTTGTGTTACTTCTTGATAAATTATGTCCATTGATTAAATAATTGAATATTTGCGGAAATCTCTAACATGAATAAGATACAACTTTACATTTATTTATATATCAATAAAGTTTATTGATTTCTCACCAGTGATGAATATTATTTAAGTTTATTTGTAAGCTATCACAGTCATCAAGTGAAGAAATAGGCGAAAATATGTTTACGTCATCAGCAAACATTAGAATCTGACAGTTAACGGACTGAGCTAATATAAGTTTGCTACCTCTTATAATTAAATAAGAAACTCAATATGAACCACTTAGGAAATCAATGTTTTCAAAAGAAATTCGAAAGGGAGTAACGTCCATCGAATATTGACGTTTCCATGAAGATGTTTTCGACAGAAATATTTTATATATTGCAAAGTAATTTTATGTGCAGTTGCTTCTTCGATCTCGGTGGAGAGGCTCTTTTTCTCGTTTGGATTGGTTCATTCTTCATTGAGCAATAAATTGGGGTCAAAAAGCAAAGTTGGTATTTTTAATTATGTTTTATTATCAATGAAAAAATTTTCCTTTTTTTTATTTTCTCCCAAGTATTCTCTAATACAAGTGTATGATATTTACAATCACCATTCGTTTGGACCTTGAACATATGACTATTCATTTATTTAAAACTATATATTTTTAAGTTTACAATAATATACATATCTTATTAATAAAAATGCAATTATTTATCTTAAAATTATCATTATTATTTATAAAGTACATGGTTTGTTTTTCGTTTAGTTGTAAGATTTGGTTGTTTGTTAAAAGGTAAAGGAGTAAATTGATATAAATCATAATTTTGGGACGAAAAAATTGGGATATTGATAAAAAAAGTGTATCTGTTCGTTATCATACTGACAGAAAGTTTCTACAACTTCATTTAATTTCTAAATGTCTTTGTTTTGTGTGATTTTACTGTCCGGAACATTAATACTTGTGTGCAGTTTTCTTAAATTACAAAATGTTAAACATATTTCGATTTGTTATGTGAGATCATTTAAATTCTGAATTATAAATGTTAATTTTTGAAATTTATTTTCTACATAAATTTTTCATTGCTTTTAATGTTGTCAACGTAATTGTTGAATTTATCAATCATTTCTTTACGCATTTTAAAATTTTGATTGGTATCCTGTAATAATTTGTCATTAGTTTTAATATCTTCGAGAATTTTTTCATAACTTTTTCCATCTAACGCATCTAATTTATCTGAGATTAATTTAATAATAGTTCCTATCTTGTTAATTAGACCGCGTTTTGAAATTTTATGGAATACTTTACTAATTTGGTTTTCTAAGTCATTAAAATTACATATTATTAATACAGTATTGAAATATTTCTTTTGAATTTTTAATTTGAAAAATAAGAGTTTCTTTCAATGTTGTGATTTAAATGAATACATCGTGAATCGGAGTAATGTTATAATTAAAGTAAACTATTTGTTCAGAAAATTTTATCTGTGTTTTCCCTAATTAACAATTTATTGTTTCATTTTGTTTATTCTATCATGTTTTCGGCTACTTTATCTCAGTTTCTTACTTTACCTAGTATTAGATTATAATGTTATATTATGCATTTTCTAAATAAAGATTTTAGAATTTCTTTATTAATCTTGGGTTTTATTTTACATAAATAGTATATTTTATTTATAAGGGGTTATCGGTTTCCTTATAGCGTTTGTGTTTCTCGGTTTTTATTTTGTCATTAATAATTTTTAGTAATTAGTCTTGTTCTCTTTGATACTTTTGTATTATTTCCTCGTTGATGACTGAGATAATTTGAAAAGGAATTTGGTTATTTTTGCTAAATAGTATTTCAATTGAAGTTAATTTCGTTACGGTGTGTTTAGCATTATTGTAGGTTAAATTGAGAAAAATAGGAATATCAACAAGAGACGAAGCAAACGTAAGAAATTCGTTTTTAACAAGCACTGTGTGGAGCACAGAAGAATTACTAATAGTGTATTCCGAAAATGAACCGGTTAGTTTTTTCAGTAACCGGTTTCATTACGGAACACGATTTTTGAAAATTGTGGTTAGTTTTTAATAACCAAACTAACCGTGCTCGAGCGGCGGTTAATTTGGTTACTTCACAGCTGTTGTTGACAAGTTTGAAACGTGTTTGGCGGCTTTTGCAGTGTTTGTGGATTTTTGTCTTATAAAACTATATTTTTATGATGACTGATAAATAAACATGTGATACAAAATGTATTTTTATTATTTAACAGTATATATTCATATTAGATGAATTTATTATTTGTTCTGAAGCTCGTATTTACTTTTTTCTTTGTGTTATTTTTTTATCCCTATATTTAAGTTAAAACAGGTGTGATACAGAATACAATATTTTTATAATATAAACATTTTTCCATATTAAATAAATTTCACATTTCGAAACTCATCTGTCAAGTGACAACTGTCATCGTGAAAGTGTTCCGTTATGACGTCATTCTAACCGTAACCGTGGTAAAATTGAACCGCACCGTGGTTAATTTTCGGAATATACTATAACTAAATTTTGGAATTTTTCAAACAAAACTGTTCATTCGAAAAAGGAACGTGAATGCGAACAACACTTTACTCAAACAGTGAAGGGAAATTATTCAAATAAATGCATTGTTCAACTACCTTATCGAACCGAAAACGAAAAAGTTTATTTGAATCATACAGTCTGGAATTATGAAGATTAGATTACTTGTTGAAAAAATTGCAACAGAACAAGTCATTAAGCGAACAATAATCCCTTTCTAGGCGATATCTGTTGCTAGAACACATAAAAGAAGTAACTGGCATTAGAGAGACTGTGACACTGCACTACTATATTCCGAATCATTCAGTAATAAAAGAGAAGAAGCACATCAACAAAACGCCGAATAGTGTTCAAGCACTGGAGTATCTTTAAATGATATGCTAAAAGTGGAACTAACAGTTCACGATTCAGACATTAAGAAAATATATAGGCAAGTTCTTGTTGACACTAATCAAACTAACTTGCAGATCCCATGGAACAAATCTGAAGAAGCAGATGTTAAAACTTATCGTTTAAAGACAGTTACTTACGGCATATCCAGTGCTCCATTTTTGGCAACGCGTTGTTTGCAACGACTCGCTCTCAACGAAGGTGATCACTATTTCGGATTCGTGATCTGCTGACTTAAAAACGCCAGCATACCAAATTTCGTGGAATTCGGTTGATTATTTAAAATTTAACAACGTTTCTGAAATTTATAAGTTTTTGAGGGGTGTTCTTCCACTACAATTTAAGTAAAAAAAAACGACCCAATCGGTTTAGAATTTTTTTCTACTCGATTTTTAGTACAGACGCTAGATTTTTTTTGTGGTTTCCGACTGCCATTTTGAGCCGCAATTTTAAAATTTCAAAAAGCGCCACACGGAAAGCAGACTTAAAAAGGAAAATTTTAAACCCAAAATCATTAAGATCGGTTAACACCACATCTGGCCGCAGAGGTGTCCGATTTATCATTTCTTATTTTGAATTCCTCTGCCTATGTGTTTTCTGTGGTTTTCCTCAGGTGTTAGGTAAATACCAGAGGATTATGAATCTCCACAGCCGAAATAAATACCATTTAATCAGTTACAATGTTTAATTTCTCTACTTCCTCATAACCTATCACATTCACGACTTCAAATTAGAGATACTGGTCAAATCAAATAAACACAACGTATTTTAACGAATTTAAAGCCAGACTGTCGAGAGCATTCCAGAAACCAGAGCTCGCTCGCCTGTCTGAGCGTGTGGTTTGAGGGGATATTCTGGGACGTTCTGGAAACTTCGAGAAGTTGGACGGGAATATAAAAGCGCGAGCAAAAGGCTCGAGTTCAGTTGACAGTAGACTTCGAACGCGTAATTTAATTGTGATGAAATAAATAACAGCTCTAGTGTACGTAATATAAATAGTTGTTTTAGTGACCGTTATATAAATAATATTAGTGTTTGAATACTTATTAGTAGTGTTTAAGATTTATTGTAGTGTTAATTAGTTTTAAATAAGTCTCTGTTATTTTTATATTCATTCATTAAGTAAAAACTTTTATTTTCGTTTAACATAAATAGTTGTGAGTCATTGCTGTGCCTTAAACGTTCTACACACTTCCAGAAAGACGAAAAACGTTACAATTGGTGTCAGTTGTGGGGTTATTAAATAGTGAAGTGTGTAATAAAAATATATAAAATGGCGTTGTTCGGTTTAAAACTAAGTGAGTTGAAAGTTGTGGAACTAAAGAGGGAATTAGAGGAGCGAGATTTGGACCCATCGGGATTAAAAGCAACGTTACAGCAGCGTCTAGGAGAGGCCTTAGAGGCCTTAGAGGCGGCTGAAGAATTTGTATTTGAAATTAATTCGAATGTTGGAGAAATTAGAAGAAAATTCCAGAACTTTGCAAAAGCAGTTAGGAGAAAATTCTCGAATTCTTAAAGAAGAATTAACAGGATCTGTGCAACAACAGTTAGAAGAAAATTCCAGAAAATCTGAAGAACGTTCTAGAACTTTTGAACAGAAGTTAGAAGAAAATTCTAGAACATTGGAGCAGAAGTTGGAAGAAAGTTCTAGAACTCTAAAACAAGAAGTAACAGAAAGTTCTAGAACTTTAAAAGAAGAATTGACAGAAAGTTCTAGAACTTTAAAAGAAGAATTAACAGAAAGTTCTAGAACTCTAAAAGAAGAATTAACCGGATCCGTTCAACATCAATTAGAAGAGAATTCCAGAAAATCTGAGGAACGTTCTAGAACTTTTGAACAGAAATTAGAAGAAAGTTCCAGATTCCTAAAAGAAGATTTGCCAGAAAATTCTAGAACTTTGGAGCAGAAGTTAGAAGAGTATTCTAGAATATCCGAAAAAAATTCTTGAATTTTAAAATAAGAATTGGAACAGAAGTTAGAAGAGGATTTAAATGAATTGAAAAACGAATATGAAAAGAAAATAGAACAGTTAGAAAATAAATTCCTCACTGCAACTGCAGCATCGAGTTTATGTCCTGGTGTGGCTGAAACAGAAGCAGCAAGTGAAAGGAAAATAGCAAAAGGTGAGACTGCATCAACAATTCGTATAAAAACATCGGAATTTGATGGAAAAACATCGTGGCCGAATTATTTGAGGCAATTTGAAGCTGCTGCAACAGCTAACGGATGGTCACCGAGAGAGAAAGCAATTTCATTGACAGTAGCGTTGCGTGGAAATGCCGTCGATATCTTGCAGATACTGAAGCAAGAAGAACAAGAAGACTACGACCAGCTGGTTAAGCATTTAGATATGCGATATGGAAATGCGCACCTAGAACAAGTGTATCAAACGCAATTAAGAAATCGATATCAGAGGTCGAATGAAACTCTCCACGAATTTGAAGCTAACGTTGCTCACTTGGTTCGCCTCGCATATCCTACAGCTCCGGACAGCGTATTAGAGTGCTTAGCTATCCAAACATTTATTTATGGTATCCGAGATGGCGAAATTCAGCAAGCATTAAGATTGGCTCGACCAAAAACATTAGCCGATGCTTTAGAACAAGAAGCTGCAAAACTAGCTTCGCGTAGCCAATCTAAAGTAAGATCAATAAACAACGACTTTAAGAACGAAGATAATGAAGATATAGAAGAGAAGTTACGACGAATCGCTACGGAAATACTTGGAGGCAAGAAGAGAGTACGTTGCTGGAACTGCGGTGAATTAGGACACCCGCGAAGACTTTGCGGGAAGCCGCTTAAAAATAAAACAGATGCAGAGTCGGAAAACTAAGTCGGGTTGATGCGAGGGGGCAGTCGTCGACCCGTATTCTGGTAGCCCCACATTCCATCGGATATATCGCCCCCCTTCATCATCAAGTCAACAGCATTTTCATGGATGGTTTTGTTGACGGAAGGCCACTCAAAATGTTGCTGGATACGGGTGCGACAAAAACAATAATAAGATCCGACTTGACTAAGAAGTTTGCACCAATACAATTATATCCGACGAAGTGGCGATTACGTACAGCAACTGGAGAACTAACAACATCGTCAGGAGAGTTAGATGTGACCATCAACATCGGGAACACCTCCCTCAAACATCGTGTGTTGGTAGCCGAAATCGAAGATGACTTTATTCTTGGAATGGACGTCATGGAAAAATCTGGTTTTAAACTGGACCTCAAGCACGGCGTAATAGTAGTAAATGATGAAGAGCTCGTACTGCATCCACGAGAGGACGAAGTTGCACGTGCTTTAATAACCGAAGATGTAGTACTTTCGGAGCGAAGTGAGACCATTGTGGGAGCACAACTTGAAGGAAAATTTTGTACAGGAAATGTTACCATGTTGGAACCCCGAAATAATGATGAAGAAACTGGTCGTGGAGTAATGGTTGGAAAATCACTGGTAAAGGCCAACAAGATAATACCAGTTCGAATAATGAACATAAATAAGTATCCGGTCACAATTAAGCAAGGCACTATAGTAGGGGAATGTTCATCCGTATCTTCGATTATTAGAACAATGGTAGCTCAGAAAACCCCAATTGCTCAATCAAATATCAACATCTTTTCACGGGCTGACATCAGACGAGAAAATCAAAGCGAAGAGCTGAATTAGCAAGTATCAAGACATCTTTGAATATGACAAGAAAACCAAGGGCAGAACGAACGTTGTTCAGCATAAAATCTATACTGGAAATGCAAGACCCATCCGTCAAGGAGCAAGACGATTACCACTGGCAAAGCGTGAAGAAGCCGAAGAGATAATTGAAGAATTGAGGAAAGAAGGTGTGATTGAACCTTCAAATAGTCCATGGGCTTCACCAGTGGTATTAGTGAAGAAAAAGGACGGATCTACCCGATTCTGTGTAGATTACCGGCAACTTAACAACGTGACGAAAAAGGATAGTTATCCACTTCCCCGAATAGACGATACACTGGACACGTTGGCTGGGTCAAAAATATTTTCGACGTTGGACCTAAAAAGCGGATACTGGCAAGGTGACTTGCACCCGAAAGACCGTGAAAAGACAGCTTTTAACATCGGAACAGGACTTTGGCAATTCACAGTTATGCTATTTGGACTTTGCAATGCTCCTGCAACATTTGAACGACTTATGGAAACCGTGTTAGCTGGGCTGTCATGAAAAACCTGTTTGGTGTATCTCGATGATATTATTGTGGTTGTAAAAACGTTCGATGATCACATGAAGAATTTGGAAGAAGTTTTTCAAAGATTTAAACAGGCATATCTCAAGCTCAGCCCGAAGAAGTGTCATCTGTTCCAGAAAAAAGTGCATTATCTCGGGCATGTGGTTTCTGGTGAGGGAATTGCAGTGGATTAGAACAAAATAAAAGCTGTAAGGGACTGGCCAGTACCAAAGGACAAGCATGAATTGAGAAGTTTCCTTGGTTTATGCACTTACTATCGGCGATACGTACAAGGATTTGTCAATATTGAAAAACCACTGACACGACTTACTGAAGAAGGTAGAAGATTTGTTAATGAAAACGACTGTCAAACAGCATTTGAAAAATTGAAGGATTCTCTGACAACCGCGCCAGTCTTAAGTTATCCTCTTCCGGAAGGCAAATTCATTTTGGATACCGATGCCAGCAATGTTGGGATTGGCGGCGTCCACTCTCAAGTACAAGGTGGTCGTGAAAAAATTATTGCCTACTTCAGTAAGACACTGTCGAGTTAGTGTAACCCTCCCTTATTAAAAGAAAATAATAATTTATATGGATTCTTGTCAGACCGGAGAAAGGACAAGTACTAGGTTTGTTGTAAATAAGTTTGTACTTACAATTTGGTTTAACAAATAACAAAGATTTATTGACACGTAATTTAGTACAAGGCCTCTTCTGACTCTCTATGGTTGTTGTTGAAATTACTTACTACTCTACCCTACTCTGAATCACTCTGCATCACTCTGCATCGCTCTGCATCGCTCTGCATAACTCTGCTCTGTAATGAATACTAATCTTACGCTACTATATATCTAATTACAAAAGTACTAAGTCAGCAAATAGTTAGCTACTTACGTCAAACAATATTATTTAGAATACTTGTTACATTCCCTTTTCTATACCTTACTTTTACTAATTTTAAATTAAATTTACATAAACACTAAAAACTTTTATCACTTGTACCAATCGAAAATTAGTCCAAATAAACACCACCATCGTCTTATGTTTATTTTATAACGCACAACACTAGAATAAAATAGAAGTTTGTACCTCGTATCTCGTTCTTTCTTGTGGTTATTTGTGGAAGTCAAATTTGGTTTTAATTTCTTCTTGTCGTACTGCTTGTGTCGTTTAGATCTCGAATCTCGCTTGCTTGTACTTCTTTTCATCTTTCGGCCATCTATTGTGGTGTTTTTCTTTTGATGTGGATTCTTTCTTTTGTACTGTTTTCCTTGTTCTTTATTTCTCTGAAACTGTTTGCTGTTTTAGAACTTAATGCTGATCTGTCCAACTTCGTCATTTCCTTCATTAACCGCTTGTGAAATTTCCTCAATATCCGTACCCTCTATTAAGACATCATTTTTAACCTCTGATGCTTCCTTTTCCTCCCTACTTACCTCGTAAATTTCCGGAGCTTCCTTGGTAACGGCGTCATTAGGTCTCTCTTCACTGCTACGGTTTTCTTCTGAACTTACTTGTTGGGAATCATCCTCATTCTTGTCTAATTCAGCAATATTTTCTCTTTCTCTTTCTTTAATATCTTCACAAAGACAGTACTTTTTCTTAGGCATCTTACATCCAAAACATTTTAATACTCCATCGTCCATCGGAATGCCATCTAAGTGGTTATAAATCATAAGAGCTGCCTATTGGTCACCGGATATTTCCGCCATTCTTAACATATTAAAGAACCACGTAATTTCCTCCATCTCTTTTAATTCTTCCGCGTCTATTTCTTCTGTATTTTTCTTAGTTTGGCCTGTTATTTCTGCTTCTCTTCTGTTATATTGTGTATCATTTTCAATGTCTTCTTCTTTTTGATTATCGTAAATATTTGACTGCTGCCGCTGATACTTATGCTGACGCTGATGATTATGCTGACGCTCACGTTGACAATGCTTTGCGTAATGGTTGCCATTGCAATTATAACACTGAACTTGATTTTTTCTATAATGAGTGTCATCATCTTCTCTCTGATAGTCGTAGTAATTGTGTCTCTGATCATTGTAGTTGGCAATTGTAATTTTCTGCCCTCTGATAATGGTTATTTTCTTCCCTCTGATAATGGTAATTTTCTTCTCTCTGGTAATTGTAATTTTCTTCCCTCGGATAATTGTAATTTTCTTCCCTCTGGTAGTTGTAATTTTCTTCCCTTGGATAGTAGTAATTTTTTTCCCTCGGATAGTAACTTTCTTCCCTATGATAATTGTAATTTTCTTCCCTGTGGTAGTTGTAATTTTCTTCCCTTGGATAGTGATTCGGTCGTTGACGCTGATGCTGTTGCTGACACTGCCTGGCATAGTGGTTGCCATTGCAAATGTAACATTGTACAGAACGTCTTCTCTCGTTGTAATTTGATCTTCTTTGGCCACACATATTTCTTGAGTCGCTTATTTGCCAGTTGGTGTTGAGTCCATGCTTCTCAATTTACCAAACATTTAGTTCGAGTAGTTTGGAAAAAAAAATTCGCAAATCGCTGCCATCATTTGTATCAGAGAGAATACAACTGTTATTATTGTTGAAATTCCTAATACTTGCTTTTCCGCGAGTGGACCAAAAACGATTGGCCCCTCTAATCTGACAAAATATCCCACCGCTGCCACCAATTTGTAACCCTCCCTTATTTAAAGGAAAATTAACAAATAATTTATATGGGTTCTTGTCAGACCGGAAAAAGGACAAGTACTAGGGTTGTTGTAAATAAGTTTGTACTTACAATTTGGTTTAACAAATAACAAAGATTTATTCACACGTAATTTAGTACAAGGTCTCTTCTGACTCTCTATGGTTGTTGTTGAAATTACTTACATGGTGATGTCGTCGAGTTCCTACTGAACTCTACCGTCTACTCTACTCTTACCCTACTCTGAATCACTCTGCATCACTCTGCATCACTCTGCATCGCTCTGCATCGCTCTGCATAACTCTGCTCTGAAATGAATACTAACCTTACGCTACTATATATCTAATTACAAAAGTACTAAGTCAGCAAATAGTTAGCTACTTACGTCAAACAATATTATTTAGAATACTTGACCTCATTACAACATGCTCTACTTTACTTAACTGTATTCACTAAGAATGTGCTGACCTTGACTTGTTACATTAGAAGCAAAATAAAATACATGTTTTATGAAAATTATTACTAGAGTGCCATAAGAAATAAAGCAATACTTATTTGCTTGTTGTTTCTGACATATCTAACGAATTTTACATTTGTTTTTATTTGATTATTATTAGAATCTACGTTCTTAATTATGAAAGCAAACCATTATTTTCATCATATTAAAAATTACCTCTTCACTAACATCATTTGGGGCCGTGATTTATCGGTTGATAACCGCACTTCACGCGCAAAAATATATAATTTACCGAGATACCCCATCCGGTAATGGGTAAAAGTCGTGATAATATATTTATTTTTATTTATTAATAAAAGGTTTCATGTAAAATGAAATTTAACATTGAATTTCTTATATCCGGAAGTAATATTAGACACCCGGCATAATTATCTAAATTTTCTTTATTTAATAGTTTGGTTTAAATACTTCTATTTTTCATATTTGACCATTTATCATTTCAGAATATTAAAAAATATTTTCAATATATAGTATATTATTTAACTATTTCGACTCACCTTCAAAAATAGTCTGCGGGCGTCCATGGTCGCCCATGGTCGCCCAGGATTCAAATCTGATTTAATTCCAATTTTTCTCTCTATTTTATTATGTATCATAGGTCACAGGTTTAGTTTACAATTCCTCTCCGCACAAAAATTAAAATAATATATCTCATTTAAAATAAGAAAACTGTGTCCCATATTTGGAGAACCACTGGTCAAAAAAAATTGTTAATAATTTTCTAATATAGTTGCAAAATGATATTTCTTTGCTAATTTTCTGGCAATGTTTCTAATTTAGGCTGTTTTTGTTTAAATTATCTGTTTAGTTTAATGTCAATTAGTTTATAGTTATTTGTTTAAGGGGTAATACTTGTAAGTGTATTTTCTAAAAAAAATTTTATTATCTAAAATGATACCTTAACTATCCAGGAATAAAAGAGATTATTTAGGCAAAAATGTTTGTAGTTCAAAAAGACGATTTTCCGGGTGTAGTCACAGCGCCGTTTCGCAAATAATTTTTGCGTGCTCGAGTTAGGTGTATTCGGGGTTCTTGTTCTTATCTACTATATCTACTGTCGGTACTTTGAAGCATTAAAATTTTACTAATAGAGGTCTCAACAACCTAATGAGAAAGCAGATAATGCCAGAGACTCCGTTAGAAGACACAACAAAGTGTTTTGCTTATGCTTAACACTTATCGTATATTAAATGATTGTATCGGTGTTTTTTTATTATATTTATTTTTTATTTAAATTTTTGTAAGAAAATGGATGAAAAAGAGTGTCAGTCCCGGAAAGGGATGAAAACCAGTCAAGCAACGTTGAAAAAAAGAATATAAAGAATCGTAAAGTACAAAATCGATACATGCTACAGGCATTGCAGATTAGAGGTAAATTAAAATTTAATTGAAATTTTACTAATTAAAACTTTAAACGAATTTTTCTTGAAATCATATTTTTTGGCTTAGCCGTACTTCTAGCGCCTACAATTTTAACTATGGATTAATAACAACATTCTCTAGTGAACGTAGGATTTTTTAAAGTAATTCAAAATTACTGATTTTTTGATCGACTTTCTACCGTTTTTTTCGAAAAAAAAAAGATATTTTTTTTCAAATTCACGGCATTTTTATTTATGTTTTCGGAAAAATCCTAATAAATAGCCTACTACACCCTAGGCAAGATGTAGAAAGACTACATGTCAAAAGCAAAATGGGAGGAAGAGGGTTACAGCAAATTGAGGCAGCCTACTACAGCACGATACACAACCTAAGCTCCTATATAAAAAGAAACCCAAACGAGGACCCGATAATTGAAAACATTAAAAAACATGACAACTGCCTCCATCCTACAAAATCTCTGCATAAAAAATCTAAGAATATAGAAGACAAAATACTCACAAGTGCACTGAGCAAGGGAGTACAGATTGACGGAGAACAACTACGACTAGGAACAATCAACACCGAGGCAATTCAAGGTGCAATGTCACACCAGACTATACAACAGATGGCGAAATAAACCAATGCACGGGCAGAAAACTAGAGATATGGAGAAAATAGGATATGATAAAGAACAATCATATAAGTGGCTTACTGAAGGAATCGTGATAGGAGAAACAGAGAGTTTAATCACGGCCGCACAAGATCAAGAGCTGAAAATAAAATACGTGGCGAACATGATTCACGGCAGCAGTCAAGACAAGAAGTGCAGAATTTGTAAGAAGGCAGATGAGACAATCCACCACATCATGTCAGCGTGCAGTGAACTAGCCCAGAAGGAGTACATAGAGAGACACAACAAAGTTTGCACTTCAACATATGCAAGCTCTTCAAATGCCCTGTCTCATCCGAGCATTGGTACAACTATACTCCAGATAGGGTTACAGCCAACAGAGAAGAGAAAACAATAATATTGTATGATTCGGGAATACAGACAGACAGAACGATAACAGCCAACAGGCCAGATATAATCATAAGAACAGACAAAAAAACATATTTATTAGAAGTCTCCATACTAGCAGATGACAACATCATTACGAAGAATGCTGAAAAACAACTCAAATATAAAGATCTGAGTATAGAGTTAAAGCGAATGTGGAAGACAAAAGTGGAAATAATACCAATTATAATCGGAGCAACGGGGTACGTTGACACAGACTTTAAAAACAACATCAAAAAGATCCCAGGAGAACACAATCCATCTAAAGTGCAACGAACAGCCTTGACGTAACAGCACACATCATACGGAGGGTACTTACATAACACCATTCTCACCGAAGAACATCTTCACTTAAGCTGCTTAGTAAGCGGCCGGGAAGAATGTAAAAATCGCCACCAGAACTTCAAACTAAGAGCCACCCCGAACATCTGGATGGTTTCCCTCTTCACCCGGGCATCATCGACCGACCTAGCCCACCTAATAGGGAGGCAGGTCAATATACCAAGGATGGTAGTGTGAAAAAGCGGATAATAATAATGATATTAAAATAGAAACGGAATTGGAAAGCACAAGGTGTTGATATGATTCAAAATTTCTGGATCAAGAAATTTAAAAGCACTCATAAGATGATAGCTGTACTATATAGCAAAATGCTATAAGAGCCAAATACTATACCCGACTTTCTAGCAACAGGGATAACATACCTAATACCTAAAACCAATAAGCCCTCTACAGATCCATCTAAATATAGACCTATCACTTGCCTTCCTACACTTTACAAACTTTTGTGACGAAGCGTACTCGTCACAATGGTTTTTCGGCTCCGAATCCGCGGATTGAATGCGCGAATAACTCGCGAACGCAGACCCGTACTCCCGCGCCGTGTTCACCGCGGACACAATGCTATCCATCTCACCCGATTTCCTACTTTTGAACCAAATCCAAACTCCCGTGATCCAGTTTCCAAATTCATTCAAAACATCCTATCCTTTAGCATTGTGCGACAACATCCTGGGACAGGAATCATTAACAAAATAGTCCCAGTTGTAACGTTTGTGTTTTTATTCGGGCTACCAGCGTCCGTCCCGTGTCCCCCCTCTTTTCTGGTACGTGTTTAAAAGCCCAAAATATTACTTCTGTCACGCCCAAGCGAGAAATCCTAGGCGTCTCAGTCGTGACGTTTGTGTTTTTCGACGGGTTACCAGCGTCCGTTCCGTGTCACCCTCCGTTCTTGGTACTTGTGCGAAAGCAGCCAAGATTACTTCCGCCATGCCCGAGAGAGCAATCCAAGGTGTTTGCGGTCGTAACATTTGCGTTTTCTCCCGAGATACCACCATCCGTCTCGTGCCACCTTCATTTTGGGGTAACTGCGCGAAATCACCAGATCGTACTCCGACGGCGTCCGAGCGAGAAATCCAAGACGTCCGCCGCGGTTACCGTCGCGCATTCACCGAAGTCAACCGCGTCCGGCACCTGTTACCATCAATTTTGGGTACTCGCGCAGCCGCGATACTCCGCACGTTATCAACCATAACTCGGGTACCCCGCTGAAATCTGCAAAACGGTTTTCACGTCGACCATCAACACACCGTCCGTCATCTCAGAGCACCCAGCGTCAGGACGCCAGGCGTCGGTTTCCAAAAAAGTTGGAAACCCTCTCCTCGCCATCCGACACTACTAACCAACCGCTGTTTAGTGGACCCCACCGTCGCGACGCCCGGCATCGGTTTAAATAATAAATAACGGCAAAAATATCCGAACATCTAGAAGATAATAAAGTCATGGCTGAAGAATAAAAAGCATGCAAAAAGAATAGCCAAGGGTGCAAGGAACAACTTGTAATTGACTCCACAATAACAGAGGATGCAAAAAAGAACAAGAAAACGCTATACACAACGTATATAGATTATAAAAAAGCGTTTGACAGTGTTCCACATACGTGATTACTAGAAACTTTAGATATCTACAAAGTTAACCCAGTAATACAGCAGACCTTGGAAAATCTGATAAAGAGATGAAAGACAAAACTAATAATATAGGCAAAACGAACAGAGGAGACTGAAGTTGGTAAAATCCACATTAAGAGAGGAATTTTTCAGGGAGACTCTATGAGTGGTTCTGCCTGGCCTTAAACTCCCTCACATCAGTTTTGAACCGCCAACATGCAGGATATGTTATAAATGAAAACCATCCAAATATCAGTCATCTACTCTACATGGATGATATAAAACTGTTATCCAACTCTAAGAAGAATATGGGAATACTTGTAAGACAAACTGAGGCTTTCTCTAGAGATATTAAAATGAAATTAGGAATATAAAAATGCAAAACAAATATAATGAAACGAAATCAATGGGAAGAACATGAAGGATACCTTGTAGATACCCAAAATGAAAAAGAAACCATCGAAGGTATGATAAAAGAAGAGACGTATAGCTATCTTGGTATGCTAAAAAGTAGAGGAATTGTCCATGGAAATGTTAAAAACCATCTAAAATTAAAAACATTGAGATGAAATGAAAACATCTTAAACACGAATCTCTCAGGGAACAATACTATAAAAGCTATTAACACATATGCCATACCTGTTATTACCTACAGCTTTGGTGTTGTAAAATGGAGCAAAACGGACCTAGAAGAAATACATAGAAGCATACAGACGCTCTTCACAAAACATAAAGCTCAACATCCAAGAAGTAATATCATTAGGTTCCACCTGCACAGGTCGGAAGGAGGAGTAGGTGTTACCGACCTGTTAAACCTTCATCTAATCCAAATATAAAGCATGAGGAAGTACTTTTATAAAAAAGAAGAAACAAGCAGCTTTCATAGGGTAATTAATATCACAGATGACAGCTATACACCTCTTAACTTGAAAAATAAAAATGACCACCCACAACGGAAAATAAAAACAGACGAAACAAAGTTACATGAATGGAGTGGTATGAACCTACATGGGCTTCAGAGCGATCTATTTAAGGAAACAGAGAGATTCGTAATGGCTATCCAAGATAGGGTAGTTCCCACACTAAACCATAGGAAATACATTATTAAAGATAACACTATTAAAGACGATAAATGTAAAATGTGTGAGAAATCACCAAAAACAATAGAACACATAATCAGTGGTTGCTTAATACTTGCAGCAAAGGAATATACGAATAGGCACAATGATGTTGCACGTATAATTCACCGAAAGATTTGTGAGAAACATAACATCATACAAACACAAACAGCAAACCACAAATACCAACCGGGAGACATTATTGAAAACACTGAGGTTAAAATATATTGGAACCGTACAATATTAACGGACCAACCAATTGAGAACAACAGGCCTTATATAGTTTATTGTAACAAAAAAGATAAGATTACATACCTAATAGACATTTCAGTGCCAATACATAAAAACGTGAAATCCAGACATGGCGAAAAGATCCCAAAATATTTACAGCTAGCCACAGAAATACATCAAATCTGGAACCAAACTAAAGTCATCCCAAACAAATAATAATAATATTTATTTAGGTTCAAGAAATTTACAACCATGTCAACGAAATAATACATGATAAGAAAAATACATATTAAAATTAGAAATAGTTCAAATTACATAAGTAATAAACATAATGAAGATACATTAATAACAATACAATATAAATATTATTCATATTTGGAGATTTAAATCTGAAGATAAGTCAGCATTTAAAAATTCTGTCACACTACTATGAGTAGATTTAAAGCTGCATCGGTTGTGGATATTTAATTCTAAAACCATACTGATGATCCGTTAATAAATTATTTTGTTCAAAATATGATAGTAAACGATTTTTAATAATTGTCTCAAGTATTTTGGAAAATACGGGAACTAAAGATATTGGTCTAAAGTTTACTGAGTTATTAATATCACCTTTTTTGTGAATAGGTGTAACTTTTGGGATCTTTAGTGAATTTGGAAAAACGCCTTGTACAAGACAGTTATTGAAGATGTACACTCATGGTTCCAAAATATATGTTGCAGATATTTTAAGAATTTTTGTATTCAGGTGGTAGATATCAAAACATTTTGAGTTGTTTAAGTCGAGTATAGCATTAAGTATTTCCGATCTGTCACTCGGATATAAAACGAGTAATTTATTATTACGATTTTGAGTTCAAGTAGTAGCATTGTTATTGCCCGAGTTACCAGCTCTCATCAGGTTTTCTGCTGCGATAGTGAAATAATGATTCATTTCATTAGGTGTTAGCTTAGTTTGTATGATGTTGTTTTTATTCGTGTCTTTTCCTAGTATTGAGTTAATCACCTTCCAAGTAGTTCTGACAGGATTATTAAAAGATAATATGTACTTACTAAATGCATTTCTCTTTGCCAATTTGCAAGCTGAGGTGTATTTTTTTTATTGTTTGTACATTGTTTTTTATTTCAAATCGTTCCTACTTAATTCATACAAGAATTGTAAATGTTCTCTCATGTTTCTTAAATTGTCTGTGAGCCATTTAATATTTTTGTTTGCACTAGATTATCTGAAAACAACGGGGAAGTGTGCATTTACTGTATGCATATAAAATTTGAGGAATACGTTAAATGCTAAATTACAATCGGCGTTTTCGTAAATCTCCTGCCATGATGTAGTGTTAAGAGAGTGTTCAAATTTTACTACCCTTCCAGCGTTTAATGTTCTGATAGTTTTATATGTACAATTATTTTTTTATTTTTGGACCGTGTGCAGTGAATAACAGTATGACGGCGAAATGATCCGAAATAATAATAATAATAATAAATTTATTTATTTAGCAGAGTTGCTAATAACTACATAATTACAAATTAAATAAAATTAAATAAATACCTAATAACAATTTACAAAAAATTACAAAAACGTTATTTTACAAAGGTAAATTATTTTACAAAGGTAAATACAATATCTTAATTTTATATTTAAACTCTCTTAGAGATTTAGCATTTTTTATTTCTAAGGGTAATTTATTATAAACTAACAGCCCTTGATCAAAAATTGATTTTGATGAACTAACTTTATTCTTTTTTGTAACATAAAAATGGTCAATTTGTCTAGTTACATAATTATGTACATTTTTAACACTTTGCAAATTGTTAGCTAAATTAGGATACATACCATTAAGTATTTTAAAAATAAAAATCATGCTATTATATTCACAGAATTGTTCAACATTTAACCAATTTAATATTGTGAGCATATTTGAAATGTTACTGTACTTATTATATGTAAGTATAATACGCATACATCTGTTTTGCAGTTTTTGTAACTTATACAGATCACCTTGGTCACACATATACAGTATTGTACTACAATAAGTGAAATGAGGCAGTATTATTGTATTATAAATTAGTTGTCTGGACCACAAAGATAGATCTTGACCAATTCTATGAAGAAAGTTTAATTTTTTTGCAATTTTTTTACAAATATATTGGACATGATTATGAAATTTTAATTTTCTATCAATTATAACTCCTAAGTATTTAATTTCTTCTACTAATTCTATGTTACTTCTACCTATATTCACAGAACAATTGGAATTATTTTTAATAGCTGTATATTTATTTTCGGAACACAGTATCATATATTTTGATTTAGAAGCATTTAACTTTAATTTATTTACAACCATCCAATTTTGAACTATATCTAATTCAGTATTTACAGTTAAATATGCATCTTCGATATCGTTAATATCATAATATATTAAGGTGTCATCTGCGAATAATTGAATATTACATTTAGTTAATATATTTGGAATATCATTAATATATATTAAAAACAGTAAAGGTCCCAGTACACTGCCTTGCGGTACTCCCATATTATTTACAAGTAGTTCTGATTTAATATTATTAATTTTAACAATTTGTTTTCTGTTAGATAAATAACTTTTTAGCCGTTGGTAAGCCAAGTTACACACACCATATTTGTTTAGTTTTGACAACAGAATATTTCTATCTACAGTCTCAAAAGCTCTTTTGAGATCTAAAAATATTGCACAAATGATCCTGTAATTATCTAAATTGAGCTTCCAATCATTAATAACATAGTTGAGAGCAGATTCACATGAGTGATTCTTACGAAACCCTGACTGTTCACCAATAATGACATTATTGTTATTAAAATATAAACACAGCTGTTTGTGAACTACAAGTTCTTATATCTTTTCACATGCAGGCATTACATTAATCGGACGGAATTCATCGACTTTATTAGTTCCACTAATTTTTGATACTGGAGTTATTGTTGAGAGCTTTAATTTTTCAAGAAAAATACCATATTCCAAGGATTTATTGATAAAAACTAAAATTGGAAAACCAACAATGTAAAAAAAATTTCTTTAGAACAGCTATTCCTAATTCGTCAACACTATACTTATTTTTCTGTGAGAAAATAATTGCTTTCAACTCATCTATAGTAATAATTTTAAAACAATGCAGTGTGGAACTACAACAAGAAATACTGTCAGTGAATAACATGTCAGTACTAGGACATTCGATAGAGCTAATTATATCAGTAATACTCTCTACATAGAATCTGTTACAAATATTAACTATAATTGTAGCATCACAATATAAATTATTTTCAAACGTAATTTCAGTAATAAAGTTTTTCTTATTTACACAAATTAAATCTTTCAGAGTTTTCCACATTGATGTAGGATCATTTCTATAGTTATCAATCAGTATATTATAGTATTTTTGTTTTTCTTGTCTTATTGTACTAACAACACGATTTCTATTGTCTTTATAGATATTCCAGTCTAATATAGTACCGCTAATAGTAAATTTTGTATATGAGACATCACGTGTCTTAATACTATCTTGAACATTTTTATTAAACCATTTATTATCATTCTTTAATTTTTTATGTCTCACAACACATACACTGCTAGATTTAATACTCCTAGTTATATTATGATATAGTTTATTATAAACATCGTTAACATCACTTACATGGTAGTTCCAGTCACACTGCAAAAGTTTATCTTCAAGATCATCATAATTGATTTTACTAAATACACATTTTTCACTGCTTGTTTCTGGATTTTGCGGAACACGGATATCTATAATTTGATGATCAGTTATCATTGGAGTACTTTTTACTAGACATTTTATATCGTAATTATTTGACAATACTAAATCTATTAAAGTTTCTGACTGTTGAGTTACACGCGTGTAATCTGTAACCATTTGTTTGTATCCACTCATTTCCACAATTTGTTTAAGTTTATTGGCATAGAAACTATTAGAAGTCCAGTCTAGATTAAAATCACCAAACAAAATATTAGTTTCATTATTATTAATATTACTTTCTAAAAAGTCATCAATAAAGTTCAAAAAGTCATTGTGGTTACTGTTCGGTGAGTGATATAAAATTGTCACTATATAATTTATATTTTCATAATTTAATTTAAAAGTAATCATCCAATAATTTAATTCATGGTTTTCTATTTTTATTACCTTACTTTTTATATCATTTTTCACAAAAATTATGACACCACCGGTAAACCTGCTTAATGAGTCACAACGAAAAATTTTATAATTATTAATAGCTAGTTCACATTCCATGATGTCCGATGTAGTTCTAGATTCTGATAATAATATTGCAATCGGTTTACTAGTTTCTGCAAGTTGTCGAATTTCATCAGCATGTGCTAGGAAACTTTGTGCATTTAAATATAATAATGATGGTAAATCTTTTCTACTCTGTGATTGCTATATATTTATGTATTTAACTTGTTCTCTTCGAGCAGAAATTTTTTTACTAAGAACTGGGCATTCATTGTCAAAAACGGAATGGTTGACATTGAGATTTAGTTTTAGTTTTTCATTCATGCCAATACAATTACTGCACTTAATATCATTGCTAGTACATACATTAAATTTATGTTCTCCTGCACATTTACTACATGCTTGTTTGTTTCTGCATTCATCAGCATAGTGATTGAAATCGCAACATTTTAAGCATCTTCTTATATTTAAATCCTCATAAACCACACATCTATTCCATCCAATATTGAGTTTACCATCATTCATAATTTTTGAAAAAGTTATTGCATCAACTTCAGCTATTGCATTATACATGTTTTTCTTTTAATTTTTCCAGATTCTTTTAATATTAAATGTTGAGGTTTCACTAATCTTGGTAGCATTTTGTAACATAACAGTTTGAGCTAGATCTTGTTCCAATAATTTTTCAGTCATTCCCACAATTTTTATGAATGGATTACGTATGTTTCCTCTTTTTATTTCATAATTTTTACTAAGTTTCTCAGTTATTTTATTTTCTATTTTTTTGACATCCTCTTCTTTTTCACAGTTGATAACAACGGTACCATTTTTCGCGTTCCTAACAGAGGATACGCTAACAGCTAACTCCGCCGGTTTAACATTTTCTGTAACGTCTTTTCTTGTTTGCAAACATTTTTGAGTAGTTTTTGGTTTTACTATAATCGTAGCTTGACTAGTTACTTCTGAATAGGGACGTTTTACTTCATTATGTACCAAATGACTAGTAACATTTTTCACTAATATTTTTAAATTTTCTATTTCATTTTGATAACTTTTGATAGCTTTATCGACAATATTTTCTACATCTCTAATGCTAACATAGGAACATTTCATACATTCTTCACAAAACCATTTTACTCCCTTCCATGCACTAATAGCATTAAAATCTTTATCTTTCATTCCAGCACATTTTAGATGGAACCAGTGTTTACATTTTCCATCGCAGCCTATGACCTTATCTCCATCAAAATCTTTAACACATTTAGCGCATATTTTGATATCATCATCTTCAATTATAGTTTCTTTCATTGTTGCCACTGATTGACGACCACTTGAAGAAACACCTGTTCTCGCACAGCTACGTTTGCACGCTTAAGTCTGTATTATCACTAGCTGGCTCAATGACCTTCACTGATAATATTTTTTGTAATATACAAAAATATATAAAGCAGAATAAGAGTTATTCACGAATGAAACACTAATTAACTTTGAACTCACAGATAACGTATTAAATAAGCTTCTGATCGGTACTAATTTAATAAAATATTTTTACGTATTTACTGACAAAATTTAGTAAATAGAGAGAGCGCACTAAAACGTGACCACCACTACTACTACTACTACTACTACTACTACTACTACTACTACTACTACTACTTTTGAAATATGGTAATAAACAATTTTAATATTATAATTTTCAATGTTAGCAATGATATTATCTAGGCAAGTGCCAGTAGTGTTAGACCCCACTATACGCAAGGACTGTTAATGACTCTTAATGAGATCTGACGCCAAGTAATTAGGTTAAATGACCTTGGAATAGTTTTTGTGAATTTTCGACAAATAATTTGTAATTATGAAAGAATTTGCAAAATTTGAGTTTGAAAAACATGGCTATCATAATATTGAACTTTAAAAATATATGTGTATATTTGTTTAATATATTTTGGTTATGTACTGCTACAATCAGTAACTATTTGAAATACGTGTAAATAAAAAAGAGTTTGAAAATATTAACAAAATTTAGAAGAATTGTTATATTTCTAAAATACATAATATTGAACTTTAAAAATATATGTGTATATTTGTTTAATATATTTTGGTGATGTACTGCTACAAGAAAATATAAAGTGAAAATATTCTTGCTGGCAGTATCTATTTAAAATAAGTGTAAATAGAAAGAGTTTGAAAATATTAAGAAAATTCAGAATAATTGTTATACTTCTATAGTACATAATATTTAACTTTGAAAATATATGTGTGTATTTGTTTAATGTATTTTGGTGATGTAATGCTACAAGAAAATA
This sequence comes from Pterostichus madidus, assembly GCA_911728475.2. Taxonomy (NCBI): domain Eukaryota; kingdom Metazoa; phylum Arthropoda; class Insecta; order Coleoptera; family Carabidae; genus Pterostichus; species Pterostichus madidus. The sequence continues at coordinate 12,701,301 of OU452311.1, forward strand.
TAAATTAAAAATATATCAGTATCTATTTGAAATAAGTGTAAATAAAAGAGTTTGAAAAAGTAACCAAATTTAGGATAATCGTTATACCTCTAAAGTACATAACCCAGATAAGGCTGAAATTATTTTTAATGCAAAATGATAGTTTTAAATATGTTTTTATTTATTATAAGAGTGATTATATACATGTATTTTTAAATGTTATTATTTTGACCACTAGTTCTCGAGAAAACAGCTGTTCTTTTAAAAGGACAGTAGCTTTATGTACAACTAAAGAATAAAAATTACAATTCAAATTTACATTGTGATAAATTTAAAAAAATTTACAATTACGTCTTATAATTTATATAGATATTAAAAAAAAATATTCCAATGTGTATATATGTTTATAATGTATGATATTTTACAAAACATTCTTTCGGATGCAAAGCAATTTCGATTTTTTGACTTTGAAATTGAACTTATTTTTGACAAAAGCCACATCTGCTTTGTTTTTCTTTGTAAACAACTAAGTGGTCGAGATTTTTTAGACGGTCCTCTTTTGTTATTTTCCGATAACTCTCTAATCAGTGGGAAAAAACACTTTTTTCCTCTTATAGAAACGCGATAAATTGATATGTTCTGATCGCTTCTATCGGCGCCCCCCCATATTTTCATTATATTTTTTGATAATGCAATTTGTTTTTTTTTTCTTTTTGTGAATATATTTTCACAATATCGATCGGATTAACAGATGCAAAATTAGAAGCAATATTTACAACATTATTGTCATTCTATTTGCATATAATAATGCCATCGTCCTTGGTCTTCATTCATAGGATCCTCTTCTACATTTTTTCAGAACGGATGTGTTGCTTACAGGGCATTTTGATGTTCTATTTTCTCTGATAGTTCCAGTTCCTTTAATTTTTCTCATTTTAAGCTCTTGTAGTAAGGTCATGGAAGTAAAAAAGTTATCAAAGAAAAAATTAAAAGGATTCTCGCCCCTAAAACTGTTCAAAATATCAACGTATTGTATTACACTAGCTCCTAGTCCTAAATCTTTGTACTTTGTAGGCAAGTTAGAAGATGCTCCCTGGTACGGTTCTTCGAAAAGAGCGTGATTTAAAAATTGTTTTGCCAACATATCGAATATTGGTCGTACTTTGGTAAATTTGTCCGTTTTATTTAAATCATTATTATCACAAGAATGTAATTTCTTCATAATAAATCTAAATCTATCTCTGGATATAGCAGAATAGATTAGCTTATTACTTGAATCTTCTGCAGTTTCCCAATACATTTCCCTTCTAGAAACTGAGTTATACCCGCTCAGCAAAAGTATTCCCAAGAAACACATTATTTTGTCTTGTGTCACGTCAGCAATCAAATTCTTTTGCGCAGCGTACATATTTGTATAAGAAACAATCATTTCAATTATTTCTTTATTAAAAAATAGCTCAAATAATTCCAATCAACTCTTTGATAAAAATAAAAGTATTAGCAGTGTATTTTGCTACTGTCCTTTTAAAAGGACATTAAAGTTCTTCTTTTACTCTTGCGAAATTGGTACAAAAAAATCTAACAATTTTAATATATGTTATTCTTTCAGGTTATTTTTATAAAGATTTTCGCAAAATGTTTGCATTAAATTAGTGATAATGTAACAAGTCAAAGTCAGCACATTCTTAGTGAATACAATTAAGTAAAGTAGAGCATGATGTAATGAGGTCAAGTATTCTAAAATATATTCTTTGACGTAAGTAGCTAACTATTTGCTGACTTAGTACTTTTGTAATTATATATATAGTAGCGTTAGGTCAGTTATTTACTTAATATAGTCGATAGTCAGATAGTCAATACGAGAGTTCAGTAGGAACTCGACAACATCAACCATGTAGTAAGTGTGAATAAATCTTTGTTATTTGTTAAACCAAATTGTAAGTACAAACTTATTTACAACAACCCTAGTACTTGTTATTTCTCCGGTCTGGGCTTACAAATTGGTACCAGCGGTGGGATATTTTGTCAGATCAGGGTGGCCAATCGTTTTTGGTTCACTCGCGGAAAAGCAAGTATTAGGAATTTCAACAATAACAACAGTTGTATTCTCTTCGATACAAATGATGGCAGCGATTTGCGAATTATTTTTTTCCAAACTACACGAACAAAATGTTTGGTAAATTGAAATTCATGGATTCAATGACAACAAGCAAATAAGTGACTCAAGAAAGATGTACGGCCAAAGAAGATCAAATTACAACGAGAGAAGACGCTCTGTACAATGTTACATTTGCAATGGCAACCACTATACCAGGCAGTGTCAGCATCAGCGTCAACGAGCGAATCACTATCCGAGGGAAGAAAATTACCATTATCATAGGGAAGAAAATTACTACTATCCGAGGGAAGAAAATTACAACTACCAGAGGGAAGAAAATTACAATTATCCGAGGAAAGAAAATTACAATTACCAGAGAGAAGAAAATAACCATTATCAGAGGGAAGAAAAATACAATTACCAGGATGAAGAAAACTACAATGATCAGAGAGGCGATTACTACGACTACCAGAGAGAAGATGACGACACTCATTATAGAAGAAATCAAGTTCAGTGTTATAATTGCAATGGCAACCATTACGCCAGGCATTGTCAGCGTGAGCGTCAGCATAAGCGTCAGCATAAGCATCAGCGTCAGCATAAGTATCAACGTCATCAGTCAAATTTTTATGATAATCATAAAGAAGAAGACATTGAAAATGATACACAGTATAACAGAAGAGAAGCAGAAACAACAGGCCAAACTAAGAAAAATACAGAAGAAATAGACCCGGAAGAATTAAAAGAGATAAAGGAAATTACGTGGTTCTTTAATATGTTAAGAATGGCGGAAATATCCGGTGACCAAGAGGCAGCTCTTATGATTTATAACCACTTAGATGGCATTCCGATGGACGATGGAGTATTAAGATGTTTTGGATGTAAGATGCCTAAGAAAAAGTACTGTCTTTGTGAACAAATTAAAGAAAGAGAAAGAGAAAATATTGCTGAATTAGACAAGAATGAGGATGATTCCCAACAAGTGAGTTCAGAAGAAGACCGTAGCAGTGAAGAGAGACCTAATGACGCCGTTACCAAGGAAGCTCCGGAAATTTACGAGGTAAATAGGGACGAAAAAGAAGCATCAGGGGTTAAAAATGATGGCTTAATAGAGGGTACGGGTATTGAGGAAATTTCACAAGCGGTTAATGAAGGAAATGACGAAGTTGGACAGATCAGCATTAAGTTCAAAAACAGCAAACAGTGTCCGAGAAATAAAGAACAAAGAAAACAGTACGATAGGAAGAATCCACATCAAAAGAAGAACTCCACAACAGATGGCCAAAAGAAGAAAAGAAGTACGAGCAAACGAGATTCGATATTTAGACGACATAAGCAGTACTACAAGAAGAAATTCAAACCAAATTCGACATTCACAAATAACCGCAAGAAAGAACGAGATGCGAGGTATAAACTTCAATTTTATTCTAGTGTTGTGCGTTATAAAATAAACATAAGACGATGGTGGTGTTTATTTGGACTATTTTATGGATGGTACAAGTGATAAAAGTGTTTTGTGTTTATGTATATTTAATTTAAATTTAGTAAAAGTTAAGGGAATGTAACAAGGAAATAATAGTTAAATTATGTTTTGTGTAATATGTAAATTGTGCCCCTTTGCAGGAAGCAAATTGTTTGAAAAAGGGAGGAATGTAACAAGTCAAAGTCAGCACATTCTTAGTGAATACAATTAAGTAAAGTAGAGCATGATGTAATGAGGTCAAGTATTCTAAAATATATTCTTTGACGTAAGTAGCTAACTATTTGCTGACTTAGTACTTTTGTAATTATATATATAGTAGCGTTAGGTCAGTTATTTACTTAATATAGTCGATAGTCAGATAGTCAATACGAGAGTTCAGTAGGAACTCGACAACATCAACCATGTAGTAAGTGTGAATAAATCTTTGTTATTTGTTAAACCAAATTGTAAGTACAAACTTATTTACAACAACCCTAGTACTTGTCCTTTCTCCGGTCTGGCTTACAATAATATAAAAAAAACTTACCTCTAGTTATCAATGTTTGGTAGGTAAAAAAGAGCTTTTTTAAAATTGTACTTTTCTTAAAACAAACAACAAATTTCTTCTCAAAATAATATTTCCCATGTGTGGCTAACCATGTACTATTAACGACAACATATGACATCTCCGAATTAAAATGCTTACTAATGACAATAGTTATAAAAAGTGACGGACCTTTTAAAAGGACAGTAGCGTTATCTGGGATAATATAGAACTTTTACAATTATTTCGAATAAAAAAAGAAATATAATTATATTTAACAAGTTTTGCAAGAGATGTAACACTCAATCTATTCCATTATACCATTGTAATAAATGAATGTTAATATATTCTGTGATAAGGCGTATAATACGAACAAATACTTAGTACAGAGAAAGCCATTCTTAACAGATTATTTTGGCGCGAAATAATGTATGTTTGAAAGAAGAAAATATCTACGTTATACAAATTCTGTAACTTAGCCAAAAAAATTATAATTGAATGGCGAAACACTAAATGATATAGAAACCATATAAATAATATGAACTGTCCTATAATCCGAATATTTATACAAGAACGCAATTTTTATATATATGGTAGCCAGAGCTGGGCAAGCTACTTAAAAAAAGTAGCTAAGCTACAGCTATAGGCTACAGCTAAAAGCTTTCGTTAAAGTAGCTGTTAAATTTTAAAGCTAGTTTTTTAAATTATTGTGAAATAATTAAATTTGCCATTGTCATATGATCAGTTTTTTGTTATAATGACTGTTAATTTACTATTACGTACATAAATATCAAAAATAGCAAATACCATCTGGCACCTACTGTGTATTTTTGCGTATTAGAGCCAGTTAGAACCGGCAACAAATAATTATTTTGTAAGGGTTTAGCTTGTACGCATGCGTACTTTGTTGACCTTCTGCTTAAAAAGTAGCTTGAAGCTACAAAAAGTAGCTTTAAAAGTAGCTTCAGTTGTTATTTTTAAGTTAATAGAAAAAAAGTAGCTAGCTAGAAGCTACAGCTATATTTTTTCACAGTTATCTAAGCTACAGCTACAGCTAAGGTAAATGTAGCTAAGCTAGTAGCTAAGCTACAAAAGTAGCTAGCTAGTGCCCGGCTCTGATGGTAGCGACTAGTTTTGTCGAAATAATAATTAAATATGTTTGCTCTTTGAAATAAGAGTATGGAAAATAATAATAATCAGTATCAGAAGTAACTGAAATAAGGGTAAAAATAAAAGAGTCATAAAATTATTTTACACTTTATTCACGTATTTTTAATAAATACTTTATGTTTTGAATGGAAAAGAAATATAATAATATTTAAGAAGTCTTGCAACAACTCTAAAACTCCACCCTTGTTTAATATATTTTGGTGATATTTTTTGACATTTTATTAACGTATTTTGAATATGATTTGTGAAATATAGTTAACTATATATAATATTTTTGTTTATAAGTACCTAGTAAAATAATTTTGTATTTTATTTATCTATATTTTGAATAATTAATTGAATTTTATTGAGTACTGTAACAAGATCATATGAAGTATACATTAAATTTACGAGAAAATATTCTTGTTATTTGAAATAAGTGTAAATAAAAGAGTTTGAAAATTGTAACAAAATTCAAGATAATCATTATATCTCTAAAGTAAAACAATTCTTAGCGGGTTATTTTGGACACAATAATGTGTTTTATCTTTACTATTTGACATGATTTTAATTGGAAGAAGAAAATATCTATGTTATACAAATTGTGCAACATAGTCAAAATTCCTACAATTAATTGGCTATAGATTAAATGACATAGAAATCATATAAATAAGATGAACCGTCTTATAATAACGAAAAAATACTTTTAGAAGAAATCAATTTTTGTATATATGCTAACGACTAGTTTTGTCGAAATAATAATAATTAGGTTTAATATTTCTGATAATTAAAAAAACTTGAAAATAATATAGCTAATTGAAAAAAGTGTAAATAATTATCTAGTAAAATGATTTCAAATTTTACTTCCCTATTTGAATAAATAACCAGTGAGGAAATAGACAATTAGAAAAATTCTGTAACAAAATGGTCTGTAAAATATACTGAAATGAAAGATTATGATTCCAGTAAACAAGCTAGATTAATAGAATAATAAACTTTTGTAAAATAAATTTATATATAATATATATTTGTTAACCCGTAAATAGTAAATTCATTTGGTATTTATTTTCGTATTTTGCATTGTAAAATTGTGAAATTGGTATATAGAGGTACTTCTCTGTTTTGCAGCCAATGCTCTACGAGGCATACGATCTAGAAATTATTTTCGTGTAGTATTGTCTCCAAGATGTTTATTTTGTTTTTAATGCATTGTACATTAAAACATAATGGGTTAAAATTATTTTGGTTTAGATCTGCGTCACTCACGGTTGTTGCTGGAGTGAGGCTCCTTTTTGAATATTTGCTGTTTTATTATTATTATAATTGAAGAATTTAAATAGTCTTACTACCGCATTTTCTGACCAGTTGTTGGGGTCCATGATTTTTGTTTCATCAGCAGGTTGTACACCGTTCTTAAATGAATTGCAGTCAGTAATTTTAGTATTTAGTTTTGAGCATTGGTGATCCTTGATTCCAATACAGTTCAAATGTTTTTCAATCTCTGTATTAGTTGTGTTTACTTGAAATCTAGATATAAAAAACCATTTTTTACTTTCAATTGTTTTAATTGTTTTTCGAAGCCGTCGTCTTGATTTATTTGGGTATCGAGTTGGACTTCCGCGATTTTAAGGTTTTTAAAGTTTATTTGTTCGTTTACTGTTTTAAGAAATAATCTCTGGACAATCACATTCTTTCTTTGTGTCATCTGTCAATACAATTTAAACAAAATAATCTGTTTATTACAATATGTGTTATTATTATTGTGTTGGTAGCCGCTTATCTTTCGCAGTTCGACTAACCATATAACGAATTGGCACGAATGGCATAATACACGCGCCATTATTCGTCACATTCGTCATGTATCGAACGTTGTATGTTTATTCATTTCACACGTTGCACATCATTGTTTATTTATTACAATAATGAATTGATTACATTTTTTTATTACACTATTTATTTTAATGTTTTTTTGTTTCGTTGATTAATTGCTTTAAAGTATTGCAACTATGTGAAATTCAAATTAATATTTTTGTTGTATTTATCATATTATATATCATGTTCATAGTTCGAAATAGATACGTCGGTGATTGAGTGGTTCATAAGAATATTCATTTAAAATAAAGATAATGCAAATAGTTGATCTACTGGTCCAAGAGCAAATGAAACATGAATTGTAAAATCGTTGAAAATTTGAGTAATTTTTTGTCTTACAAATATACTAATTTTTTTTTTTGTTTGTTACATTTTACAGTGAAAATGTAATTGCAAATTATAGTATAGAGTGTTTGAGGCGATTTTAACAGCATACACGCTTGCTGGTCATTAGATTCTGGGTATCGTAAGCATCATAACAAGCAGTGGTCTACGCTCTAACGCGTTCAACCACTACATCGACAAATACATATAATGTATATACAAGTATAGTTAACTTAATAAATAAATAAATACATATATACACTCTTTAAATTATTAAATTATAGTACAGTACATGATTTAAATTTCACATAATAAAAGATATCTTATGAAATTAGTGTTACTTGATTATTTTGTAAATTTTATCCATAGAGTACGTAATCTAATCAGTAATATTGTTGTTATTTTATCAAAATGTGTATGTAAAACTGGCATGTGTTTGCTTTTGCTACAAGACGCACTACTTGATATGTGTATGAACAGAAAATTCAAAGATGAATATGTTTTGTGATAAACATTCAATTTTATTTATTAATGATAATAAGTTACTACACAATATGAGACTCAATCTAATTATTGAAACTATATATTAGTATGTTTTATTCGACATTACTATAATCATAAAATTAGAAATAAAAACACTTGATTTGTCCACAAATATAATATTTATTAAATATACTACGATCGTTCCGACTTTGCAGTCATCATCAGATTCGTATCTGATGATGACTGCAAAGTCGGAACGATCGTAGTATATTTAATAAATATTATATTTGTGGACAAATCAAGTGTTTTTATTTCTAATTTTATTATTATAAAATGTTCCACCAAGAACCGACTACACAATCTCTTACTTTAATTACTATAATCATATTTCTTCTATTCATCATTTTGGATTTGAAGCAGGAGCGTAATACATACTAACATTTTGTTGATGTATGATTATTCTTATATATTTAAATTTACAAATGAGACAGATAATTAAATATTTAAGATATGTAAGTTGGCGAGATATTATTTTGTGAATATGCGGGGAAAGATAAACAGATTTTGTTTATGGGCAACTCATTCTGTAAGTAAATAAAATAAATGTTGGTGAATAAAGAAAATTACAAAATTATTGAACATGAAATAGAATCTAAGAATTTATATTTATATTGCAGTCTAGTTTTCATTTAAGACATAAAATTTGCAATAAAAATATTGTTTCAATAGCAGAAGAAATTAAATTATTTTAACACATGTACAATTACCATATTTTTATTATAGTTAATTATAATGATATGCGAAATATCTAATCTATCGATAGTGAAAGGTTGAAAAAGTTATGTGATGATACATCGAAATATTTATTATTCCATATCATGCCATTTAATACTTTCAAACAATTTTGTTTCAAAAACATTTCAATTCGGTGAATTCTATTTATAAACAAAGCATTGTCCACATCCGATGAGTTCAAGGCCTCATATTCAAGGTAAATTTAAGTATCACTCTGTTTCTGCCATATATTTAACAGTACGTTTTCTTATAGTCCTAATATATGCAGACAACTGCGTGTAAATCACATGAGGAAAAATTTAAAATAAGCTAAATTTAGCTCGTTCGCAAGAGAAATTCCGCAGTGTAACAGTGTAAGTAAACAAGTTCATATAGAAATGTAACCAATAACAAAATAAGTTTTATTTGAACATTTTGGCAGCTAATGATCGTAAGATAGAAAACATAAACAGAGTGTACTTCCAAGAAACTGCCGATGTAAATTGAACAATGGTACATGCACGTATTATTACAGTATGACAAAATTATTGTTTTAGTTTTATTTGTGTTGGAAATTGCTTCGAGGATCATAAAAATTGTTACACTCTTTGCCCGTTTGAAAAGAGATCAAATTTTTGTTCAGTATTATTGGTATTTTTTTCATTATTTTAAATAAAAATTCAATATTTTTATTGAATGTCCCATATCTTTAATAAATGTTCAGTATAAGTAATTAAAAGTCAGCATTGTTAATAAATGTTTAGTATGAATAATAATTATTCTGTATAAATATTAATATTACATAGACCACGATAATCATTACCTAACTTACGAATGGAAATTTTCTAATTATTTTCTATTCGTCATGTTCAGTACCTTATACGACTAATGAGGTCCTTCCTCACTGTAAAATATGAATACTTTTTTATATGATGAAGTGTTAGTTAAACTTGCATTTTGGATTAGCTAATCTTATTTTAGTTAAATTTTAAAAAGTTGTACCAAATCACCAAATGGTAAGAAGATGCTGGTAGGTTTTATTTAAACTTTTCTTAGAATGTGACTAAAACAAAATTCAGGATTAGCTAAGACTCTTTTGAGAATTGGGCTGTAAATGTGGTGTTAGAATTTAAAATTCAAAATTCATTATTAAATGAAACATTTGATATGATCATAGAATTTATAAATTATAAAAATATTATTTATTTGTAATAGTGTTGCTTTTATTAGTAAATAGTGTTTCTAATATTATCATACGTACAGTCTTTTACTTGGAGGTGCTCAAAAGATTGAAACGCCGGGTCGCGCGCGTGAGGACTGACATCCAAGCGGTCAAACTTCACCACGACAATCCCGATTTAACTCTTTTTCTTGTTCCCCCGACTGAAGAGAGAGCTAAAAGGGAAGCATTGGGAGACAGTGGAGAACATCCAAACGCATGTCACAAGGTTCTTAAAAGACATGCATGTGGAGGAGTTTCAGGGTGCCTTCCAGGCGTGGCAGACACGCCTACGCATGTGTATCGATGCTGGAGGGGTCTATTTCGAAGACTTTTAAGCATTTGTACCAATAAAATCATTCAATCTATTTTTCTCATAAAATGCGCCTTACTTTTATAATGGACCCTGTAAAACCTACATGCATTTCAAAATATCTACACTAATGTAAATCAAAGTTTAGTTATTGAGATTAGTTGTTAAATTAAACATTAAAATAGAATTGCACCACAAAAATAAAACTTTAATATTAAAACTAAACCCACAAAATGACACACACATCATTTCCAGGAAATTTGTGAACATACTCGTAGTAATATAATTTGATTAAGAGAAATTCGCAGTAAATATTTACAGCATTACAGCATTTATACGTTAAAAGTAGTAATCCCGACCGCTCTCACACGTCGTCGGACTTAACAGAGGGCAGATAATTGAGGTCTCCATTGGGTCGATGTACCTCTCTTTGATACCTGAAGTTTAGTTTTTTTTAATCTAATTTGTAATGAGATAAGGTTTTTTTGTTTTACATTATGCATTTTGCTTCTATTTTATTTATACCAATAATAAAAACTTATCTTTTTTTCTTTATACCGGGTCATGAATTGGTTTATGCAATATAGAAAATATAATATAAATTTTTTCATAGAGCGATACGTCGTTCCCTATTTATTTTAGAGAAAAATGCTTCAAATAAATATTGTAGATACTGCATGTAAGTCACTAATTAAATTTTATTTTATGTACATCACAAGTCTGTGAAAACAAAGCCCATTATCTATCAAAGAACATTTAATTTAAATTCCAATAATCAGTCACAGTCGATCACCGCCTTTTATCATTTAATATAAATATTCACTTATTGTCAGCTTTAATATTTAATACACTATTCTTACCAAGATTATGTGATTATGAATTATAATAATTATTATAAAATTATCATTGACTACTTTGTTATAGAATTTATTTAAATTTTTTATTTTATTATTCTCACGATATTAAAGTACTTTTTTGAAAAATTACATTTTAAAATATGGCAGTTATACATTGTTGAATTCAGAAAATTAGTACCTTTTTCAAAATATAAAAAAAGCCTAAAATATTTTTCTATGCTATAATATAAAGCATAGTTGTGCGCGAGCAGTCGAGGCGATAGAACGTGTACCTGAGCCAGTGTCTGAGTAAAGTACTACTATACTGTGAAACTAAATAAACTTATTAAACTGTACATTACTCGTGCAATAATAAACAATAATAGAAATATAAAAATATAAAATTTAAATATTAATAAAATGTCTGAAACTAGTGGCGGCACCACGTTATTCCGTAAGTAAAACAACTTCGGTTATCATTACTACGAACATAACATACTGCTAATTCACCAATTATAAGTACACAGTTCGAATTGTCACTGAACAGCGACACAATTTATGCTATTGACACCCCAAAATCCGGATACTTCAGCAATGCATCTCCAACTTCAATACCTTCACTCTATTACCTATCGTTAACCTAGATCTACATGTTTGCTTAGACAGCTAACTCCAATTGCATCCTCATAACTGCCAAGCCTCTTTTGGCAGAAAGTTGAATAAAAAATAATAAGAGAAGAAAACATCCCAAGGTCAAGCAAAAGAACAAATGTGGTTTAAAATAATGATAATGACATCATACAAATTACCAACAAATATGCACCTTTAAATAATGATTACATAAATGGTCAAGAACAAGCCACACAAGACAAACAAAAACAACCAGTAAATACAAAATAAAAGCCTCCTTCAGATCTGCAAGACGTTGTTAACTACTCTGCAATGAATTGAATCATCACAAATGTTATTGAAGATAATAATTATATATGCAAAACCCTTTCAAACAATGTTGATAAAACAAATACAAGTAATTCAGCCGCTTACCGAAAACTAATTAATTTTTTGCTGTTGTTCAACCAACTAATGTACCAAAAAACATGATAATCATTCTAATTAGCAGTTTAATGAATACAATCAGCAATGGGTAGCTCAATAAGAATTGCAACGTAAATGGTTTAAAACAATATAAACCAGAAGTAGAACTTTTTCTAAATGAACAGAAAATAGACATTATTAATTTCATAGACACATTTTACGGATAGGAACTATTTCGATATAAATATGTACAACACATATTGTAAAAATCGCCCATATAATACGACTTATGGTGGCACTGTAGTTATAATCAGTAAGAAAATATCACACTACGAAATAGAGAAAATTGAAAAAGGCTACATGCAAGCAACAAACATGAAAATTAAGGAAACACACGGACCACTAGTAGTTGCGGTAATGTAGTGTCCAGCAAAATTTTTAGTTAAACAACACGAATCTGAGGAAGCATTTAAAGTTCTGGGAAATCGATTTATAGCTGGTGGAGACTACAATGTGAAGCACCCTAGATGAGGATCTAGACAAATAAACCCCAAAGGTAGACAACTACAAGCCGCCATGCTTAATCAGGGCTAGTTTAAGATTCTCTGGCTACGACCAGGATAGCACAGGCAAACCAACATACTGGCCAACAACCCAATTAAAATTCCAGATGCACTAGACTTTCGGTCACAAATGGAATATCAACAAACTATATTAAAATTGATGAATGTTTTGATATTACATCAGATCACTCAGCAATAATAGCAACCGTAAGCTCGACAATAATGAAAAACGAATAAGACAGATTGGGTCGATTTTCACAACGATCTCAACGATTACATAAATACAAACATCCCATTTAAAACATAAGATGACATCGATTACGATGTACATAACTTAACAAAAATAATCTAAGGAGCAGTCTGGTCATCTAAACCTGCAATACAAGTAAACAGTAATCCAATTACAAATTATGGTAAACAGATTAAAGATAAAATATCAGGAAAAAGAAGGATTAAAAAAAATGGCAAATACATAGATATCTCTGCGACAAAAACCACTTAAAGAAACTAAGTATAGAAATAAAAAACTAATCTACAAAAATAAAAACGCTTCCTTCGAAGATTATGTTAGCAACCTCTCTCCTATTAAATTAAAACGATCTAACAACCAATACCACCAATCCGAAAACAAGATAACACGTGGGCCAAATCACCAGAGGATAAGGCAGAAACATTTGTTGAACATCTGTCCAACATATTTCAACCAAATATTTCGCAGTCAATGGTCGAAGAAGAAGAAAATATACATACATTCCTGAAGCTCCATTACAACTTTTTCCGCCAATAAAATGTATTACAACAAAAGAAATGAAAAATGAGATCAAATTTTTAAATAATATAAAAGCACTCGGACATTACTTAATTACCCCTCTAACAAAAAATCTTCCAGAAAAAGCATTAATCACAATTACTCACATCTTCAACGCAATAATAAAAATGCGATATTACCTTGTTTTGTGGAAGCTATCGCAAATATTATTGATATTAAAACCAGGCAAACCAAATTACGAACTAACATCCTATTTACCGATATCCTTGCTACCATACATATCTAAAGTTCTGGAAAAACTAATATTACAACGAACGAAATATGAAACTGAAGACAAAAATTTGAGTCCAAATTATCAATTTAGTTTTAGAAACCAACACTCAACTGTTGAACAAATACATTGGGTAATTAAAGAAATTGAAAACACTCTAGAAAGAAGAAAATAAATTTTGCTCCGCCGCATTTCAAAACATCAGCCAAGGGTTTGACCTCGTCTAGTATGTAGAGCTACTCTATAAAACAAAACAAGAACTACCATGTCAATACTACTTACTAATAAAATCATACTTGACAGACAAATTCTTTATAAGTAATACATAAAAATAGTTACTCAAAATTACATCCAGTAAAATCAGGTGTTCCACAAAGCAGTATAATAGGACTTATATTGTACCAGCTTTATACAGCAAACAAAAAAAATTTTACTACTGCCACTTTCGCTGATGATACTGCAATACTTGCATGTAACGAGAATCCAAATTAAGCTTCTGTACTTCTGTAAAATTCGTTAAATGAAATCCACGAATGGGTAAACAAGTGGAGAATTAAAATAAGTGAGGAAAATTCTATACATAATACTGTCACCTTATGACGAGCAACATGTCTAGAAGTAAGAATGAACAACAAGACTCTTCCTATAAAAAACGAAGAAAAATACCTAGGAATCCATCTAGACAGAGGCGCTTAATATGGAAAAACCATATTGAAGCAAAGAAAAAAACAAGTAAACATCAAGATCATAATATTATACTGGTTGATTGGCCGAAAGATCAAATTAACTTAATCCAACAAACTATTGCTATACAAAACCGTGATAATACCAATATGATCCTATAGCATTCAATTATAAGGGCTGTGTGAATATCAAATATCAACAAAATTCAACGAATACAAAACAAAACCCTTCGTACTATTATCAACGCCCCTAGGTTCGTTCGCAACGAAGCATTGCACGCGGACTTAGGTATTAAAACTCTTTTTGAGAAAATCGAAAGCTACGATAATAAATACAAAGCCTTGCGACTGGAAAATGGTATGTTTCGACCTTGCGACTGAATGTGGAAGTGATTTCCCACAATGTCAACGTTCACAAGCTCGAAGCGGGCTGATATTAATATAAAGGATCCCTTCGATAAAACTTCATGTCTGGTAATTTTGTTGTGCTAGCAAGGTATGCATTGTTTGGCTCAGGTTCTGCAGTCCCTCTTAATGCTGGGCCAGACGAACCATTGTGTTACTATCTTTGTTGTGGCCTTGAATTCGGAATGTGAGACCTCTTGCAGGCGGCGTCAAAGTACGCAGGTGCTGGAGTGTTCAAGGGTGCTATGTAGTTTTTCTTTAGGTCCCGCTTCAGTTGCTAGTGCAGGGGTGTTTTAGACACGATTTAGACATTTTAAGATCTCACCGAAGACCGGACCAGCAGCCTTCACGTGGCGGCGCTGTCTTCGATTAATGTTGGCCGAATCGTGAGCAGAGGGACCACTACCATATCTTGATATGGAGGCGAATGTTCTGTGATTTACGACTCCACTACCTCGAGTAGCCAGGCTAATTCGTCATCGGCAACCTGGTCAAGTGTCAGATGTCAGTCGTCTGTGGGTCCGGATACTTCATCGATTCGGGAAAGAGTTTTGGCGACTACGTTGTATTAACCCGTGATGTGCTGGATGTTCATATTGAACTGTCCAATGTGGCGGAAATGTCTGGAAGTATATTTGCCCATCTATTCCTGATACTCTTGCAAGTTCCCAAGATTATGGAAATTATTTACTAGGCAAGGTAGTTACTACAAATATGAATCCCTATACTATTAATTATTATCTTGATAACAAGAACTTTAAACAGACAGATGATTATTTTTGCTTTAAATTTGTAAACCAAGATACAGTCCCGAAAATTATAAATAAACTTAAATATAATGAAATTTGTGCTGATGGGATATCATTGAAAATGATCCGTATAATAATAAATTATATCACGCATATTATAAACTGTTGTATATTAGATTGTGCGGTACCTGATGTTTGGAAATTTGAAATAGTTAAACCAATTCCCAAAAATTGAAATGTATTAGCATTCGATGTTTTGCGGCCAATAAGTATCTTACCAACAATGTCTAAAGCCCTTTAAAGAGTTTGTAGTGTTCAAATAATGAATTTTGCTACTAAAAATTAAATACTGCCAAGCACCCAATCAGGTTTTAGAAATGGTTACAGCACGAATTGCTGTCTGTTAAATGTTTTTAATTCAATTCTTAAAAATTATGACAACTCACAGGTTTCTGTTCTTGTACAAATCGATTTTTAAGTGCCTTTGACTTAGTTGATCACAGTTTGCTCTTAACAAAAATTGAAATATTTTAATTTCAATTACAACGCTATAAATTGGTGCAAAAGCTATTTAACTAGTAGATTTTTTCACGTGAACATGTCTACTAATACAACTACTTCACGATCTGCACCATTTTTCCTTTAGCGTGGCGTGCCACAGAGATCCATTCTGGGGCAATTATTTTTCCTAATCTTTATTGCAGGTGGAAGAACAGCCCTTGGCTGAACCTCGACTTTGACTTGTGTGTCAATAAAGTATTAATTATTAATTATTATTCTTATTCTTTCTTATATAGGTTTGTGGTCAGTAAAAACGACTAATTCCCTGACTTCCACGTGATGACGGAAGTTATGGATAGTTTCGTATAGCGACAGAAGCTTTTTGTCATATTAACTTTAATTTTGAAAAACTTCTCTGAGCTCATGTTACGGGAACGGTTAAAAATATTCTTAAAGCTATTTGGAAAGGTTATTGGAAAAATATAATGTAATACTTCTAATGTGTTTATTGCGAACCGCGTACACTACTAGGATCCCACGCGGTGACGCTCCTGGCTCAAGCCGCCATGCCGTCACGCCGCTGCTGAGCGGGAGCGCACATCGGCCAATCACCCTGATAGCCAATCACCACCTGCGCGCACTCTCTTCTTTAACGCACCCACAACGTTATTCAGCCAGATGTAAAAGGGCTCTAGAGACGTTAACTTGACAGTCAAGTACTTATCAGACTAGCTGAAAGGTCAGGACTCATTTAGTCGCAAAGTTGAATTACTTCCACGTTCGGTCGCAAAGTCGAAACATATCATCGTTTCGGACTGGCGCCGCCCGGGCCCATTGCTGCAGAAGACTGCTACCAGGGGCAACCACCGCCCTCGCTCACTTTCGCCTACGAAACCGGTAGCGAAGCAACTCCCTCCTACCGCACCAGGCCCAGCAGCCATAAAGACAGGCCCCTACCGCCTTCGACGCTGAGCCACTCACACACCATCAACAGAAGCCGGCTCCAACCCAAGGACCTCCCGACTAACCATAGCCTGCCGTGCATATGCAGTCCTCGCTGATTCCATCGACATACGGTCATCGCATGATTTCTTATGTGTGTTGTAATCTGACGTACCTTTTCTGATTCAGTAAAATTTATAAACTATAATTCTCTGACTCATCACTCCAACTTCTTTTCACTGATCATTAATATAAATCGTCGGTAATACATTGCCGACACGTTAATATCTCTATTATTATTATACGTTAAAAGATTTTCAATTTCATCACATAAATCTATTGCACCAATATCACCCCCAGCTAGCCGTAGCCCGCGGTGCATAAGTAGCCCACACCGACATACGGCCATCGCATGATTTCTTAAGTGTATTATATATCTGATGTACATTTTCTGATGTGATAAACTTTATAAAGAGTAATTCTCTGAATCATTACTTCCATCCCTTTTCTCTGATCACTAAAATACATCTTCGGTGACATACGAGATTTGTTAAAAAAAAGGTGACTTTTCATATTTTGCGGGCAACGTATATTAGAATTTCGTTTTTTGTTTTGTTTTTTCTTTCGTTGGTACACATGTTCCCAACATATGTTGACATAATAAGCCATTTTGCATTTGTAGTTTGTTTTTGACAGATATAAAGGTTAGACGTATTTTGGTGTGCTTGGCGATTTTTTGCAATGGAAAAAAATTGATCAAAAAATCTATATTAAATTTTGTGTAAAAAATTAAATTAAGTGCTCCAACGCACTTGAAATGTTGCCTGCAGGATTTGGCGACTCTACTTTGAGCAAAAAACCTGATTGTAAGTGGTACAAGCTCTTCACAAAAGGCGGAAAAGATAATAATAACGATGCCAGCCCTGGACGCCCCAGCATGCCAACAACCGAAGAAAACGTTGCAGCGGTGAAGAAAATTGTTACGGAGAATCGTCGAATCACTATTAAAGGATGTCGGCATATCGGTTGACTTATGCCATGAATTTTTTTCGGATGTTTTGGGCATGAAATATATGGCAGCGAAGTTCGTTCCGAAATTGACAAATTTTGACAAAAAGAACCGTAGCATTAGATTAGCTCAGGAGCTGTTGGATGACGTCAACGACGATCCAGATTTGCTCAAAAGGGTCACAACTGGTGACGCAACATGGGTATATGGTTATGATGTCAAAACCAAAGCTCAATCATCCCAATGGAAGCACCCAGAAGAGCCAAAACCGAAAAAAGCACGCCAAGTTCAATCAAATGTGAAGGTTTTGCTGACTGTTTTCTTCGATTACAATAGCGTGGTACATCATAAGTTCTTGCCAAAAGGTCGTACGGTCATTAAGAAATATTACTTTCAAGTTATGCGCCGTTTGTATGAAGAAATATGAAGAAAACGCCCGGATTTGTGGCAAAACAATTCATGGCTTTTGCATCACAATAATGCACCTGCTCATCATTGTTTGTTTGTGATTTTTGGGCCAAAAACAACACAGTAATCACAGCTTAGTCACCGTATTCACCGGACTTGCCCCCCTGCGACATTTTCCTGTTCTCAAAACTGAAAAGACACATGAAAGGACGAAATTTTGCCACGATTGAGGAGATAAAGACCGCATCGCTGGAGAAGCTTAAGGCCATACCAAAAAGCGCATATCAGAAGTGCCTCAAGGATTGGAAAAAGCGCTGGCTCAAGTGTATTATATCTGAGAGGGATTAGTTTGAAGGAGACAAAATAGATATTGATGAATAAATAAATATTTTTTGAGAAAAATAAAATGTCACCTTTTTTTAAACAAACCTCATATAGCCTACAAATTGGTGACCTCGACATGATAAGTGAAAACGGTCAACGACGGTTCAACTCAGTATAATTGTACTAAAGTATGAAAGTTAACGTTTAAATTATTCTAAGGTCGTGGTTTCTTTTCATAGGTTTGCGTATGAAAAAAATTTGGAAAAAATATGACCTTATGTATTTTGCTATGAAGAACTAGAACTATAAAAAACTCTAAGTAAGGCCTGTTCTTTCCTAGGTATAATATATAACATACCCAGTCAAGCACTGGATTCGAAAATTCCATTTTCTGGCATTTTTAAATGCAACATTTAACTTCTATGAAAAGAAATTACAACTATAGAATAAAATTATTATTATTATTATTAGCCCTGACTTGGGCACGAGTCTCCTCCAACAAATATTAAACCGAAATTAAACAAAAGAAAAAGAAAATTATCTAATAGCTAAGCATACGTGTAAATAAAAACTAAAAAAAATATTATGCGTCAAACTACAAACTATGTATGCTGGCTAATTCGCAATGTTCCTAATTAACCTAAATACACATATGTTTCCTATTTATAATTTATAACAATACAATATTAATATTTTAGCAAAATTATTTACTAGTATATTCCATTCTTCTCTATTCCACACAGTTCTCATCCAAGCTGGTCCAGTAATTTTTCGTATTCCGTCCTGCCATCTTAATAATAATAATAATAATAATAATATATAACTTTATTGACAATCTGTCAATGGCGAGGTTCAGCTAAAAGCTACCTAACCATACAAAATAAGAAAAATAATACAGAGTGTGTAATAAACACGCCAACAAATTTAAACAAAATCAACTTATACATTTATCACCAAGAAATAATATGTTAAAATACAAAATCCTAAATACTAGTCAAATTAACCTTAACTACATAGTCAGTCCTCTGCGTCTTTTATTTTTTCTTGAAATCCAGTCTGTGACTATTCGTTCATCTATTATCCTTCATTCTCGCGATGTGGCCTACCAATTTTCATTTAAGTCGCTTGGTGGTGACAGTGATGTCTTCCAAATGGGTCATGTTTCTTTAAAAAAACATTAGATATTCTATAATATTTGTCTTGAACAGAAATAAGTTCAATTATATACTAAGTGCACTGTTTTGTTGTCATCCTGTTTGAATTATATTTGTTTTTGTTTTTTCTACGTAAAATTTCCTGCTGTGTGACAGCTGCCACTGACACTAGTAACTTTCACTATCTGCCGTTTTAATCTTGTTGGTATTTCTATTTATGACTAAACTCCGAAAAAGTAATATTAAGATTAATTAAATATTGCTGGTATAAGCAGAATGGTGTTTATGATAATTATCTAAATTATAATTTGAGATTACGCACATTTGATTTGTTATCTTTAGACAAACGGAGAAATGTCATAGATCTATGACATATCTTTAAAGTACCTAATAATATTATTTCTGATAGTCATACTTTGTCGAGGTTAAATTTTTTTGTACCTCGTGTAAATTCTAGATATAATTTAACATTTTTAGTTCAACATTGTGTTACTAATTATGAAATTAATTCACCAACTAACCGTATATGTAAATTGTTCAATGAGTTACCTTTTTTGTGTGATTTATTTTGTGATACATACAATTGCTTTAAACTTAAAGTACTTTCCTACTTTTCTAACGAAGTACAATGTTAATTATTTGTAAAATTTGCTTGTTATCTATCTTTGTTTTATTTTTGTATGCTTCATTTATTATTATGCATTGATAAGTAGTTTAGTAATTTGATTTGATTATAATAATAATATAATAATAATGATATATTTTGCTAAGAGAAATATTACATCTCCTTACAAAAGGTAGTTAGTAACAATATAAATCAGAGATTACAAGTAACAAAATAAATAAAATTGTTTTGTACTACAAGATATATATTAGTTGTTTACAATAAATGCTCGAAGTCGAAGTCTCAGAATCAGTGCCAAAATCCTCAGAAAAAAATAAGAAAACAATAGATACCCAGAAAGTAGGGCCTCTAGATAAGCATATCCACACTAGATCACGCACTCAATCAACACCAAAAAACTAATTAATAAAGTATTATTCTGGAATATTCAAGGATTTAAAAATATCTTTAATTTAAACAACTTTGAACAGAATATTATTCTTCAACATGATATTATTTGTTTACAAGAAACTTGCAATCTAATTTGATTATATTTTGTGTTTTATATTAATTTGTTAATATTATTGTAATATTATAAGTACCCTCTGTAATTGGGATTTTTGTATCCTGTAGAGTGGTCATAAATAAATAAATAAATAAATTACATCTAAATTGTAGCTCAAATATTTTTTTATATAATAATGGAAACGCAGATAAAAATAGAGCGCTAACTACTGTTACAAGTTAAAAAATGTGAAATGATTGTGAGATCTGTGTAAAGTGGCACTGCATGAACCGTTCTGCAGACCAATACTAACTTTAATAGATCAGTGGAATAAATACAATTGCACAGTGACGTGATTAAGGGAATTATTGCAAATTTGTACTTTTATCATTAATAATTTATATACCGACATTATTATTATCGCTTTATTTTAGTATTTATTCAGCAATTACTTTTTTTTATACTATACTATATATATATATATATATATATATATATATATATATATATATATATATATATATATATATATATATATATATATATATATATATATATTTAAGTATAAATGATAAAAAGTTATGTATAAAAGTATCGGAAAAAGCAATTTTCCCATTTAAACTACGTGCAAATATTGAGCCCTCTTGCGGCACGTTTTAACGTCATTTGACAGACCTGGGATTTCGGCTCAATTTTTAAAATTTATTATGAGTAATTTTGGAGGGTGAGAATGTAAATAATTCAATTTAAATCTTCTTCTTCTGTGGCACTATAACCCATGGATGATCTGAGCCTGGCGGTCTCACCGAGCCGCAGTTTTTACACTGCCCGTACTGGCGGTTCTCATAGTCAGATGTTACATTAAGTATAAGTGGCTAGGTCGCAATATAACTACTGAAATCTTATAAATCATATATAAAGCACCGATAAAATGTTGAAAGGAACTATTCAGCAAACTACATTAAGTAACTTCAGAATTTTAGGACGAAAATTGCAAATATAAAATTTAGGATAATTTTCTAATTAAAAATAACGTCTTTCAGTATTCATAGTTATAGAAATACAGGTTTTATTTAGTTCTAGTTTATTGGATTTAAAATTAGTTTGTATCTTATATATTCCCGATAATATTTCTTAGTTATAGTAGTTGTTTTTTTGTTTTCGTATTCTAATAAATGTGTGTGTGTAGTGCACCGAAAGTCGATGTTTTTAAATTAACTGTAATAAGCCAAAAGTTTATTTTCGACAATAACAATATTTTAATGAAATATACTACAGCTAATTCATTTATTATTTCATCAAACTGCCCTAACTATAAGCCAATTTAATATTTCTATGCCTTCTTAGATGTAGTGTTTTTATTTAAGCTGGTTATGGATTCCAGCTATTGAGATTTTAAAATAAGAATGGGCTCATAGTGGCGAAAATTCGAACTACGACAAAGGTACAGTTTGTTACTAACCTAATAATTAAATATTTTTAAAAAATAATAAAAATGAACAACAATAGAACAAATATTTAGAATAAAGAAGGTAATAAAACTATAATTAACTAATATATTACTAATTTCTACTAGAAAAACTTACACTATTAAAAGAATTTATGAACTATACTCAAATTTATACCTAAAAGTTAAACGATAAATAATACTAAAACTACATGTAACGACAACACAGACCTTTATTCTACGTATATAAATTAATTTAAAAGCACTACTAACAAACACAAAGTAAAAGAAAAACGAATAAATATAAGTGACAGAAATGGTGAGCTTACGAAGATAAATGAAAGTGTACCTTTGTCTCAAGTTTGACATATCGTGATTAACCCCATCTATTATCAGTTAAATATCCCAATAGCCTATTAACTCTAGCAGTAAACAGACACACAGAAAATACCATAGTACATAACTTAGATAGTAATTTCACTGAGACGAGAAATGTATTGTCTCATTCCTGACACTTCATAAAATTAAGAAAAATATGGAAATATGAGATGAGAATTAGTTATTACTTGTCAAGTAGACGAGAAATAACTCTAATTTATGTTGAGAAATGTATTAGACGAACAAATATCTGCGTAAATCAACACATTTATCGTGGCTACCGGGACAATGCTGCAAAACGAGCGGTGTGCGCAAGTGATGCGCTTGATGCGTGGACAGCACGAAGCTAATTTTTTGCCGTTGTCGCGAGTCGTGAGATGAAACATGCAACTAAGTGGAGTTGGACCTTGAGAAGTGCGTTGGCCCTACAATCTGCATCCAACTCTAGCACAACTGCCAGAGCCACCACATGTCCCCCTCGTATCGTAGGCACAGAAAAGTTTAGTTTCCAATTTGAATTTTAAATGGATAATTATTCATGTGTCCAACATGTCACAAATATACACGTATATTTGGAAATAAAATGTGATTAACAATTATCATATTACGGCACACACAAAAAGTAAAAAGTATCTACAACACTAATTTTTTACACCGAAAATTTTACGAAATTTTATTAGAAGCTAATATAAAAAAAACATAATAAATTTACAAAAAAATTCATGTGTTTAACCAAAAACGACTACTTACAAGTTAATACTATTCATCTATCCAGCTATGTTTTGCTGACAAAAGATTAGTATTAGAAATAAAAACACATTCGAACGAACATTTTTCATTTTATGGGAGTGAGTTTAGTAAATTCTGATAGAATAACGTGTCTATAAACCAGCTGAATAACGTATATTGCACAATTCATGCATTAGATTTGTCTCGAGTATTCGTAGAGATGATTCCATCGTACATGCATCGAGGCTTGAATGGTTAACACTGAAAAATAAAAGAAAATTACACAATGGTTATTAACTCAAAAAAAATTAACACTGGTTATTAACTCAAAAAAAAATAATTAACACTGGACATTCTGCTTTATGAAAAATTAACATCTACAAGAAATATACACAATTTCAAATTTCAATGTACGAAATAAGCATATCTTATCCATTCCCAAGCACAACAGCACGTTTTTCCAAAGATCCTTCTCATATAGGTCGACCTCGTTATACAATGTCATAACAAATAATTTAGAAACTCATAATACTAATATGAAAAAAAATAAATTACATCACTGTCTTTTAAGTCTCACCTATAAATTTTAATTTATTCTGCTCCGTATAATTTCAACATATCATTTCTCTCTCTTTTACTTTTGCTATATTATCGGTGCTTTATATATAATTTATAAGATTTCAGTAGTTATATTGCGAGCTAGCCACTTATACGCCTTAAATAATGTAACATCTGACTATAAGAACCGCCAGTACAGGCAGTGCAAAAACTGCGGCTCGGTGAGTCCGGCAGGCTCAGATCATCCATGGATTATAGTGCCACAGAAGAAGATTTTAATTGAATTATTTACATTAGTTAGACTTGCAAATGTCGATTATTAATACTAACTCAAATATATATATATATATATATATATATATATATATATATATATATATATATATATATATATATATATATATATATATATATATATGTATATACAATTCTTATTATCATTTTATTCTCACATCACGCTTAAGTTTGTATTAACATGTAACTTCATAATATAATTCTGAAGTTATTTGCCTTTTAAAAAAAATAACTTTCAAACTGTTCGGAATTTTAAATTATTCTCATCGGAATCTGAATCACATATTCTGGCTTGATTGAATTCTCGAAGATTAGCATTGATGGCTATGCTAAGGTTCTAGTCACACAGTATCCCGAGAGACATTGGACTACCCAGATAGACCTCAAAATTGCACAACATTGCTCATTTAACCGACCTTGTAAGCCACTTAATTTGGGACAACCTGTAGATTTTATTTCGATTTCATACCGATTTTTTTCATACCAATTTTTTTATTGAATCAATTTTTTTAAAGAAAATCGGCTTTCCCAAATCGAATGACTGCTACTGCAACTTACAATCGTGTATAGTCCCACTAGGGTATTAAAGTTGATGTTTAAATTATTATATGATTGTGGCTTCCTTTCAAAGGTTTGCGTACGAAAAAAGTTTTAAATAAATATGATCTTTATGTATTTTACTATGAAGAACAAAACTTAGAAAAAGTCCTAAGTACCTAAGTAATGTCTATACCTGCAAAATATCCAGATAACAACACATGGATGTATTTTAAATTTTAATAGAATTTTTGAGATATAATATTTTACATATTTAAATCATATGTATACACGAAAAATTCACAAATATTTGTCACAAGTTATCACTTTAACGAAAACTTCGGATATGATCATAATATTTTAGTAGTTTAGCTTTTATACTATATTTGATAGCAGTTCCAAGAAATTATTGATTATTTCTAAGAAGGTTCTTGTGTCATTCGGAGATTATATCTGTACTGCAGTGAACCATCTATTTTAATCCAGACATGCTTATGTTTTTTTTTGAATTTTCAAATGAAATATTTGACTGGGTACCTTAAACAGACTCTTGGTTCGTAGGAAAAGAAACCAAAACCATATAAAAATTTAAACCCAAACTTTCATACTCTAAGGGGACTATACCTGTGGTACAAGTACACGTCACGAGTAGGTGGAGACAATGTGCTCTGGCAGACCTTACTTTGCCGTTTGATCATAAATCATGATTATCCCCTTTCTATTGATCTTGTCCACTGTAGACACAAAATATTAAATTACTCATTTATATTAAGACTAGAACTAAAAACTTCGTACCAGAGAGGAGACAGTACACCAAATATGGTATTATTATTTTTCAGCGTAATCGTAGTTAATTTTTTTGAAATAACAAAGTCAAAGCTTGTACTTATCACTAATTTTTTTGGAAACAATTATTGACGTCGAAACTAATCGTCTGGTTTAAAATATAAGCAAAGCACGGGGCTTACGTATCATAAATTAATACAAACGACTAAGGTTGTGAAAAAACACTAACCAGCATCTGGGAGGGTCGAAGTCCAAGCGTCAAGTATCTAGCCGAGGGTAATTAACAGGGGCGTATCGATAAATTTGTGTTCTACGAAGCAAATTACAACAAACCATGCAAAGTAGACTGGCACTCTCACCGTGTCAACAAGAATTCGATAAACTCAAAGAATCAATTTAGTTGTAGCATCGCGTTACCATAGTAACATAGATTCATATTTTATTCATTGCCGATTACAAATAACGGGAAGCCAACCCTGTTTGAAATTGTTTTGCAAAGTCAATATCTGACAATACGGAACTAGTTGGATCATCTTTCTTTAAGTAGATCTCATGCTGATTTAGTTTATTCATATTATTATTAATACACTTTGAAGAAATTACAACTTGATGTAACATTTAGTGAAACTACAAGACGTAAAATTAAGAGGGAGTAAAAAGTAAAGCGACTCTGTTCCGTCTTTTTTCACCCATGCACCACCACCTTGGGTAGGAATTTCTATCAGAATCCAACGAACGAATACCCCGCCAAGTCACTCATATTTGGGTATTGCATGCGATAAATAAGAGAGAGGTAAACGAGCCTGGAGTACCGGTTCGCTCACTCTGATACAAGCCAAATATTATGTTCTATTGTTTAGCACGCTAAGACGAGGATAACCGAAATATGTTGTGTTTACAGTTTATCTTAGGAAAATGCTATATCTGATCGCCGTTCAATTGAGGATCACTTACTTATATAAAACTAGCCGTTTTTGATCAGGAAAGGCACTTTGGTTCCGTTCAGTTCAGGTGCAATTTGATTATCCGTGGTTGTTGCACGTTCTGTTGGTCATATCCTCAAAGTTCAGTTGCGATTTAACTACCTTGGTTGTCACACGTTCTACGAGATCGCTGTTATTATCAGCACCGGCTCTTTTCGTCCAACTGCGATATGACTATTCTTGGTAGTCGCACGCTCTGTAACAGCTATTCCATATCAACTCCGATTTGACTATTCGTGGTTGTCGCACGTTCTGGAAACTCATCATATGTATCATCAATATATTATAATTACAAGGCCGAAGATTCACGACCTTTTAACTTGTAGAAATTATATCACAATTGGTAGGCTTACTAAAGTGCAATAAAGCCATATTGTGTATTTGGGGACTATTTACCCAGAAATTATCGAGTGATGAATTATTTAATCACATATTGAGTGAGAAATTAATTTAATTTAAAGGAACATCTTCCAATAATTCCTGTAAATTATTTTGAAGGAAATGTAAATAATTATTCCCTGTCATTCTGTTTGGTAGTATGTAGGGTCCAATTAAAGTAGCATTTACTATTCCTGCCCAGACATTTTATGAAAATCTATGTTGAAAAGTACTTCTCACAACAACATACGGATTGTCTTGAGACCAATAATGAGCATTATGAATATTGTGAATTCCAGCTCTTGTAAAAATTGCCTCATCACTAAATATAATTTTTGACGTAAAATTAGAATTTAAAGCTTGTTGTTCTAACAACCACTCACAAAATGTCATTCTGAGAGGATGATCTCGTGGAATTAGCGTATGAACTATTTGGAAATGAAAGGGATGAAAATTATAATCTCTAAGAATTCTCCAAACTGAACAATGAGACACTGAACCCATAACACGAGATATTCTTTGCGTACTGGCTGTAGGTTCAGCGGCCACAATTTCCAAAACTTCATTTTCAGTATTGTTGCGTAATCTTTGGCGGCCTCCACCTCATCCCGCATTTACCTGTAAGGTTCCCTCATCACGAAGACGTTGTGTGATCCTCACAAACATCTGGCGATGGGGATGATGTCTTTGAGGATTCGCCATACACTAACAGCATATTCACTAATTCACTGTTGCTATACATTTTTCTCAAATTTCTCCCACAACAACATACTCTTTCAATACCGTATACGAAATCAAACAAAGTACCTACTCAAATAAAAATAAAAAATAAGGCGTCATAGCAGACACCTACAAAATAATTAATTAATAAATGATTATTTGTAGGCAGTGTTTATACTTTTATTTCATTAGTAAATTAAATTAGGAATGAAATACCCTAATTTTTGCGAATACTTAAAAAAATCTTTTTGTTCTATAATTAGTATATCAAATTATATATGTCATTAAAGTTTCGTGCAGAGGTATAGAAACACCCGGTATATATATATATATATATATATATATATATATATATATATATATATATATATATATATATATATATATATAAATGATAAAATAGATAATTTATTTAACTACAATTATTATACACAATACCCCCTATTTAAGCTTCACATTTTTTTAATACTGACGTTGAAATTTTTTTAAAAAACATTACGGCTTCGTAAAGAACAATTAAGACTTTTAAGATTCATATATGTAGATATAGAAAACATATTTGAAAACTGGCATGTATTGTACGTGTTCCGATAACTGTCCTCTTACACAATTCCATTGTTATGGTGACATTTGATCTCGAAAATAGTGTGTTGGCACATGAAGGTGAAAGTTCATTAGCCGTGGCTGCGTTGGGGGATGAGGCACCTTACTGTCGAGATAATACCCTGACGCACGCGCACGGGCTATGTCTCTTTTGGGATGAATTTAGGTTGCGTGGTGTACCAGCTCCAATGACATAATCACGAGCTAGAGCACATAGAAGCGCGTGGTCGAAACGATACATCAGTTCTTTAACCTGCGACGGAACCTTGAACCCCATTGCCCCGCGAACGAGCCTACCGAGCTGAACTACAGCGCAGGACTTCGACACGACTCCGCAACCTCGCTCAATACGAAATGAATGTATAGGAGAAACGCTGTTGAATAACACGACGTCATGGATGTAGTGATGACGTACCACGTACTACGTTTTTATTATAGCTGTAGTGCGACTTTAAACTATAAATGCTATTCGTGTTGCGTGAACAAGAAAATTTTCTGAATAGAGCTCGACAAACCAAAGTAACCCCGTGGCTGGAATGCACTTTAACTCCACACATTTAAATATATTATGAATGGCGTGGCTCTACTTTGGCGCGAAAGCGAAATATATAGTCCCAGTGTTAACACCATGTACGATATGCGAATTTATTCAAATTTATTAATGATATATTTGTTTATTTGGTTAAATCATGCTTTGACATACCAGTTTTATTAATGAAAAGAATTACACTCCGTCTTATTATACCATAAATTCAAATAAACCGTCATTTTTTTAATTCAACTTTTGACACTGATTGTACCGACGATATTAGCGACTTCCGAAGACACCCCGCTCAAGATTGTAAATTGTTTTGTCAAACTCTATTTTATACAATTGATAATATCATTTTAGCAGAGTTGATAAGATTAATTAAATTTTTTTAATGGGTTAATCATTATTTTATTTTTTTAATTATTCGATTAACTGCTATTACGAAAATTCGTAAATGTATGATTAATTTAAAAATTAATCATAGATTCTTAGATTAATTGTGTGAAAAATGTAACTGACTTATATCATTGTAAATGGGTAAAAAATATGAACCGATTAAAGATTAATGATAACTCATTTATTAACCGATTAAATAAATTTAATAATTTTAATCGACTAGGTACTTTATAGTTTTCATTTTAATATAGTTTAGATAAGTATTTTCAAATGAAGAGGATTTTCATTTAATACCTATATTAAAATTATACGGCATAAAACATATATATATATATATATATATATATATATATATATATATATATATATATATATATATAATATATATATATATATATATATATATATATATATATATATATATATATATATATATATATATGGGATGGCTAGCACAGTGGTATGAAGTCGGCCTGTGGATCCTGAGGTCCCTGGTTCGATTCCCACAGGCGACAAATTTTCATAATTTGAAAAAAGCTATCCCTGTGGCTCCTCCACCACTAACATGTTTGGGGGCCGTGATTTGACGACTGGTAACCGCACTTCACGCGCAAAAATATATCACTTACCGAGATCTGCTTTAGCAGAGTGCCACACCCAGCAATGGGTAGAAGGCGTGATGATATATTTATTTATATTTATTATATATATATATATAATATATATAGTCGGCCTGTGCATCCTGAGAACCCTGGTTCGATTCCCACAGGCGACAAACAATTTTCATAATTTAAAAAAAACTACCCCTGTGGCTCCTTCACCACTAACATCTTTGGGGGCCGTGATTTGACGACTGGTAACAGCACTTTACGCGCAAAATATATCTCTTACCGAAATCTGGGTAGAAGGCGTGATGATATATTTATTTATTTTATATATATATATATATATATATATATATATATATATATTTATATATATATATATATAGATATATATATATATATATATTTATTTATATACGTATTTTATTTATTTAGTTATAGAATGTCTTGGCTTTAATAATGTTAGATAGTAAAATTTTTTCGTATATAAATATATTCACAATAACAGAAGGAAACTAGATTAAAAACCACCCGATTTGGTTCAACATAGGCTTGCCGGCCGCAGAACGCGGATACGTACGCGGTATCAAAATTTGAGCCAGATCGGTTGTTTGCCGCGCGTAAATGGGTCGCCAGGTCCGGCTTCGGAATATTTTGCGGTCAATAATAAACTATTTCGCGTTTTTAACATTATGACGAACTACTTCGTCACATCCTCGGGGTACTCCGGTATGAAAAAAAGAGGGGTGTCGTGGGGTTTAGGAGTGTGATTTGACAACCTTGGCACATGTTTACAGATCAAACAAAATTATTTACAATTTTCAGATAGGTACCAAAAAGAATATTCAACCAAGTATTTACAAACAACTGGTGTAAAAACAACAAAATATTCAACCAAATATTTACAAACAGTAGGTGTAAAACAAAAATGTTCAACCAAATATTTACAGCCTACAGGTGTAAAAACAAATGTTCAAAAAAAATATTTACAGACAACAGGTTTAAAACAAAAAATATGTACAAACATTTTGAATATTCAAACCAAATGTTAACCCAAAGAAATATCAGAACTTATAAACTACACAAACTTGTCCGTAGGCGGCACTTAGTGTCAAAACCTAAGCAACGGGGAGGCCTCACTGCACTGCCGGGAGCGGGGGAGGGGGCGGACGACGCTGGGCCGGGATGGTGACACATCGGCCATTGGGCAGCCGGTACCGGAGCAGCTCCTGCTGTCAGGGGCCCCATCCTGGTGGGTCCTACGCCTGCAGTGCCCACGATAGTGGATGGGGGTCTCCCCACCCGGCTGAATGGGAGACTGCCCACCCGACTGGGACGGGTTGGTTGGCGGATCCATGGTGCGGCGGAGGTGTGGTATTCCATGTCTGAAACAGGCTACTGATGTGTTGACCGGTTTCAGGTCTTTAACATGGATTCGACGGAGGATCTGCCCGCACGTGCCTCGGGGGTCGTATACGGTCCCGGAGATCTTCTTCCAAACGCACCACGGTCCCGAGTAGCGCGGAGCCAGTTTCGCGGCGAAGCCCCGCGCCGCGGAAGAGAGGTGATGCCCCTGGCGCATCACGGAGTTCCCGACGCTTGGCTGCCAGTCCCGGTGTCGCAGGTTGTAGTGCCGGCACTGTTGCTGGGCAGCTCGGGCCAGATGTAGCTTGGCTAACTCGTGGAGCTCCGCCAGCTTGGTAAGGCGGGCCCGAAGCTCCTCCGGAATGCGGCTGTCCTCGGCTGGTGCGTCTGGATTGGCCGGCTCGGCCTCCTGGTACAGACCGGGCATGATTTATAATGTTTACAGTTTGACGTTTATCACGTGATTCAAAAATTAAAAGTCAAACATCCTGTGTTGACTGAACAATGAATGTGGGGATCTGCAAGAAGTGCTGAAATGAGAAAGCAGTTGATGGTGGTCTGCTTCGGGTCTGCTGCATGTGACGTCAAAATTATAAGTCCCCATTACATACTACCGATATTCAAACGACGAGTAAAATTTAAATTCTAATTTGGGGTGTTTTCTCGGATAACTTCATGTACCTTGACAACATTTATCTTTGGACGAAATGAATCGAGCTGTGAACCTACTGCAAGCAGGTCGTTATCAAGCTGAGATTGCTGAAGCACTGGCTACAAGCCAGAACGTCATTTGTCAATTATGGAGACGATAATTTTTTTAACACTTTCATTAGAACAATTGCCTATAAAAAAATTTGCAATTCCGCATGCGAACCTTTCAAAAGATCTTTCAATGGATACCAAACACGATACGTTTGGAAGCACTTTCACTAAATGACAAAAGAGTATGCTTTACTTTAGCTTCAATTGTTTCATTAGATTGTAAAAAAATCTAATGTGTTCTATGAGTGTCGATTGGAAACGTTCTATTATCCGTTAGATTGAGGATTTTGTGACCTAATGAAGTGGGTATGAATTTTGTGTATGTCTAAAAGTTCTTTAACAACTGAGTTTCTAAATGTTAGTCCATTATCAGAAACGATTTTTGCTTGTATTTCATGATATGTGAAATGTTTTATCAAGTTATTAGTTACTTCGATACAATGCACGGCAGCCATAAGCCTGAGCGAATTTGGAAAATGAGTCAACTATTGTTAAAAATTTAGGGTTTTCTAATGACACTGTATCTAATAGTTTACATTTTTTGTAGAATATTTTCTTTTCATTTCGTTATTTGTTTATATTAGTTACATACTTAGAAAGGCTAAGTTATGTTTTGTTCTTGTATGATTGACAGTTGACAGGTGTCAATGTAATTTATTTATTTCTTTTTATTTCTATTTTCTTTTATAGTTCAGGATAAGTTTGGTAAGCTACCTTAACTTCTACTCTATTACCGAGAGAACCCTTCTTTTACTATCTTTTGTTTAAATGAGGAATAAATGGGAAAAATTTGATGAATGTAAGTTTGGTACGTGGAATGTTCGTGGTATAACTGGTAAAGAAAATGAATTGATGAATGTAATGCGTGTGTATAATGTTGATGTTTTTGTGTGTCAGTGAGACTAAGAGGAAAGGCTGTAGTGAGGAAGAGGTGGATGGAATGTTTTGCTTGTGGTCAGGTGTAGTTGAGAATGAAGGGATTATGATTGTATTTCATCTAGAATTCTTTGGCTGAGATTAAAGGTAGGCTTTCATAGAATCTTCGCTGTGTCAGTTTATGGCCCAACTAAATCTAAAAATGATCTATAAAAAGATCGGTTTTGGAATTTATTAGATAGTGTGATTGATTTGTGTGATCCAGGTGAGAAAGTTATCGTATGTGGTGATTTAAATGGTTGGGTGGGAGTAAAGAGAAGCATGTCTGGAAATGTTTTGGGTAAGTTTGGTGATGTGAGGAGATTGAAAACGGTTGGAAAATAGTATCTTTCTGTTTGGAGCGTAATCTCTTTGTTTCCAACTCTATTTTTAAACATAAATTAGCTCATTTGTATACATGGGAGAATATGCGTGAGGAAGACGAAGTGTAATTGATTTTATTTTATATGATGAACGATTGAGAAGTTTAGTTAGAGATACGCGTGTGAAGCGTGGTGCTTAATTGGGTACGAATGACCATTATTTGGTGGTATCGCGTATACGTCTGGATAAATGTTGGCGGATGAGGATGACAAGTACCGAAAAAATGTTTCGTGTGAAATCCAGTGTACTGCAGAATGAGGATGTTAGAGATAGGTTTATTGAGAAAATTAATGAATCTTTGCCTGTATGTGAGCTTAATTTTGAATGCAGCATAAATGATGTTTGGTTGAAATTTAAGGACACAGTTCTTAATTGTGCAAAAGAAGTTTGTGGTGAATGTAGATTAGGCTCTTGTCCAAAGAATGCATGGTGGAATGATGAAGTAAAAGAAGCGATTGAGTAGAAAAAGAGAGCATATTTGCGTTTTCTAAATGTGAAAGATGTACCTGGAAGTTTACGAGATGAATGCTTATTAGAATACAAGAGGTTAAATAAATGTGTTAAGAGAATTGTATTAGAAAGTAACGCACGTTTTGATGACTTGATGAGTGAAAGATAGACAAATGATTTTAGTATGAATAAATGAATGTTTTGGCTGAGTGTGAAGAGATTGAGAGGTGGTAATTTAAGGGCAGTGAAAGCGATTAAAAGTGCTGATGGTGAGTTATTGTGGAATGAGTCACATGTTAGGAATATATGATGTGAGTATTTTAGGGCTTTATATGGTAGCATAAATGGAGGGAATAGTAGTAGTGAAAATGTTAGAGAAAATGTTAGTGGTGATGATTGGGATATAGATGAGAGTGATGTTAGTTTTGCATTGATGCGTCCGAAGAATGGTAAGGCTCTTGGCTTGGATGGTATATCGAATGAGATGTTGAAATATGGAGGTGATAGGTTATTTGGCTGGTTAGTTTATTTGTTTAGATTTTGTTTAAAACGATGTGTGGCTCCTGATGATTGGAAATGTGCTGTCATTTGTCCTTTATTTAAAGGCAAAGGTAGTTCGAGTGAATGTACTAATTTCCGTGCGATAAGTTTGCTGAGTGTGGTAGGGAAGTTGTACGGGAAGATTCTTATTCATAAGGTACGAACCTTAACCATTTCCAAGATATGTGATATGCAAGGTGATTTTTTGCCTGAAAGAGGGTGTGTGGATCAATTATTTTCTCTTCGTATGATTGTTGAGAAGTTACTTGCTAAGAACAAAAAGGTGTTCTGTGGCTTTCTCGATCTTAAAAAAGCATATAATAGTGTTCATCGAGAGACTTTGTGGGATGTACTTCTACAGTACGGTATAAACGGGAATTTGTTGCGGGCAATTCGTGCGTTGTATGAAGGTAGCGAGGCTGCGGTGAGAGTTGATGATAGATTGAGTGATTGGTTTTGTATAGATGTTGGTGTGAAACAAGGTTGTGGGATGTCTCCGTGGCTGTTTAATTTGTATATGGATGTGTTGTTACGAACGGCGCTGAATGGGGTGGATGGTGTACATATTGGTGGTAGTGTAGTGCCTGTGTTAGCGTATACGGATGATGTTGTTGTTATGGGTGAATCTGAAGAGCAATTGAAAAGAATAATTCTAAGTATAAATGAAGTAGGAAAAGGTTTAAATCTGTTATTAAATGTTGAGAAATGTAAAGTGTTAGTGTTTGAGAAGAGTGATTTGGTGACCGACTGTAATGTTTCGGTGAATGGTGTGAAATTGGGTCAAGTGAATGAATTTTTATATTTGGGTAGTGTGTTTTCGAGGGATGGACGTATTGATTGAGAGATTGAAAGAAGAGTATCTGCGGGTTGTAAGGTATTGGGTGCTCTAGGAACCTTTGCTCGAAATGTGAATGTATCCAGAGATGCTCGATTGAGTGTGTATAATGGTGTTTTAGTGCCTTCATTGATGTGTGGTAGTGAATTTTGGGTGTGGATGAAGAAACATGAACGTCGTATAACTGCTGTGGAAATGAGGTATTTGTGGGGTGTGTGTGGTTATACTAGAAGAGATCGTGTCCGGAATACATTGGTGTATGATGAGTGTGAAATTGAGAAGAATGTAGTTAAAAAAGTAGGTATAAGTCAGTTGAGATGGTTTGGGCATTTAGAACGTATGTCGAATGAGAGATTGGTGAAACAGGTATATGTTGGTGAAATTGAGGGTAAACGATTGCGTGGGCGACCTATGAACAAATGGATGAATATGATTGAAGGATTGTTGCGTGAACGAAAGTTTCCGAGTACGAGAAACAAACTTGCTTGTATGAACGGAATTATGAATGTGGATGAAGCTAAAGTGGTGTGTCAAGATAGGAACGTTTGGCGAAGATTAATTGCGGAATGAATCTGATGATTTAAGAAGTGCAGGAATTTTGATTTTAATTTTGTTGTTTAGTAATTTCATTAGAGTGTTTATCTGCAATTGTGTGAAATTCACTTTCAAAAACAAGCGCAGAGACAACACTCCCTTCGATTCTGATCTTTTTTATTCGTTTTCTGATCTTACATTGAGTGTTTAACTGCAATTGTGTGGAATTCACTTTCAAAAACAAGCGTAGAGCGATACTCCCTTCCTTTCTTATCTTTTAATTTGTTTTCAATTCTTACGTAGAGTGTTTAACTGCAATTGTGTGGAATTCACTTCCAAAAACAAGCGCAGGGCGACACTCCCTTCCTTTCTTCACTTTTTGTTTCATTTTCAGTTACTGCATTGTGTTGACTTTTCTTTCATATACAATTGCAGACTATCACTTTCATCTTTTCTAATCTTTGTATATTCGATGTTAGATTCGTTATTAGATTCGTTGTTAGGAGTAAGCGTGGATAATTTGAGATGTTTTATGCATGTGTTATGTACGTTGAAGAAAGAAGATAAATGATAAGTGAATAGGAATGATTGGATGGATGTGATTTAGGGTTTTTTATGTAAGGAATGATTTCTAGTGTGATAAATAAATGAGTTTATATGGAGGGATCTATGAAAGTGGTTGAAGTGAGGGTGGTGGGTTTGAATGATAATGTTTGACGGGGGTTGATTATTTGATTATGTTATGAGTGAATGTTTTATGAGTGATTTTTGGGTTTGTGCTACCCCATTTGATGGGATATAGCGTGAAGATATGTATGTATGTATGTATGTACTGTATCTACAATTTCAAAAGGTTTTGCTGCTGTCGGTGTTATATTTAATTTTAAATTTAAGGATTCCCTGACATATTTGGTAGGTTGATATATTCACAATTATTAATATACGTACGAACTGTGTTTCTTAATTTTGGCCAGTAATAAATAACTCTGTTTAATGTCATCAATACCTCTGTGGTTTGTTTTTCCTGTATGACAGTTATTTATGATTGCTAGTATTTCTTATTCGTTGGTAACGTCTGTAAGACATTATGTACATTTAACCATGTGTATTTGTGATTTTTTGAAATACTTCTGGAGAACTAGAGATAATATTTCAAAAAATAAATAATATTTTAGTATTGGTACGGTATATTTTGGAATGTAATCATTTCTTTTTCGTAATTTAATTTCGTAAATTGTACCAGAATTCTTTGTTTTGTATTCTCAAAGAGTTTTAGAATTTTGAAAGAATTACAGTTAAATTCTACTTCTCATATGATTATCTGATTTATACCGAAGTTAACAGATATTCAGAAATAGTTATTGCTGGGTTCTCTTGATTAGAATGAACTGTAACGTCATTATCGTTGTCATTGTATTCATCGTTGTTTAGGTCTGCAGTTTGAGTATCATCTCCCATTCCAATCACTAAGGTTTGATTATCGTCTTGATTATTAGAATTTATATTATTTCCTAATTCTTTATTAAAATTATGCATGAATTTATGGAATTGATCAATATTTTCATCTGAATCATTTGTATTAAGTTTTATGGTGGGAATGTACTTTATGGTAAGGTAAAAATTGTAACTAATATGTTCGTACTCTAGTTCAACTGGTCGCGTTCGTAAGAAAATTCTAGGAAGGCTTAAATTTTATATACTATTTTTTAAACAAAAATTTCTTAATTTCAGTAGAGTATAAAATACGTCTTATTTTGATGTTTTATTATAATAATTTTCTTTAGTTATTAAATATAATATGTAACGGTTCTTTTTTTTTAGATAAATTAAGTTAAGTTTTTACTGACGCAATGTGCAAGACCGTTGTTTGTCGGTGCATGAAATAAGTTTCCAACTACTTCAATAATGTTTGTGCAGTTTGTCTGTTTGTTTTTTCGCAAAATAGTCTTGGTATTGTGCTAGGACAGATTTGGCTTTGTATTGTTTTAATACATTTTGAATTTTATTATCGTATTCTCGCAGAATTCCGTTCAGTGTGTGTATTTGCATTTAATTTTAATTTTTTGTAAAAATAGCATAACCATATTCTTCGAGTTTTAATTTCCAAATTATTTATTTTTGTCTACATTCCCTATGAGAAAAGAACCATTGTAATGATCTGGATCTGCGCAAAATTGAAAATTTCCTTTCTAAAAAATACGGCCAAAAATATTTTGTTGCCAAATGTATCGCTAAAAGTTCTTTTTTTGATTGTGGAATAATTAATTTCAGTTTCATTAAGCGATCTGCTAGCTTTAGCAATTGGCAAATCACTGCCTATCTTACCTTGAGATAAGACTACATCGAGCGCTACATTGCTTGCATCCATCGCATGCCAAAATAAATTCTTTTCCAAAGTCGAGGTATTGTAGAATCGATTCATTTGTTTGTAATAGTTTTCATGTCTGAAAACATTGTTTATATTCTGAATTATTCATGTCAATGGTCGCGTTTTTTTTTTCGGCTTCGTTATTGTTTTAATACATTTTGAATTTTATCATCGTGTTTTCGCGGAATAGAGATAAGACTGCACCGAGTGCTACATTGATTGCGTCCATCGTTCATGTCAATGATCGTTTTATTTTTAGAAATTTTTCTCATGTGTTTGGTGATTTCTCGAAATCTTTTGTGAACTTCCTGTAATATCCGATAAGTCCTAAAAATCATTCAATTTATTTTGTCGTGGTAGGTAACGCGTAATTTAGAATAGCTGAAATTTTGTCTGTGTTTGGTATAGCGCTATGAGGACATACAATATGTTAGAGATATGCAACTTCTTTATTTTTTAATTCCGACATTTCTAAGGGAATTTTTAAATTGGCTTCTTTTAATTGGTCAAATACTAATTTCAAATTAATTATATGTTCAAGTACACGTGTGCTAAAAATTATTACATATTAATACTAAGCAAATTTTATTAGTTAACCCTTTCAAAACATTGTCCATAACCCGCTGAAAGATCACGGGCGCCTTTTTTAACCCGAAGGGCATACATAAGAACTTGTAACGTCC
Organism: Pterostichus madidus; assembly: GCA_911728475.2. Taxonomy (NCBI): domain Eukaryota; kingdom Metazoa; phylum Arthropoda; class Insecta; order Coleoptera; family Carabidae; genus Pterostichus; species Pterostichus madidus. The sequence goes on from OU452311.1 coordinate 12,740,058, forward strand.
GTCCTCAGTGCAAAAATCTGTTTTAGATTTATCAATCTTGACTATTTCAATTTGGTGTTACCCCAATGCGATATCCAGGGTGGTAATATGTTGACACGTCCGATTTTGTCCAGCAAGTCAGTAATGTTAGGTATGGGATATTTATCTCCAATGATATTTTCATTTCGTTTGCGATCGACAATGACTACTCGCCATTTTTGTTTTCCTGATGCGTCGAGTTTTTTTTTTTGGAACTACTCAAATCGTGGAACACAATGGTGAATTAGGAAGTCGAATTATTTTGTTACTGTTGAATTATTTGTGTCGGGATTAAGAGTTTACTGTTAGGGGTAATTATCATATCGTTTACTGTATCGATTTAAATTTTTAGTTTTTCTATTCTCCATGCCAAATGATAAATAAAATTGGTTATGAAATTTGAAAAGATAATATTTTAACGCGGGTTATTATTGCTGCAGTAGATGAGTGATTTGATACTACATACGATACTTGCAAATTCCGAAATGTTGTAGTTTATTGTAAAAATCAAACACCGTATCATTCGCACCTTGTTTTAGTGCGGTTATTTCTATTCTTAATGTATAACAATTTCTTTTGTCGGCATGTGCATAATTGAAATTTTTAAATTTTCCCGAGTTTTAACGAAACCGCTAGAAATATTTATCGCTGCTTCGTCTTATATTTTAGCAAATATTGTATTCATTAAATATTCATTTAGAAAATCTTGCCGACATGCTTGATTGTAAAATCGTCTTACTAGTTTTTCACAGATTTAGATAAATCGCGGTAAAAGTTCTCTTTCACTTAAGAATTCTGGGATTATATCCAGATATTCTTTTTTTTAAATTGGAATTGCCTAGTTTAGTGTAGGTTTTTTTAATGTAATTGTAGAATTATATAAAGTGTTTGGATTTAAATTAAGATCGTGAAGATCTGAGTTAGATTCAGAATTTGAGATTTCGCTTATTTAGACCTTTTAATATGATAATTTTACATAAAGTCACGTTCGTAAAGTATGTCAGTACTATTCCGCATATACATATCGGGTATAGAATTGATATATGTAACATACGATGATATAAAATAGTACTTTTTTTAATATGGTGATTGTTGCTTCCCTAATTAAATCGAGTAAAAAGTGTAAATACAAAATTGTTAAAAATTTAAAACTGAATCTAATGAGTACCTACTTGTTGCTCAATTGTTCTTTATGCAAGAGTAATAAATAAATAAAAAATGGTTTTTATAAATAAAATTAATGATTGGGAGCGCTATGGAAAACAACGAAATAAAATAATTTTAATTATAAACTTTGATAGTTACAAAAATATCAACGTCAAATGATTTATTTAATGGACTTATCAAAATATATAATTTTTCTTTCGTTTACATTTTATTTTGTAGCCACGCACTCTGAATGAGTAATTTTCTGTATAAAAGCTATGTTTTGTTTGCTTCTTACTCTGCATAAAACACAATTGAGCAACAAATAGTAACTCATTGGATACAGTTTTTAATTCTAAATATTTGGTTTAATTTGATTAAAGAACCAGCAATCACCATATTCAAAAAGTTCCATTGTACGAGTATTTTCTATGTTACATATTACAATTCCACACCTGATGTATATATATATATAACTCGGCGACAAATGTTGGCGTTGGTTGCTCGGGCGCCAACGGTACCGGATAGCAGGTTTGGAAAATTAGGATCGGGTGCGAAGAATAAAAATAAAACAATCAAGAATGGTAAAAAAATGTTTTGCTGGTGCGTTTTATTTGATGAAAAAACTGGCTGGTACACTGGAGAATAGTTTTGATGGTGGTTGTGTCGGAGGTGGTGATATATGTCTCAAAGAGAGTCGGTAAACCCGTGAAAATCGATTCCACCCGGTTTTCGTGATCGACGCTGGGCGTCGCGACGCTGATATGACCGGGGAAATGGTCGTAATCATCTGCCTGGATGTCCACGAGTGCGTAGAGCGTGAAACCGGGGTTTGTTGAAAAACCGAAGCCGGGCGTCGCGACGGTGGGGTCCATTAAGTAGCGGCTGGTTAGTAGTGTCGGATCGCGGTTAGTGGTTTTCCAACTTTTGTGGAAACCGACGCTTGGCGTGACAGAAGTAATATTTTGTGCCTTTAAACAAGTACCAGAAAAGAGAAGTAACACAGGACAGGTTAGGTGGAACTTGGGGAAATACGCGACGGCAAATACAGTGACTTTCATTTTAAATCAATTATTATTAAGTAGACGTATATTATTCGTGAGATGTTATTACAAGAAATAAAAGTATATTATCAATAAAAAAAAACGATTTTACAAGTTGAACACAGAAAATACATCTTCACGTCATACGACGTCCGCCATTACTGCCGTCTTCCCTCTCTAGTCAAGGCCGGACAGGCATACAGCTCCGCTCTTGTCAGGGCCGGACGGGCCCACAACTCGGCCATCTTCGAGTTCATCCGACCGGGATGAATCGGATAAGGCATCTTCTTCGTAGTGGTCTTCCCACGGCTTCATTTGATCAGCGGCTGTTGATGTTCGCTGGGAACCTTCACCGGATCCTATTTTCTCGATTTCATATCTATCGTGGCCTGTAACAGATATAATTTTATACGGACCCAGGAACTTTGGTCGAAGTTTGGCATTAGCTGTAAATTGGGATCGCTTGATTGCTACTAGATCATTGATCTTGTATTGGGTTGCTGGCTTCCGTTTCTTATCATAGTTTCGTTTGTTTTCCCCTTGAATCTTGATTATCTGCTGCTTGGCATCTTTTCTTGCATTTTCTCTTTCTTCTTCAAACAAGGCTATACCTTCTTCTTCTTCTAAGATTGCTTGGAGTTTGATGTCCCTCGCAGTATTCATCTTTATTCCAATCATAAGCTCGAAGGGCGATCGTCTAATACTTCTTTGATACGTACTATTTAACGCCGTTTGTACTTCTCCAATATACTTGTACCAATATTCAGGCTTATCAAGTGATAATTTGCTAAGAACCGGTATAATAATTCGAATAACACGTTCGATCTGCCCATTTCCCCGCGGAATCCCAGTGGTAATCTGAACGTGTTGTATGTTGTTATTCTTGCAATAGTCTTGGAAGGCGTGCGATGAAAATGCAGTTCCTTTATCGGATATAATTCGATTTGGATTTTCAAAGGTAACCTTTTTGAATCTCGAGTTTTGCTATAACTTCTTCAGTAGATGTCGTCTTGGTAACATAGATCCAAACGAATTTGGTAAAAGCATCAACTACAGATAAAATGTAGTTATAGTTTTTCTTAGACGATGCCAAAGGGCCTAAGTGATCTACGTGATAAGTTGATAGAGGACTTCCTCCCTTATCGATAGGGTGTAATATACTTTCCTGTTTACCCATCTTTCTATCTGTCAGAATACAAGCAATGCAATTTCTTATTACATTTTCTATTTTTTCTTTCATCTTTGCAAACCAATATTCTCTCAATAGTATATCTTGTACTTTTATCACAGCAAAGTGTCCATTTTGATGAGCAGCTTTAATAATTTCTGTTTGCATTCTTTTTGGTACAACCAGCAGCTGTACACCATTACACTCTCGGTATAACAGCTGATTCTGGACGCAGTAACCATCATACGGAGATGTCTATAAAACCTTCATTATCGTTTTAAGTTCTTCATCTTCTTGTTGTGCTGTCCGAATTTTGCTTGTTACGATATCTTGTGCTATATTGACAACAGGATTACGACTTAAGGCATCAACGTGCCTCATGCTTGTACCTGCACGGTGTTCTATAGTGTAACTAAATTCTTGTAAGAACAGAGCCCATCTGGCTACTTTTGCTGGTAAATTCTTCTTCTGCATCGTCATTTGAAACGCAGAGCAGTCGGTGACAATTTTAAAAGTTATGCCGAGTAAGTATATTCGAAACTTCTTTAAAGCTTCTACTATTGCTAGGACCTCTAGTTCATAGCTCGTGTACTTTTGCTCCGCTTCAGACGTTTTCCTGCTGAGATAATACACAGGATGCATCTTTCCGTCTTGATCGTCTTGTTGTAAAAGTACAGCACCATAGCCATACTTACTTGCATCAGTGTGCAACTCTGTTTTACTATCAGGTGAGTAAATGCTTAGGACAGGCTTCTGCATTAAAATTATCTTCAAAGTTTCGAATGCTTGCTTTTCCTTATTTCCAAATACGAACTGAGCGTTTTTTTCAACATGTCGCTAAATGGTTTTGCTATCTGAGAATAATTTGGAACGAACTTACGGAAATAACCGGTGAGTCCCAGAAAGCTTTGAATTTGTTTTATGTTTGTCGGCTCAGGAAATCTTTTGACTGCTGCTATCTTCGTTTCGGCTGGAGTAATCTCGTTATTCTTAATTTTGTATCCTAGATACTCTATTTCCTCTTGCAGAAATTTACATTTCTCCCACTTTATTTCTAGACCGTATTCAGAAGCGCGTTGTAGAATCATTTGCAGACGTTCCAATCCTTCAGCGTGACTTACTGCTGGTATTATTAAATCGTCCATGTAGGTAAGTATAATTCCCTTGTAAATTAAATCCTTAAAAACAGAGTTTATAAATCGTTGGAATACAGATGGTGAATTGCACAAACCAACAGGTGTTTTAAGGAAGTCGTACTGACCACTAGGGGTTACGAATGAGGTATATTTTCTACTTCCTTTTTCTACGGCAACGTGAAAGAATCCGTTTTTCAAATCTAACGTTGAAAATATTTTTGCATTCCTCAACTTATCTAATTGATCCTCAATCAACGGTAGCGGATATCTATCTTTAATAATTTTTGTTAATTTGCCTGTAATCAACGCAGATGCGAGTAGAGCCATCTTTTTTTTTTGACAAGTACAATCGGGCTTGAGAAATCCGAATTACTCTCTAGTATGATACTATCTTTCATCCACTCTTCGATTTGCTTATCGACTTCTGCCTTCTCAGCGCAAGACAATCTTCTAGGATGTTGGTTAATTGGTATATCTTCTGTGAGTATTATTTTAGTTTCAACTCCAGTAGTTTTAGTAGGGTAGGGTTTGTAATTGTCTATAAATTGTTGAATTTCTTCCGACTGTTCTCGACCGGATTCTCTGTCTTCATTAATTTTTATTTGAAATAGAAAATTTTGCGTACTGCTTTTTTCGGGCTTTGTGATTTTTATTCCAAACTTGTTTATAATTACATCTGCTTCATTCAACAACTCTTGACCAATTAACAATGCTGCTGGAATTAAATGATCAGGTACAATGTGAATTGTTGTATTAAAATCTTCGCTGTCGATTTGAATATTTTCTGTAATTTGTCCTAATGTTTTTACTTCTTGTGAACCTATGCCTGTCAGTGACAATTTAGTTGGTTTCACTGTGGAGATATTTAACGCAAAGAATAGCGCAGATGTCATAATGTTAACGTCACTTCCAGTATCTACTATTGCTTCTACTTCTTCATTTTTGATTTTAACAACTTTTCGCATTCGCTTTGATAAGACATTTTGATTTGCTAGTAAAGTTTCTGACTGGCTTTTAAGCTTGAACGTCCCAGTAGTTGATTGTGTCTCTTTGTTTTCAGCGGAAATTTCTGAGCACTTTGAAGCGATATGCCCAAACTTGTTGCATTTGAAGCATTTTGTCCCGAGACTCTTCTTTCTGCAATCACGAGAAAAATGTCTTTTTTCGCCACAATTAAAACATCCTTTATCTGTTTTAGTTCCACTTTTAACATTTGTTTTTTCATTAACATGTTTATGACATTTTGACTTCATAATTTCATAGCATTTTAATTTTTCTTTTAATTCAGCAAACGGTTGCGCTCCATACAATATTGATTTGTTCGGTTCATGATCCACTATACCGTCTATAATATACTGGATTATAACTTTATCGTCTAGGCTAACTTTTTTCCCGATTTCTTTCATTTGTAAAATGTAATCATGGAACGTCTCTTTAGGAATTTTCTTACGTTCAGTAAGCATTTGATGTACGGTTCGACTATCTATTTTTTCTTGAAATTCTTCACAAATGACTTCCTTTAATTCATTCCATGTTTTAAAAATAGGTTCTGACTTCATCCATAACTTGACAGTTTCATCAAGAGACTTTTTTGCTACTAGCAAGGTTTGAAGGGGAGTCCAGTTGAAAATAATGGAATTCTCTTCTATTTCATTAATCCATTTGTCTACGAAATATGTAACATCACTTCCGGTAAACATAGGAATGACATCTTGAACATCTTTAATTTGTATTCCCGTATTCGCAGTTACTTGTTGCGATCTTCGTTTCAGTTCTTCGCATTGATTTTTCACGTCGTCAAGCTCTTGTAACCGTTCTTGTTCACTGTTTATCTCTGTCGACATTCGCTGCAGTCTATTTTCTAAATCTCTCTTCGGTGGCATTTTTTTTTTCGTAAATTTTCACCTCACGTAAAATTTAATAATATAATTTTTGTTTCCTAAATTTTCTCGTCTTGTTTAATACACTGGCATTTAACTGTGTACGTCTTCGAATTATTAAATGTTATTTCTACTTCTTCCACTACAGTGTATGGGTGTAACAAAACTACCGCGAAATTTTTACAGTGTACCGTCCTTCGAAGACGCAGCGCGTACTTGCGTGTATTGGTAAACAATATCGGTTTGCTCAGCACTGTCAGTTTATAGTGTTTTATTCAACGAGATCACAATTTCTAATTTACCTATTCTTCTTTACACTAACACACGCACTTCTTACAATTGTTTTGTCACAGTAACTCCACATTAACCACAATCCCGGTTGAGCCCCCAATTTTGTGGGAGTCGGTAAAATGAAAGTCACTGTATTTTACATAAATTATTATTAAGTAGTCGCATATTATTCGTGAGATGTTATTACAAGAAATATAAGTATATAAACAATCAAAAAAACGATTTTACAAGTTGAACACAGACAATACGTCTTCACGTCATACGTCGTCCGCCATTACTGCCGTCTTCCCTCTCTGGTCAGGGCCGGACAGGCATACAGCTCCGCTCTGGCCTGGGTCGGACGGACCCATATATTGTGACGAAGTGACCTTCGCACTCATATAGATGTTAGCCCGGCTTACAATTCAACTCGCCTGATGGCCGCGCGGTTAGAAATTCGGCATACTGCACGAGAGTTCCGCAGTTCGAATCTACCTTGGAGCGAATATTATTTTTTATATTTTTATATTTTAAAATATCATTGTCCGGACTTGTAAATTACTAATTGTAAAACGACCGTTAAAATTATAATTAAATTAACCATTTTTGATGCTTAGAAACGGGTATGAAAAGACGATTTCTCCGACCCGAGGAAGTTAACCTGGTAAGCGATATTTACTTATTTATTTTCGGTGGTAGTTGTTTATCCTAACACCGACCGTTGTTTTTATTTTATCTGCGGCTGTGTTTGCCCTGACGCAGTATCTGATTCTTGTTCCTAACCGTAGCTGCGCTTGACCTGATACGGTTCTTATTTCTCTATCTGCGGCTGTGCTTGCCCTGACGCAGTATCTTATTCTTGTTTCTAACCGTAGCTGCGCTTGACCTGATACGGTTCTTATTTCTCTAGGGACACCTGGAGCACTGCTAACAGCGCAGATCCACAAAGCCCTGATGCGACCGAAGGGTTGGCCACCGCAGCGGCGGTATCGATACGCCCTGGAGTTGGACGACGGGACGAAGCGTTTCGTCACGATGAAGGGGGACTCATAGTTTAGGTGTTAGGTTAAGTTTAGTTTCTTGTTTTTGAGATTAATAATGTTAGTTGATTAAGTTTTTGTTTAATGTGTATCATCTGTTGCCAATCTGAATTTTTATTTAAAGTTTCTTTTATTAAAGAGATTTCTTTATTTAGTATATTTTCATTATAGTCTATTTTTTCTAATTGTCTATTAAAATGGCTAGTTACATTCTTTAAATAGTAATAATTTTTATTATTATTCTCATTTAATATTCTTTCATTATTCTTAACTTTTTCAAAAAGTTCCATATATCTTTCATTATCACTTTCGTCAAGATTGCCCGATATTGCTTTTATTACGTTTCCTAAGGCGTTAATTAGTCCTCTTTTATTGCGTTTATTAGGGAATATCTTTCGTATTTGATCTTCTAGATCGTCAAAGTTAAATTTTAAGATATTTATTTGGGTTTTAAATACTTCTTTATATTGTATGGTGTTTTCTATAATTGTTGTTTTTGCAATTTCTAATTTATTAAATTCAGATAATAAGTTCGTAACATTATAATTAAAATATATTAATTTTTCATTTATTTTAATTTTACTTTTTCCTAGTTCTACTAAGTGTATCCCATTATTCTCGGTAATATTCTGCAGTTGTCCATGAACGGACCTGGATCAATAGTTTATTTTATTGTTTTATTTTATCTATTCTTACATTTTTAAAACCTTGCATGTCTTGATATTTTATTTTCCCTAACAGAGGGTTATAGTTTTCGACAGTAACCTTTTTAAAGAGTGGTTTCTTAAATTTACCAATTCTACGGGTGTCTTCTTTAATAAAAACTTCCTTTTTGATTTCTAAGGGATTATCGTTTTCTTTATTTCGTTTTAATTTTTTCCTTTGAAATTCTATCTTTAATAATTTGTTGCAATTCATTTTGTTCTGAAATATATTTTTGAATTATTTCTTCTTTAGCCCAAGGTATGATTTTAAAAGGTTTGTCATTGTTTTTTCCATATAATATTTCGTTTGGGGATAATTTAGTTATACTGTGTTTCGTATTGTTATATGCTAGAACGGCTATTTAAATTTTTTGGAATAAGTTCTTTTTCTTAAATATTTCGTTTTGGTTTATTAGTGTTAGAATCAACGAACTTGGAGCAACGATTCTGCGCATTCGATCACGCACTTGCATCGTCGACGCTCACACGAACTACAACGCTGTCTCTCGACATCGCAGAGCGCTGCAGTCGGTCGCCATACGTGATGTGTCAAATGAAACATTATTCTTTCAATATATTATTCCTTTATTATCTATTCAGTGTGTAATTTATGCAATTACCCTCATACGGACTATCCTGGCATCCACTATTTCCAAAAGGTTATGGGCCCAGAAGAGGTGTAAGTGAAAATAAAGTGAAAAGTTCAGATACGTGGCAAGTTCTCAAAAACATTATGGCTGAGTTGTTCCGTGCAAATATAACCAAGCTGAACAATGACAATTACTCTGTGTGGAAGTTTAAAATGGAGCTTCTTCTCATCAAGGATGATTTATGGAATCAGGTCAGCACAGAAAAACCATCAGGAGCAGCAGAAGCTGCGGCGTGGCAGAAAAAAGACGACAAAGCACGAGCCACCATGGGACTGCTCGTAGAAGACTCGCAGTTAATTCATATACGTAAGGCGACTACAGCAAAAGAGGTATGGGAATCGTTGAAAAACTACCACGAAAAATCAACATTAACAAGCAAGGCAGATCTGCAATTTAAAGTTGTCAGAAACAGGCAATATGGAAGAACACGTGACAGCGATGCAAGATTTGGTGGATAAATTAACAGCACTCGGCGAAGAAATAAAGGACCATCTCTTCGTAGCCATGCAGCTTAGTAGTCTGCCAGATACATACGGAACTTTAATTACGGCATTGGAAAGCAGATCTGAGACGGAATTGACGCTAAATTTAGTCAAAGGCAAGCTAATCGACGAATACAAAAGAAGAAAAGGCGTTCCGGACACAGAAGAAACGAGCGCGGCGTTGAGAGCATCACAGAAAAAGGGTACAGATTCGGAAAAAGATAAATCATGCTTCTTCTGTCAAAAACGTGGCCATTTCAAGCAAGATTGTTTCAAATACAAGAAGTGGAAGGCCAATAAGGAGAAGACAGAGAAAGCTAATGAAGTAAAAGAAGAACATGAGCGAGCGGGATCAGTTTGCTTCAGTGTTCACGAGGCTGAGAGTCAAAAGGAAACATGGTACGTCGATTCGGGCGCTACAAGTCACATGACCAACGATGAGAAATTTTTTGAGCTCTTGGAACGGAAAAATATGCGAGACGTGGCTTTAGCCAACGGCGAAGGCGCGAAAGTATTGGGAATCGGCTCCGGCGAATTACAATGCCTCGATAAGAAGAATCAAGCGGTGAAAGTCAAGGTTAAAGACGTGTTATACGTGCCAGGATTGACAGAGAATTTGTTATCGGTGAAGAAACTCACAGAGACAGGTCACACGGTGCAGTTCAAGGGGCAGCAATGTGAAATCATGAAGAATAATATTGTTGTGGCAACGGCGAGCTTGTCTTCAAACATGTACGCGATGAGAGTGAGTCACCGAGCACTGGCTGCGAAGGAAAGCCAGCACACCTCAAATTGTCAACACACCTGGCACAGAAGATTCGGACACAGACACCCAGAAGACGTTAAAAAACTTCAAGATAAGGAACTGGTGTCGGGCTTGAAGATGCGAGATTGTGGAATCAGAGAAGTGTGCGAATGCTGCATAAAAGGGAAATTGTCGAGAAGTCGAATTCCGAAGGAAGCGACAACCAGAGCAACTTCGGTTCTCGAATTAGTACACACGGATCTCTGCGGGCCCATGCAGAACGCAACACCGAGTGGAAAAAGGTATTCAATGACCATGATTGACGACTATAGTAGATTTACGGAAGTATATTTTTTAAGGTACAAGTCCGAAGCCGCGAAATACGTCAAGGAGTACATCAAGTATGCGGAGAACAAATTCGGAAAGAAAGTCAAGGTCGTCAGGTCGGACAACGGTCGAGAATACATCACGAAGGAACTCAAGGAGTCTCTCATTGATATGGGGATTAAGGTGCAATATACAGCACCTTATTCGGCGTTTCAAAACGGCGTCGCAGAGCGGAAAAACAGGACGCTAATGGAAGCCGCAAGATGCATGTTAATCGACGCGGAGATGGAGAAAAAATACTGGGCGGAGGCCGTTAATACAGCGTGTTATTTACAGAATATCCTACCGTCGAAAGCAGTCGAAAAAACACCGTTTGAGCTATGGAATAACAGGAAGGCTAACGTCGAGCATCTTCATGTTTTCGGGTGCAAAGGGCACGCACATGTACCGAAGGAGAAACGAAGAAAACTGGATGATAAGGCAATTTTGCTCACTTTCGTCGGATATCCATCCGAATCGAAAGCTTACAGAATGCTGGATACAGAAACAAATAAAATCACTATCAGCCGCGACGTGAGATTTATCGAACACGAATCGAAGATAGAAGAGAAGAACGATCAAAAGAAGAAAGAAGATCTGGGCCAGCGCTTGGATGAATCATTGGAAGAGTTCGAAGAAGCACAAGACGGAGAAGTCACGGATCACGATGAACAAGAGGAACAGTCGGAGCTCGAGATATCGCAAATTCTGTCAAGTTCGAGTGAAAATTCGATTTTAGAGCAATCGTTACCGACGGGCGACTCAGAATACATCTATCCGGGCAACGCTGAAGAACTTGAAGATAGAAGAATGCGAGTTTCCGAAAGACAAACGAAAGGACAGCCGCCTGAGAGGTTCGAGCATCAAGCGAGAGCCGCAACGGAGTACGAAGAACCGAAGACCCGAGCAGAAGCACTGAGCGGCGCCGACAAAGAAGAATGGATCAAAGCCATGAACGAGGAAATGGAATCGATGATAAATAATCACACCTGGGATTTGACCGAATTACCTGAAGAAAGAAAAGCAATTGGCTGTAAATGGATATTCAAAAGAAAGAGAAACACCATTACTGGACTATTGAAATACAAGGCACGACTCGTCGCGCAAGGTTTCAGCCAGAAATACGGCGCAGACTACGACGAAATATTTGCACCGGTGGTGAGAGCGACGACGTTACGCCTGTTGCTCGCCGTAGCGACAGAAAAGAAACTAAAAATTCATCATTTTGATGCGAAGACGGCGTTCCTCAACGGCGAGCTGACGGAAACAATTTATATGAAGCAGCCAGAGGGATTCGTCGACGTGAAGAGACAACTAGTCTGCAAGCACGTCAAGAGCATATACGGGCTAAAACAAGCGGCGAAAACATGGAACGAGAAACTGAATGGAGTTCTCATCAAGCTGGGCTTTAAACAGAGCACATCGGACCCGTGTTTATACTCGAAAAATGCATCGAAGGGCATTCAATACGTAGCAGTGTACGTTGATGACCTTTTGATTGCCGACGAAGATGAGAAAGAAATACAGAAGACAGCTGATGGACTTGAGGAAGAATTTGAACTCACGAGACTCGGAAAATTGAAAAATTACCTCGGAATCAACATCGAAAGAGACTCAAACGGGGTTTTCTACATGGATCAAACGCAATATATCCAGAAAATCATCGACAGATTCGGATTACAAGACGCGAAGATCTCGAAGACGCCCCTGGACACTGGTTACCACAAGACAGCTCGCGATGGAAAGGCTATGAATAACAGCGATGGATTTCAAAAGCTCATCGGGGCTTTGTTGTACGTAGCGACTCACACACGACCCGACATTGGAGCAAGTGTGTCAATATTGAGTCAACGAATCAAACAACCAAGTGAGACAGACTGGAACGAGGCTAAAAGAGTTGTCAGATACCTTAAGGGTACGAAAGAATTAAAATTAAAACTGACGGACAGCAAAACCGGCCTCGAAGTTTATTCAGACGCGGATTGGGCTGAAGACAGGACCGACAGCAAATCGCACAGCGGGTTTATATTTCGATATAACGGAGGTGCAATTGCGTGGGCGTGTAGGAAGCAAACTTGTACGGCTTGGTCCAGCTGCGAAGCAGAATATATTGCTATAGCAGAAGCAAGCAGAGAGTTGCTGTGGATAACAAGATTGCTCGAGGACTTCGGCATAGCACCAAGCACGCCAATCCGGTTGTACGAGGACAATCAGAGCGCTATCAAGCTAGTAAAAAACGGGGAGTCAAGGAATAGAACGAAGCACGTGGACGTCAAATATCATTTCGTTATGGACCTGATTAAAAGAAAAATCATCGAAATACAATATTGTCCGACGGACGAAATGATTGCCGACATGATGACGAAACCACTGCGGGCTGTAAAACTGAAAAAAACATCGAGAAGGATGTCATCTGGTGGAGTTCGAACGCGCGATCAAATAAGGAAGCATAATCGTTGAGGAGGGGTGTTAGAATCAACGAACTTGGAGCAACGATTCTGCGCATTCGATCACGCACTTGCATCGTCGACGCTCACACGAACTACAACGCTGTCTCTCGACATCGCAGAGCGCTGCAGTCGGTCGCCATACGTGATGTGTCAAATGAAACATTATTCTTTCAATATATTATTCCTTTATTATCTATTCAGTGTGTAATTTATGCAATTACCCTCATACGGACTATCCTGGCATCCACTATTTCCAATAGATGTTCAATAATAGTGGAGTGTACTCTGTCAATACTATTTTGGGGTTATTTATGCATATTATATGGCTCTTAATTTGATGTATTTTGAATAATTTTTTTAATAGATTATTTTTAAATTCAGAACCTGCGTCTGTGATTATTTTATCAGGTATATGATAAGTCTGAAAGTAATTTATTAAATGATTTAAAATGTTCTTTGCAGTTTTTTCGGGTAGATAGAATATTTGTAACATTTTTGAGAATTGGTCATAAATTGTTAAAAATTGTTTTTGGTCTAATGTTAGTACATCTAAATTTATAGTCTGGAATGGTTTTTCTGGTGTTGGGGTTAAGTTGTCGATAGCTGGAATTGGTTTTCTATTATATTTATTTAGCTTGCACAACTCGCATCTATTTATAAATTCTGTTATATCTTTAATCATCTTAGGCCAGAAATATAATTCCTTTAATGCGTTGATTGTAGCCACTATTCCCCGATGATTAGTAATACCATTATGATATTCACTTATTATTTCTAACTGTTCTTCTTCATTTTCAATGTCTTTTACTAATGAATTACAGGCAATTAATTTAATAGTGTCTATATTAAATTTTTCTTTCATAATTTTTGAAGTTTCTAAATCTAAATTCTTTGTTTCAAATATAATTAAATATCTAATTTTTGGAGCTACATAATCTTTTAAGAATTTAAATATGTCCTCTTGATAAGTTTGGTTATTGAAATTGCAAATGAATCTTTGTTTTTGATTTCTAAATAATTTTATTACTTCAATTGTTGTTTCAAGTTCATGTAGTTTAAATATAATCTGATTATTTCCTTTATTGAATCTATTATTAGTATAGCGAATTCCATTTACCGGACTAGACTGGTCAGAGTGAATTGTGTCATGATCACTTATTGATTCTGAGACGTGATTATTTTCTTTTAATTTATAAATTATTAGTTGTATGTTTGTATCTATAAATATTTTTTCTAATTTTTCTTTTATTTTTGCCTACTCCATTCGATCTAATCCACAGCCTAAAAGGGGTAAATTTATTTCATCTATTTCGTTCAGAATTAAGTAATCTCGCATCTCTTTTAAGGGTTTGTCAAAATTTTTTAATTTCGGTAGTTCATTATGTTGTTCTTTAGTTATTAAATGAATTATTGTTTTATTGCCGCTTTTTTGAATAATTATGTCTTTGTTATGAATAGTTTGAGTTTTACAGAAATTTCTACAATTAAATTTTTCATTTATTTGTTCTGCCAGGCCTCTACCAAAAGCTAAATCTTTTGAAATACAATGCGCAAAAATGTTAGTATCTGTTACGTCTCCCTCTTTAAATGTAATTGAAGTTTTTGGTTTTTGTCTTGATAAATTATCGGCTATAACGTTCATTTTTCCTTGAAGGTAATTAATTTCGAAGTTATATTCGTTAAGTTCTATCTTCCACCGCATTAATTTTTGGTTTGGGTTTTTCATATTGAATAACCAGACTAGGGGTCGGTTGTCTGTTTTTATTAAGAATTTTCTTCCGTACAGATAGGGTCTAAAATTTTTTATAGCTTGAACGATTGCTAATAATTCTTTTTCAATTGTACTATAATTTAATTCTGCACTATTTAATGTTTTTGACAAGTAGGCAATGGGCATTTCTTTTAATGAATCATTTTTTTGAAGTAGTACGGCTCCGATGGCAAAATCAGAAGCGTCAGTGGTAAGAATAAATTCTTTATCAAAATTTGGATACTGAAGAATGGAAGTTTCGCTAAGAATTGTTTTGCATTTTTCAAAACATTTTCGATAGTTTTCATCGTAAATATCTATTTTTGCTCCATTTTTTAAACTTGCTGTAAAAGGTTTTGTTATTTTGGCAAAATTGGGTATGAACTTCCTATACCAACCTACGGTACCTAAAAATGATTTTATTTCTTTCTTCGTTTTCGGTATATTTAAATTTCTGATATTTTCTACTTTTGAAGGATCTGTTTTTACGCCTTCTTCTGTTATGATATATCCCAAATATTTTATTTGTTTTTGCAGGAATTCAGATTTATCTATTTGAATTTTAAGATTTGCCTTTTATAATTTTTCAAAAACTAATTTAATATTTTCTTCATGTTCTTTTCAAGTTTTCGCAAAAATAATAATATCATCTAAATAAACTAGGCATATTTTGTTGACTAGTTCTCCTAAGGCATTATTTATCATACGCTGAAATGTGGCTGGTGCGTTTTTCAAACCGAATGGCATACGTATATACTCGTAATGTCCTGACGGGGTTGAGAATGCAGTTTTTTCTATGTCATCAGGGTGCATTTCTATCTGGTGGAAACCTGAGTGTAGATCTAACGTGGTAAAATACTTAGAGTATCCTATATGGTCTAAAATTGTGTCGATATTGGATTGGGAACTTATCATTTTTCGTTAATGAGTTTAGTTTTCGGAAGTCTATAACCTTACGCGTTTTTCGTTTGCCTGAAGCGTCCATTTTTTTGGAACTATCCAAATTGGACTAGACCAAGATGAGAATGATTTTTGAATGACTTTTTCTTCGAGTAATTTATTCACATGTTCTTCAATATCTGTTTCATATATTTGTGGGAGCCGGTAATTTTTTGTATAAGTTGGTGTATTATCAGAAAGTATAATTTTATGTTTAAGGACGCTTGTGTGAGACAATTTTTCTCCTTCTTTTGGAAAAAGACAATCGTATTGTTTAATAATTTTATGTAAGCAACTTTTCTCTTCAAGATTAAGATGTGAATCTCTGACTTCAATATGTAAATTTTCTATAACATTTTTATTTTCTCTATGTAATTTAAAAGTTTTATTTTTACTGTGTCTTTTAACAAATCTAGATTTATTTCTAAATCTTTGAATGCTTCTATTCCTAATAATATGTTATATTCTTTATGAAATTTAAACAAGTGACATTTTGTCTTTTGTTTGTTTATTATTAAATTAACGTATTTTGAACAATTAGACTTTCCGTTAACAGTTTTGAATGTCAGATTTTGTGAGAATGTTTTTAAATTTAATTTTTCTACTAAATTTGGATGTATAAAATTAATAGATGAACCGGTGTCAAATAAAATAATGAATGGGTCTTGTCTGAGAACAGGTAATTTTTGGGTTATTGAGGACATTACGTATTCGTATTCTCCTCTGACTCTATTTCTAAAAAAGGTTCTTCTGGCCCTATTTCCTCAACTGATTCGTCTAATTCGTTATATTTGTCATCTTCATGTTGTAATTTTGTGTAATAGTTTGGGTAGACATGGGTTGTGTTTGTCGTGTTTGTTGAGTCATAGGTCTTGGTTGAAAAGTTCTCTTGGTTTCGTAAAAATTTTGTAAATTTCTCCTGGGTGCGAATTGTTGTGGTTTTTGTGAGGTATAATTTTGTTGGAATTGTATTGGTTTAGAGGGGAACATCTGACCAGGAAATTTTCGTGGGGGTAAGTTTGTAGCAAAATTTTTATTTTCTGGTTTTAGTAAGGGTGACTGATGTCTAAAGTTAAATTCATTATTTAATAGCTGTTCACACTGTTCTAATGTTATCGGGTTTTTTACTACAAAGGCAGCTCTTATTGTCATAGGTAATAGATTTATAAATGTTGTTATTGCAAACTTTTGATTTTCTGCAATAATTCCATTTTTTGTATCCATAGAATAAGCCTTTAAAAATATTTTTGATTTATAATGTGAAAATTTTTCTAAAAATACTTTTAATGTATCTAATGAATTATTTTTAAACTTTAAGTTTGCGATATCAAATAATATTGTTTCTGCAGTAGATTGGTCAGTGAAATTTGTGGTTAAGTGTAACTTTAAATCTTCCCAAGAAGTAAAATTGTTTTCTGATAGGAGTTCCATTGCTTTTCCTATAATTTTATTTTGAGTAATTTCGAAAAGAAAGTTTTGCTGGAGTTGAGTAACAGTTATTCCGATTAGACTAAGATAAACTTGATCGACTGCTTTTATAAATCTATTTAAAACTTTTATGTTACCGTCATATTCTGGTATGAGCATTCAAGCCGACTAGACGTGTTGAATTGTGTGTGCGTCAGCCCTCAGTAGTTCTCGCAGCGAATGTCAAATTTTCAAATCCGTGATTAATATTAAATATTGAATTAAAAATGAGTACACGCTCGCAAACTCAAAAAGAAGAAACGATGCAGGCAGTTAGACAAGTGATAAGTGAAGAGTACGGTGTCGACTTCATTAATAACATCGTCACTCAAGTGTCTGAGCGGCTAAAGGCAGTGTTCAAGGAAGAATTATCTTCCTTGAAAGATGAAGTAAAAAGGCTCCGCAAACAAGTGGAGCAGAAGGACCAACAAATCGCAACCATGGCTGATGAACTAGATAAGTTGCAACAGTACAGCAGGCGCAACTGTTTGCGCGTGTTCGGCGTGCCGGAGAAGAGCAACGAATCCACAGATGAAGTTTTTCTGCAGCTGTGTGAAACGAAGCTGATGGTACACCTTGATCCTGCAGCCATCGACCGCTCACATCGAATTGGAAAGCCGTCTCCAGATAAGTGTAGACCCCTTATTGTTAAATTCTGCCGATATAAAGATCGCGCGACAGTGTTTGCTAATAAAAGCAAATTGATTCGTTCGGGTGTAACTATACGTGAAGATCTAACTCATAAGAGACTGGAACTAATTAACGCGGCGAAGAAAAAATTCGGTGTTAGGAACACTTGGTCGCGAGATGGGGTCATCTGCATAAAAATTCGTGATACAATTCACAAATTGTCCACGTTTAGCGAGTTTGACAAACTAACCTAATAAGTCTCTGTTGTGACATGTCAAATTCGGTTTATTTCTTTTTTATGTTTTGTACAACATGGTTTCTGATTTTTTATATATTTTAATATTAGTTTTGTTGTTAATCTTATTGTTGCACCCACGCTCAATTCAATTTAAATTAATTCATTTGTTTTTTTTTTTTTAAGGGAAACTAGATATTTTTATTATTGTATTATTATTATTCTCTTCCTTATATTGGTACCTACAAAGTATAATTAAATAATTATTGTTGAAAATATTACGATTCTGAACATAATATAAACAAAGTAATATACATTAACTCTGCTAGTCGAATTAATTTCTTAATTCTTAAAGATTTCTTTCGATAAATCTTTCTTTCTCTTTGCTATAAACTTGTAATATCTTTACGTATTATCAAATTGATTCGACCTTCGTCCGATATTTAATGTAATTAAACACTTCGCACAGATGAGTTCAATGACCTTACAATAATGCCAGCTGATTTTGTTTTATACCTTGTTTACATTGCACTTTATTTTTTTTTAACTATGCTTATTGTTGGTCATCTTAATATCAGATCGCTGTCATCTCATTTTCATGAACTTAATGATTATATTGTAAGACAGAAGTTTGATATTTACGCACTTAGTGAGACTTGGTTACACACTGACAGCAATACTTTTTGTATTAATGGTTATAATTTAATAAGACATGATCGACAGACTGGTCGTGGTGGTGGAGTCGGATTTTATATAAACATGAATATAACGAATAAGGTAGAAATCTTAGAAGATATTAATATCAATAGTTGTAATTTAGAACAGTGCTGGATTAAAATTTTGGTTGGTAAGATGAGGGTAATTGTTGGTGTAATTTATCGTCCTCCCAGTGGGTCTTACGTGGAGTTCATTGATTGTTTGGAATCTTCAATCTCGTCAATATTTTCAGAAGCAGATCAAATTATTTGTGTAGGCGATATTAACATTAATTTGTTATCTTTAAATAGTAATTATGTTAATCTGTTTTCTACTCTTCTTGATGAATTTGATCTTACACAGTTAATCTCCGAGCCTACACGTATAACCCCACATTCAGAAACATTGATTGATGTTCTAATTACGTCATGTAGTGAGATTTGTTCCGAGGTACGAGTAACTGACATGCACCAAATATCTGATCATAGGTCAATTTCTTGTAAAATTGATATTGATCTACTTATAGTCCCTAGATCTGATACGAAACTCTACAGAGATCTAAGAAACATTAATATTAACAGCCTAACTGATAATCTGAATAACTTAGACTGGTTTTACTTTTTCACTTGTGCTGACATCAATGAAAAATTGTATTTTTTTAATAGTGTAATTCTAGCATTATTCGACGAGTTTGCACCATTAAAGACGCTTAAAGTGCGTCATGCACCATCTCCGTGGGTTACTGATGTCATTAGATTAATGATAAAATTCAGGAACAATGCTTATTCTAAATTTAAACAAACTAGATCTGTTTCGCACTGGGAGTACTATAGGTCACTAAGAAATTTAACCACTGAAGCAATTAGACGAGAGAAAAAAGCTTATATAGAGTACAAAATCAATAATAGCAATCGCAACAACATCTGGAAGATCATGAAAGAATTTAGTGTCAATACTGTCCCGCTAAATAATATACCCGCTAACTTATGTGATGTCAATATGCTTAATTCACATTTCATCAATTCTATTCCGTCGTCTGAACCTGATCCTGTCCTTTTACACTTCTATAGTTCCCATAGACTTCTTCAAAGTACTCCTCATTTTTACTTTTCCCTTGTCTCTGAAGATGAAGTAATAAAGATTTTTAATTCCTTAAAATCTAATTCTACTGGGGAAGATCAAATTAATCTTCATATGCTAAAAATAATTTTTCCTACTATTACTTTGCAATTAACGCATATTGTTAATGAATGTCTTCTTCAAAATAATTTCCCGGATTGTTGGAAGCGCGCAGTAGTCAAACCGATTGCGAAATGTAAAAATCCTTCCACTGTTAATGATATAAGACCAATTAGCATACTGCCTACTGCATCCAAAATACTTGAAAAAGTCGTTCATCAACAAATCGTTTCTTATCTTGCTGCTAATAATATTTTGCCGAACACTCAATCAGGTTTCAGACGAGGCTATAGTACGACGACAGCTTTGCAACATATTATTGATGATATTGTTGGTGACATTGATAACAAACGTATGGTACTTCTAGCTCTTTTAGACTTTAGTAAAGCGTTTGACACTCTCAATCATGAACTTCTTCTCGCTAAGTTGCACTATATTGGTTTTAATTCTGATAGCATACAATTCATACGTAATTACCTCTCTAATCGTCATCAGGTGGTTATGATAGATAATGTTTCATCCAATCAAGCTTTTGTTTCTACGGGTGTGCCTCAAGGGTCTATCTTAGGCCCGCTTCTATTTTCAGTGTACATATTTGATCTGGTTAAATGTTTTAAATTTTGTAAATCTCACATGTACGCTGATGATACCCAAATCTATCTTTCTTTCGACCCTCTAGAGGCTCTCATTGCTACAGATTATATGAATAAAGATTTAGAAGCATTGTCAAAATATAGTTCAGATCACTGTTTACATTTAAATGAATCTAAATCGGTGGTGATGTTGCTTGGAAATGATTACACCAGAAAATATCTGATTGCAAATAATGCCATTAGTGTTAGAATTAACAATATTAATATCAAGATTTCCAACAAATGTAAGAACTTGGGGTTAGTGTTAGATCACAGGCTCAGATTTTCAGAACATGTTTCACTTCTAATACGGAAAGCTTACCTTGCTCTGAAAAATTTATTCATGAATAGATTTGTTCTATCTAAGAAGAATAAGATAGTCTTATCTAGCAGTTTGGTACTTTCTATCTTTAACTATTGTGACACTATTTATGGTCCTCACATTACAAGTTATGATGCTAAAAGGATTCAGAAGGTACAGAACTGCTGTGTAAGATTTGTCTTTGGTTTGGGTAGAAAAGAACATGTAAGTCATTATATGCATAAATTGGGATGGTTAAACATGGATCAGACAAGAATGCTTCATTTTGCGTGTTCAGCTCATCGTATTCTGCGAAACAGATCTCCTCCTTATCTTTACGATAAATTATCTGTTCGCACTGACCATCATGGCCGTAATCTAAGAAACAATCTTAGATTTCACATCCCAAAGTTTCAATCTGCGCTCTTTAAACGGACTTTTAGCTATTTATTTCCTACTGTGCTCAATAACATCCCTGTTCCATTCATCTACCTCCAGTCTGCCGCATTCAGTAAAAATATAAGACAATTATTGCTGGATAGTGTTACGTCACTCTTTTGATCTAGTATCTTATTTATGTATTGTGTATGCTATATTGCTTTGTTGATGAACTGGTTCTTGTTACTTTTAGTTAATATTTTCTATGTTTATTTTATGTTAAATACTCTTGTAGTTTGTTGTGCCATACCTGTACATATTGCCTTTCGTTTAAATTGTTTAAAAGGTTAATATGGAAGAACAGCTTAGGCTGAATATTTGCCAATAAATCAATATTTATTTATTTATTTATTGGGGAATCATTTCTGATAGAGTTTTCAACTCAGACAGATTTGTAGTGGGTGTAGTCATGTTTAATCGACTAGGGCGTAAAATAATTCTAATATTATTTTGTGAAATTATACCTTCGTATATTTCTGAATCTGAGGATTCAGTATTATCTGACTCTTGGTCACTACTCATATAATTTGTAAGTGTGTTTGGGATTGTGTCGGTCCCACGATCAATTTATTACTAGTCACAGCTAGATTGATCCCTTTTGTGTACTTAATATATAATTTGTGAGTGTGTTTGGGATTGTGTCGCTCCCACGATCAATTTATTACTAGTCAAAGCTAGATTGATCCCTTTTGTGTAACAAAGAAATAACAATTTTGTATTACTTACAACGTAATTATTAATATTACGAAGAGGTGATTATGGGTCATCGTCTTCGGATTCTGTATATTCGTCTTGTCCAGTTGCTTGATGGCTGATGTCCTCTCTAGGTTCTTTCTTGACAGAAGCAACGGGTGTCCTTCGTGCAGAAGATGTGATTGGCTTTGACGAACAGCAAATCTTCTGTGTAGACGAACGGTATGGACTACGTGTTGTGTCTTTGCGACCAGATGGGCACTGTTTAGCCTTTATCGTAGGTTTGTAGGATTGCAAAGTGAAGAATTAAAATTCACCACACAATTATTTTTGTGTTTCGATGCAAATCCTACCGACTGCGCCAATTAAATTCAGTCTTTACTTGAATTTAATAAAAAAAGATTTTATTTTTTCCGTTTTACAAATATTACAGATTGTTACAAGTGACAAGCACGAATGATATGATGATACAGAGTACTGATACATGTTTTTACTATCTTATATAAACTATCTTAGGTATTCATATTACAGCGGAAAGTTACAGTAGTTTCTGCTGACATCTCAAAATCTCAGAGTAAGAATGATGAAATAGGAGATACAGCCGTACATAATTCGGGCCAGCTATCCTCTGGTACCGCTACAACCGTGATTACTGGAGAACATTCGAAGACTTCATTAACGATTTTCGAGAATTTTATCTGCCGCCAGATTTTAAATTCAAACTGGAGGAAGAAATAAGTCGTCGCAAGCAAAGAGCAGGCGAAAAGAGGCGCGACTATATTATCGATCTCCAAACTATGATTCGACGATATGGAGAGATGTCGGCTACGCAGGAACTCTACCGACTACACGCCAACTTACAACCAGAATACCGACAATATATACGTCGGCACGATGTCTCAAGTGTGCGTGACTTGATTAAAGGAATCGAAGAATTCGAGCAAATACAACGAGAACTAAAGCCAACAAAAATGACGCGTCCATCCTGCAGCGAACACCAGGCGACGAGTAATATAATAAGACCAACTGTCAGCCAAACACCCCGCCCAGAACAACCTGGGGAATATAATCGATCAAGCGTATGCTGGAACTGCGGAGACAGTGGTCACTATAGAGGACAATGCAAAGCGCTGCGACAGAAATTTTGTTCCTTTTGTGATAAAAACGGCATCCTGACCCGCGATTGCAACTGTCGCAGAGCGGGAAACGCAAACCGGACTGGACCATGAAGGAGCTGAACCAGTCCGCATCCGAACAGCTCCAGAGACCGATAAATACTTTATTCTCACCACTCGCATCAACCTACCCCTACGATAACCGACTCTTCGTCACCACGAACCTTGCTGGGCAATTAATGGAAGCACTGGTAGACACAGGATCGGCTGATACGATTCTTTAGCTTTATCTATTTCCGACATAACCGCCTTACGGCACCCGTTTTCCGTTTTCAGGGTTTACCGAACGACCGTTTGTAATTATTATATTGTTGTACATATTATTTGTGTGTGTTGTTTTAAATAAATAAATCTATTAGTTAAACTCCAACATCTTTTATTCATCATTGAACCTCTGGAATACACATCTCCACTAAAGAGCGATCCGAGCACATTACATATAGATATATACTTCAGGTGTGGAATTGTAATAAGTAACATAGGAAATACTCGTACAATGGAACTTTTTGAATATGGTGATTGCTGGTTCTCTAATTAAATTAAACCAAATATTTAGAATTAAATATATATATATATATATATATATATATATATATATATATATATATATATATATATATATATACAAAACAATTTAACTGCTACTTGAATCCAATATCTCTCAGCATACGCCTCAATCGCGATCCTTTAAAATCTTCAACAAAGGGTCGACTGTCAAAATTATAAATTCACACTTATATATATATATATATATATATATATATATATATATATATATATATATATATATATATATATATATATATATATATATATATATATATATACACAAAACAATTTAAAATCGGTCGGATCATTTCTGACATCTTTTATTCGAGTTACCTTTTGATACTACTGTACAGACTGTTCAATTTTGTTGTATCACCATTGCTATCTCGAGAACTATAAGAGTTACAAGATTGGTTAAATAGGCAAAGAAATGCCATTTCCTTAATGTATTACAAAACTGTTAACAAAATTTTTTTTCAGCCAGTAGTTCTCAAAGTACAAGATGTAACTTTCTTATTTCAAATGGAAACCTACTTTTTTTATTTGCTTTTATTTTCAATTTTTTTTATTAATATCTCAAATATTATGTTTTCAAAAAGTACACAAATAGTACTGGTTCCACACATTCTTTAAATCCTGAAAGAAAATCACAACAATCAATGAAACCGTTTAAGCTGTAGGTAAGTACAAAGTTTGGTTGCCATCCTGACGAAAATAGAGTTAATTAAGCTTTTTAGTTCATTATAATAGATCTCAAAGGAAGCGTGAATATTCTATTATTTTTAATTAGGAAATATACGAGCTGGATCATTCATGATTAAATTTACTTACTGAACGGATTTCTTAATAGTTATTTTTGATAATCTCATATAGAAACTATCGTTTGTTATATCTTACTTGTAAGTTAATTGTGAAACTTTAAATACGAAAAACAATATCGCGAAGGTGAATAAGTTCCTAACTACCTAATTATGAGAATGCTTTGTCTTTAATTCGAACAATAACAACAACGTAGTCTGTCCACAAGTTAATTTCTATCCATGGAAGAATATAAAATGGTACAGTCTCAATGATTCCTAAGTACTGGATATGCTTACAGTAAAACATAATTAGGTACTTTCAAAATAGAGGAAGTAGATACAGGTTCCCCTTTGTCAAAACAACTGATATTGCTCATATTAAACAAATGCAAATAATTTTTCAGCAGATTAATATATAAATCTGCAGGTAGATACTAGATATTAATTAGCAGGATGATTAATATAGTATGTATCTCTAGAAAACAACATTTAAAAAAATATTTATTGAATTTAATAAACCTATTTTATTAACTTAGCATATCTTCTAATAACCTGACTCTGTAGTCCGTTTACCAAACAGAGAGTAATAAAATTAATGGGCAGTGCCTGAACAGCGCAGTACGATGTATGCAGAAACCAGTTTTATACGTTACAAATTTTGAAAAAACGCGGAAGAATTAAAATCTTCTAATTTGAAATTAAATTCATACCCTAAATTTATTATTAATAATTTTGCTTGAATCCCCATAAGAATGTCAAGGTTCCACAATTTAAACCAAATAGAAACACAAGCACCAACCGAAATGTTATGGCAGACTTATTACCGATCTCAGTGTAGGCCTCGTCAAGCTGCGTAAAACAGACTTACCAATAGCAATACTGTATTAAAATTTAGCGCTCATTGGTAAAGTTTCTACTATAGGGAGCGTGCGTGAGTACAACTAGCGCAGCGCAACGGCAGTTTTGTAAGTAACGACGGAAGACCGCGAATCAAATGTATGATGTGTTCGTGAAAGTAAAGTATTTGTTATCGCAATCAAAGTTAGTAGAAAAGGAAATAGCAATTATTGCGTTGTTGGGTGTAGCAATACCTATGGTAAATCAGCAAGCAGTATTAGTTTTTATAAATTTCCATCAAATAATAATGTAGGAAACATTCGATGTCAACAATGGATTGCTGCTTTAAAACGCCAAAAATAAGTAATAGTTTTCAATTTTATTACAAAGTAGTAGGTATATTAAAAATTATACTCGTAGTATATTACATACCGAGGTGGAAAGAGTTTCATTACAGCCGAGGTATATCTATAACCCGAGGCGTAATGAAACTTTCCACCGAGGTTTGTATACTATTTTATTCATAATCAGAAATTAATCATCGAAAATTAATATATTAAAAATAACACTAGTTTGCTTATTTCGACGACATATTTCTATTTATTTTTTTAGTATTATTATTTAATTTCAAAATTAATAAACAGTATTTTTCATTATACGTTGCTTAATTTTTTTAACCAAATGTAATTAAATTTAGGGAATAATCGATCGCAGCACATTTCTAAAAAAAAATCGAGCGAGTACCAAATTAAGTTGTCCATCCCCTGACTTATAGGAACTCAGGAAAAATGGAAGGAATGAAGGTGTTACGTAGCATTGCATTGTAATATTAGTGATAATGGTTGCGGTTGGCCCATTGCACTCGAATACGTCTGTGGCTGCCTCTTACCGCGCCCTGACGCGCTGGCCACTCAAGGTCAACTGCATCGCCGCCAATGCCGACTTTGTCACGGCCATTGCCACCACCGCCCGTCTGATACGATTGCACCAAGGCAAAACACGCTTGCCGAAATCCTAGTATTATTACATCGGTACAGAAATTTATATTATCATCATGTAATTTCCAAAATTTTACAATTAATAATATTTCTCAGATAATAATCAAACTTTTGTTTTTAATAAATGGAATATTATATTAGTTTTTTCTAGTCTTTGTTATTATCAATTATGTTGCTTAATTTGAACCAATTTGACGTATATGAACGGGTAGGTTTACTTTAAAGAGATTATCTGTCCAGCATTAGTCTGGATTGTCCAACTAATCGAACATTGTTAAGTGTCCGTCATTTTGTCTAGCCTTAATCAGTGGTTGTTATTATGTTTCGCATAATTTTTTTTTGGTATTTCAGAGGAAAATTTTTAGTTAATTAATTGGCGTAAATGCATAGTTTTAAGAATTTCAAGGTTCTTAGTATTTTCTGAGAGTTGGCATCACTATTTATATTTAGTCAAAGTGAATCGTGAATGTGAAACATCAATACTGTTAAAGTTACCACTTGTTACGATCTTACCTCACGCTGGGTGGCTGCGAGCGTTTGTAGCAATAGATGCAAACCGATAAATGATTTTTTTGCCAGTGAATAAAAGTGATAAATTATAACACTGATAATACAAATTAAAAATTATTTATGTAATTATAAAGCTGCGTTCACCATTATTCCATTACGATTAGCAATTACAATTATTAATTAATGAAAGCGTTTAAGACTTGCTATCCAAAATATAATTAATAGGAACAAAAGTAACGGAACATAAATAAAAATATACATGTGAAAATAGCGTAATGAAGGTTTACGTTTTCTTCTTTGTACTACGTTAGTTATTATCACATAAGGTGCCTGAGGGTAATAAGGCCAAGCAGATTATAAGGCTCATTTACTATAATTCAGAAGTGGAACATCAATATGGTCCCCAAAGATGTTAGTGGAGGGAGACCCACAGGAGTAATTTTAATGTGATGAAAATTGTTTGTCAGCTATGGGAATCGAACTGAGGTTCTCAGGATTCATAGGCCGACTTGATACCAATGAGCCACCAACCCCATATATATATATATATATATATATATATATATATATATATATATATATATATATATATATATATATATATATACATAAATATATATATATATATATATATATACATATATATATATATATATATATATATATATATATATATATATATATATATATATATATATATATATATATACCTTGAATATTTCCATTATTTGACTTTTTAAAAAAAATTCAAGTCACCCTCAAATATATTTTCTTATATTTTTTATAGAATTATATTCTTAAATGTATATAAATACATAATATAATTCTATACATAGAAATATAAACAATTCTCTATGCTTAAAATTTTAAAAATTCGATACATTCAAAGCTTTATAGATATGACCAGAAGCAAATGTCCACAAAAAAGAATTCTGGAGTTTGTTACGCTTGCATAGAACTTACTTCCTTCAAATTTTCAAACAAAATTATAAACCGGGAAAAAAGTTACAGGGGGTCAAACTTGGCATTTTTCAAAAAAACGAGTATCTTTGAAGAGCTGTAACTTTTAAACGGTTTAAGATAAAGAGACGATTAAAAAAATTTGGAATTTGTAAAACCAAAGGAAAAAAATGAAATATATGAAACTTATTTATCTTGAAAATTGTACATTTGGCAGCAGTTTAAAAATAGGGCTTTTTTATGAAAAAATGAGGTTAGGTTTTTAGATTCCCATGAGCAGAGGGTTGATCACAGGTCATTGTAATTAATCTGGTTTGAAAGCTGACAGAAAAACAAAGAGAATGAGAGAAACCGGATGTCATTAGGTTAAAATGCAAGAGTACAGCGAATTTTCTAAAATAGGATAAAAACAGCTAATTTTCAAAAATTAATGTGTCATATCTCGGGCCCAGGATGGGCTAGGGCACAAAAATTTTGGCTAGTACGGTTTTTTATATAGCCTAACAACATACTGAAATTTCAGCAAAATCGGAGGACCCCTTACGAACCATTATTTAGAAAAGTAACAAACACACTTATATATATATATATATATATATTTGTATAATATGTCAATCTCAATGTAAAAGTATAACTGATGAAACTAGTGTACAATATATTGAGATTTATGTAGTGTGATTAGAGAAATGCAAGTTTACTTTTCGGTTGCTTGATATTTGTTGTATAGTACTAAACATATGCACGTCAATTTTAAAGCATATTTGAAAAAAATGGAAGCATGCTACTTTAAGAAAACCTTTGCAGGTAATAAGGCCCATGGAATTTTTGACTAGGCTTGAAGCATTGAAAATTACTAAAAGTGTTTTTGATAAACAAAATTCAGTCCCTAATACGTCTGGTCTATCTGCGACAAAAAAAAATAATGCAAAGCGAGGAGAATTGAGATAGCACAATGTGCAATACAAATTATATTACTGACATGAGATGATATATTTTAAAAGATCATTTTTTTAAATTTTTTCTATAAGAACCATCTTGTAGCCTTGTAAATGACGAAGGCAATCTGCTAAGCCCTATTTCTCTATGTACTATAGTTTTCGAGATATGAACCGAACACTCGCGTAAAATTTAGGTAAACCGAAAAAAAAATTATCGTCGGAGAAAACTCGGAACTTTTTAATGCTGTGCTAAAAAAGGCTAATAAAAATAATAGATAATAAATAATAAACAATATACTTTCTACAAGCGTTATATTCGTATAGTAAAAAATTATGAAAAATAAATTTATTCAATATTTATTTTTATTATTTTGTTGTGTACTTGTGATGGCAAGGATTAATTTGCACAATAAAACACACAAGTACAAACTAAATATATCTTTATTTACTGTGGTTGTTAATTTTGTGTAACTCTACGCTGTTTTCTGTTGCTGCTGGATGGTGAATGAATCGGAAAGTGAATAGCGAATGAATAGGAATGAAAATGAGTTGACTGAGCTGACTGAGTGATGAATGAGGAATGAGAATGAATATGAGAGCGTCTTCTTGAACGGGTATGATTTTTATAGCATTTTAAGTAAGGGCCAGGGGAAAAGGGCAGTTTAGAAAGTTAAGGGTTGTGATGTTGCTGGATTTAGAAAGCGGATTGGAATTTAGGGTTTTTATGGCGTTAAGGAATGTTTCTGTATCTACAAAAAGTAGCTTTCTAAAATATGTACAATTTATATGACTTAAACTTAAACTTATATATAAGAAAATTAAAATGATTAATACATAACTAGACTAATATCTAACATGCATTAACTTAATTTAAAACAAGAAAATTGAAACACGAATAATTATAACTTATAACTAATAAGAATGCGGGGTACACAACAATTTATATGATTTATATACATATTTATAATAACAATATTTATAAGAAATAATAGAAATTAAAAAAAAAAGATTTTTTACATAAAAAAAGTCATTTTACATTATATGCAATGCTCTGGAAATAACTTGGTTAGTGCACTTAGATACAGTTTCTCTGTTATATTTAACTCCTTGAAGCAAGTTCTGATAGTCTTGTTCATCAGTAGTTATTATGCCGTTAAACGATTCAGCCATTGCAACTTCCCTTTCTGCGACATCATTGGTTACTTGTAATCTTTTTACTTTATCTAATGCTGTATTGTAACCTAAATCGCTAGTCCAAAGCGAAGGATTCTTATTCAAAATGTCCAGGGAAATATTGTTTTTAATGAAAATTTTTTTTTTTTCGGTTTACCTAAATTTGACACGAGTATTCGGTCCATATCTCGAAAACTATAGAACTTAGAGAAATAGGGCTTAGCAGATTTCCTTCGTCATTTACAAGGCTACAAGATTGTTCTTATAGAAAAAATTAAAAAAAATTATCTTTTAAAACAATTACGTCTTTATCACCAAACTAGCACTTTTTAAAAAAAAATTTAATTTAATTTTATCAATATCTTGGGAAACGTCGACCGTAGAGCAAAAATACCGACGGGATAGTGTTCAGTGAGAAGAAAACTATAAAATAAGAGCTAAAAATATTAGACATAGAGTCACATGCAGTTTTGTGGTAGCTTTGAATAATACGCCATCAAAAAAATATTTTCACATTCAAAAAACGTTTACTAGCAACCTGTAAGGGTTAATATTTTTGGCTCAAAATTTCACGGGTTTCTCAGTACATCAAATGGATACTTTTTAGCGAAGAGCACCATAACATTTCAATACTTCGGTTTAATCCTGGGCAGTCTAATATATATATATATATATATATATATATATATATATATATATATATTCTTCAAAATATACAAAATAGGAAATAGAATGAAATACATGATATTATGCTGCAGGAAAATAAAAATCATTATTTACATAAGAAAACGGAAGAAAGTATTAAGACCAGCAGACAAGCGACAAAATACAATTGAATGAAAACTATCAAAATACGAACAGAAGTAAAGAATGGCGATTAAAGAGAGCTCGATGACCCCTACAATTACTGGCATTGCATTTGGTTTCGGCCCCTCGGTGCCTCTTGCAAAAATAGCAACATAGCCGCACTAAATCTGCAAGTTTCAACTCGTAAAAATCAGTTAAACTTACATACTCGTTAAAGATTGTATACTTGTACAATGAAATTACAATGAGATCGTTTGCCAATTTAAATTACGAATCTTCAAATAATTAATATATATATATGTAATATTAACCTTTATATTATTATTTTTAAATACTAATATGCAAATTAAGAAATTAAACAATTGCCAGCTAACTATATTGGGGTAATTTACGAATGTTTACAGAACATGGCTTCAGTTTTATTATGTTAGAGCTGTAAAATGTATATTTTTCGTCAATAAATGAAAGATACATATATCTCTAATTTAGCTTAAAAGGTGAGTTAAAAAATACGAATCCTGTTATTATTTAATAAAAATGTATTGTTTTACTATTTTACAACTCCTTTAGAGTATAAGTTCAAAAAAAGGTTATAGAGATAAAATTATTTGTTCTATATTTTAAATAAATTATGTTTCAATTAAATTTTATTTTAACTGTAATGTAAAAATCATTACGTTCTTATTTCCACAGAACAAGTGCAAAGTTTTGTTAAACCTTCATTGTAAGTCTAGAAATTATTATTGCAGACACATTTTTGCTATGTCAAAATTTTTGCATAATTTTAATAAAAACATATTTATTGTAAATGGAATTTCTCGCTCAATGACGTGTGTTATTATTGATTTCATGAAACAATGGAACTAATCAGTACGTTGTTATGCAGAATATGAATAAATATGACATTGATATTGAATATTTTATTTTTATCCGATCCGATCAAAAATCATATTTTGGATCGGCCCGGATTCGGGTCTCGTATATTTTTGCCGACCTATACAGTACAAATAACTATATCCTTTTTCCATTCTGTACAGATAATGGTTTTGTATCATTGAATGTCAACATGTTTATAATGTTTATGACCTTTTATTCAATTATATCAGTTTTCAAACATGTAATATTAACAAAGCAAGTAAAAATTGCCTAGTAATATCTATTTTTTATCTAATAATTTCACAAACACTTGATTTGAGATAATAGACATATTTATGGCTTATATAATAAATATGTTTACATAAACTTGTGTTAATTTAACCTACCCAAAAATTTCCAGATATCTTTAACTTCAACAAAAACAGCATTTGCATAATTAGTTATTATCAAAGACGAACTTCGTGCTGGAATTTTAAAATTGTTTTTCTATATGTTTATATTACAAGTAGATTATAATACCTATGGATAGATTCCTCAAAACTTTTATTATTACTTCTAATAGTAAGTACTTAATTGCTTAAATTATTATTAAAAACATAATATTATCTAATTATAATGAAATTGTATTAAACTGTAATAATACCTACTAGGTATACAAATATTTTACATAGTTCAACTATCTAAAACGGACTACAAAATATTTATGTGACGTAATAATTTGCATGACTGTAATTTCAAAATACAAAATATGAATTTTGTTTAGTGTGATTAATATTAATATTTTTTTAACCAACGTACGTGGAACGTAGTCTTTTCTTGTGACATTTTTCAAAATAATTTCAGTATTAAAATGTAATGTAAATGTGTACTATAATGAAAAATAAACAAATTCCGTATTATCTATAAATAGATATTTATCTATTTATAGATAATACGGAATTTGTTTTTTGTTTTTGTTAAATGAATTTTCATTTACAAAAAAGTACGTATAGCAAGTACAAGACCACAGAACTAGTGAGCGGCTATCAACACTTCAACTTAGCGTTCACGACCACGACAACATGAAACGAGCACGAATTGCATCGCTGAATCGCAGTAGCTGACGTCATCGTCGACCTTGACGAAATATAACTATTTATCAATCAGCCATTGACCCTGTTATTGCCGCTTCGAGTGCAGACAAACATTGTCGGACGGCGTAGAGGACGATACAGAAACAGCGACGCCGCAATAGGGGGACGAGGAATGTTCACACATGCGCCGTGTTTCAATAATAGAATTACACATACAAGCAACGGCAACGACTCGACGAACACGTAATACAAAGCTGAGTAGGTTATTACGAAATTTACATTTTATATCATATTGTTTCATGCTTTATCGGTATTAATAAATTCATAAAATATAGAACAAAACAATTATTATAGAAAAGATAAAAAGTTTGATGAGAATTTTCAGATATCAATTATGTTTGAAACTAGAAATTTACATGACTTGCTGCTTTTATTAATTCATTAGAATTAAATGTAATAATAATGTATAATTTTTTTGTTCTTTTATATAAATATATATATTTTTTACAGTACGAAGGTAACATAATTATCCCGAAAGGTTTTATTTTATGAACAAAATAAAACTGGGAAATTTTGTCTGTAAATTTGAAAATAGTATAGGTACATATATTTTATTAATTGAACAGAATAGACAATAATTCAAATAAATAATAGTTTCTTAAAAAATATCAAAAAAACTTAAACAAAAATATTAAATACTATGTATTACAAAGACTGGTACTATATTAATTGAAACTTGTGCCATTATTATTAAGTAACTAGTAGTCATTGTGACAACATGTAGATAAACACATAATTATAAACTAAAAAAAAGTTGCAGTGGAACTATGAATCATGAAAAAAGAAAAAAACTTGAGTTTTGAGTGTGATATTCATATTTATTGATTTAGTGAACTTAATTTTCTCTTTTTATAAATGGAAAAGAAAATTTATCAGTAAATAATATAAATCTAATGATTTGATATACTTTAATATTTCAAAGTGGTAAAGTGAAAATAATTTATCAAATCAATGTATGAAGCGCCGCTTGCGACAATATACAAACTCGTAAATATACAATTCTTTTCACAATGTATACTAATTTTTTTACAATATCACATAAAATAATGTATATATATATATATATATATATATATATATATATATATATATATATATATATATATATACACATATATATATATATATATATATATATATATATATATATATATATACACATATATATATATATATATATATATATATATATATATATATATATATATATATATATATATATATACATACATACATACATACATATCTTCACGCTATATCCCAACAAATGGGGTAGCACGAACCCTAAAATCACTCATAAAACATTCACTCATCACACCCATCAAACAACCAGTCATCGTCAAACATTTTCATTCAAACATACCACCCTCACTTCAACCACTTTCATAGATCACTCCATATAAACTCATTCATTTATTACACTCGAAATTATTATCACACAACAAACCTTCAATCACATCATTCCTTTTCACTTACCATTCATTTTCTTTCTTCAACGTACATAACGAATGCATAAAAAAAAAAAAATCTCAAATTACTCACGTTTACTCCTAACAACGAATCTAATAACGAAACTAACAACGAATCTACAAGATTAGAAAAGATGAAAGCGATAGTCTGCACTTATATATGAAAGAAAAGACCACACAATGCAGTAACTGAAAATGAAACAAAAAGATAAGAAAGGGAGGGAGCGTCGCCCTGCGCTTGTTTTTGAAAGTGAATTTCACACAATTGCAGTTAAACACTACGTAATAACTGAAAACGAATTAAAAGATAAGAAAGGAAGGGAGTGTCGCTCTACGCTTGTTTTTGGAAGTAAATTCCACACAATTGCAGTTAAACACTCAATGTAAGATCAGAAAAGAATAAAAAAAAGATAAGAAATGAAGGGAGTGTCGTCCCTGCGCTTGTTTTTGAAAGTGAATTTCACACAATTACAGGTAAACACTCTAATGAAATTACTAAACAACGAAACTAAAATCTAAAACCCTGCGCTTTTCTGAAATCATCAGATTCATTCCGCAATTAATCTTCGTCAAACGTTCCTATCCTGACACACCACTTTTGCTTCATCCACATTCATAATTCCTTTCATACAAGCACGTTTGTTCCTCGTACTCGGAAACTTTCGTTCACGCAACAATCCTTCTATCATATTCATCCATTTATTCATAGGTCGCCCACGCAATCTTTCACCCTCAATTTCACCAACATATACCTGTTTCACTAATCTCTCATTCGACATACGTTCAACATGCCCAAACCATCTCAACTGACTTATACCTACTTTTCTAACTACATTCTTTTCAATTTCACACTCATCATACACTAATGTATTCCGGACACGATATCTTCTAGTATAACCATACACACCCCGCAAATACCTCATTTCCACAGCAGTTATACGACGTTCATGTTTCTTCATCTACACCCAACATTCACTACCATACATCAATGTAGGCACTAAAACACCATTATACACACTCAATCGAGCATCTCTGGATACATTCACATTTCGAGCAAAGGTTCCCAGAGCACCCAATACCTTGCGTCCCGCAGATACTCTTCTTTCAATCTCACAATCAATACGTCCATCCCTTGAAAACATACTACCCAAATATAAAAACTCATTCACTTGACCCAATCTCACACCATTCACCGAAACATTACAATCAGTCACCAAATCGCTCTTTTCAAACACTAACACTTTACATTTATCGACATTTAATAATAAATTTAAATCTTTTCCTACTTCATTTATATTTAGAATCATTCGTCTCAATTGCTCTTCAGATTCACCCATAACAACCACATCATCCGCATATGCTAACGCAGGCACAACATTACCACCAATATGTACACCATCCACCCCATTCAACGCCGTTCGTAACAATACATCCATGTACAAATTAAAGAGCCACGGAGACATCCCACAACCTTGTTTCACGCCAATGTCTATACAAAACCAATCACTCAATCTACCATTAACTCTCACCGCAGCCTCACTACCTTCATACAGCGCACGAATTGCCCCCAACAAATTACCATTTATACCGTACTGTAACAGTACATTCCATAATGTCTCACGATGAACACTATCATATGCTTTTTTAAGATCGAGAAAGCCACAGAACACCTTCTTGTTCTTAGCAAGTGACTTTTCAACAATCATACGAAGAGAAAACAATTGATCCACACATCCTCTCTCAGGCAAAAAACCACCTTGCATATCGCTTAACTTGGAGATTGTTAAGGTTCGTACCTTATGAATAAGAATCTTCCCGTACAACTTCCCTACCACACTCAGCAAACTTATCGCACGAAAATTAGTACATTCACTCGAACTACCTTTACCTTTAAATAAAGGACAAATGAGAGCACATTTCCAATCATCAGGAGCCACACACCGTTTTAAACAAAATCTAAACAAATAAACTAACCAGTCAAATAACCTCTCGCCTCCATACTTCAACATCTCATTCGATATACCATCCAAACCAGGAGCCTTACCATTCTTCAGACGCATCAATGCGAAACTAACATCACTCTCATCTATATCCCATTCATCACCACTAACATTTTCGCTAACATTTTCACTACAACCATTCGGTCTATTAATGCTACCATATACAGTCCTAAAGTACTCACACCATCTATTAGTAACATCTAATTCATTCCACAATAACTCACCATCCGCACTCTTAATCGCTTTCACTGCCCTGACATTACCACCTCTCAATCTCTTCACTCTCAACCAAAACATTCTTTTATTCATACTAAAATCATTAGTTAATCTTTCACTCATCAAATCATCAAAACGCGCCTTGCTTTCTCTCACTACTCTCTTAACACATTTATTTAACCTCTTGTATTCCAGCAAGCATTCATCACGTAAACTTCCAGGCACATCTTTCACATTTAGAAATCGCAAGTATGCTCTCTTTTTCACCTCAATCGCTTCTTTAACTTCTTTATTCCACCATGCATTTTTTGGACAAGAACCTAATCGACATTCACCACAAACTTCTTTCGCACATTTAAGAACTGTATCCTTAAATTTGAACCAAACATCATTTATGCTGCATTCAAAATTAAGTTCACATACAGGCAAAGATTCATTTATTTTCTCAACAAACAAATCTCTAACATCCTCATTCTGCAGTGCACTGGATTTCACACGAAATATTTTATTAGTATTTTTCACCCTCATTCTCCAACATTTATCTAGACGTATACGCGATACCACCAAATAATGGTCATTCGTACCCAATTCAGCACCACGCTTCACACGCGTATCTACAACTAAACTTCTCAATCGTTCATCATACAAAATAAAATCAATCATACTCCGTCTATTTTCACTAATATTCTCCCATGTATACAAATGAGCAAGTTTATGTTTAAAGATAGAGTTGGAAACAAAGAGATCACGCTCCAAACAGAAAGAAACTATTTTCCTACCGTTTTCATTCACTCTTGCATCACCAAACTTACCCAATACATTCCCAGACATGCTTCTCTTAACTCCCACCCAACCATTTAAATCACCACATACAATAACTTTCTCACCTGAATCACATGAATCAATAACACTATCTAACAAATTCCAGAATCTATCTTTTTCAAGATCATTTTCGGATTCGGTTGGACCATAAACTGACACAACGAAGATTCTATGAAAGCCTACCTTTAATCTCAGCCAAAGAATTCTCGATGAAGTACAACCATATTCTCTCACAAACGGTTTCATTCGTTCACTAACAAGCACACCAACACCATGCTTCGCGTGTTCATTCTCAGCAACACCCGACCACAAGCAAAACAATCCATCCACTTCTTCCTCACTACATCCTTTCCTTTTAGTCTCACTGACACACAAAACATCTACATTATACTCACGCATGACATTCATCAATTCATTTTCTTTACCTGTTATACCCCTAACATTCCACGTACCAAACTTGCATTCATCAAATTTCACCCATTTATTTTTCATTTATCCAAAAGAAATAAAAGGAGGGTTCTCTCGGTAGAAGAGTAGAAGTTAAGGTAGCTTACCAGGCTTGTCCTTAACTATAAATAGAAAAAGAAAACAGTTACATTTACACAACTGTCAAACGTCAATCACACCCAAAAACAAAACATAACTCAGCGTTTCTATACACGTAACCAATATAAACAAATAACGATATGAAAGAAAATATATATATAAAAAACTAAACTACTATAAAAATGAAAGATAACACTTATCTTAATAAAACGATACTCGAGAAGTCCAGTGACAAACAGTATATTTTAATCCAACTCCAAAAACCCAGTCAAAAACCAAAATAAATTTCGCACTTGACGGGTGAGTTCTATTTATTCTGTTGTCTAGGCGATGTATATATATATATTAAATTTATTACAATATCACCAAAAATATTGTATATATACAAATATTGTATACTGTATTAAGAATATCGGGTATATTATAAACTTGTATATTGTGATATTTTTGTCGCATTCAAAAAAAATATAGAGAACAGGATTGTGACACTTATTCAGAGATGGCGCTGAATTTCAGATAGTTGACGTAGCATAGCCCTATGCAACTTCGTATATAAGCAGTTAGTAAGCGTCCAGCTTTATGTCGTTCGCGCGCATGACTTTAAAAGAGAGAGATAGCTTAAAGAGGCTGGCATTTACTCTACGCCATATGAACGCAGGTTACTTTTTTCAACCATTAGTGTTGTTTGGTGATAAATAGTTATGAACAATTAGTTTGCAATGAGTCGTAAGTGTTTTGCGCCCAATTGTACCAGCGGGTATGACACAAATCATGACAAAATATCTTTGTTTCGTGCTCCAAAAGAGCAGTTGGAAATTTGGAAAAAAGTAGTAATATGAGCAGATATATATAAGTGTGTTTGTTACTTTTTTAAATAATGGTTCGTAAGGGGTCCTCCGATTTTGCTGAAATTTCAGTATGTTGTTAGGCTATATAAAAAACCGTACTAGCCAAAATTTTTGTGCCCATCCTGGGCCCGAGATATGACACATTAATTTTTGAAAATTAGCTGTTTTTAGCCTATTTTAGAAAATTCGCTGTACTCTTGCATTTTAACCTAAATATATAAATCTATATATACCTATATATATATATATATATATATATATATATATATATATATATATATATATATATATATATATATATATATATATATATATATCTATATATATATATATATATATATATATATATATAGATATATATATATATATATATATATATATATATATATATATATATATATATATATATATATATATATATATATATATATATATATATATATATATATATATATATATATATATATATATATATAAATATATATATATATATATATATATATATATATATATATATATATATATATATATATATATATATATATATATATATATATAAATATATATATATATATATATATATATATATATATATAGATATAAATCTATATATATATATATATATATATATATATCTATATATATATATATATCTATATATATATATATATATATATATATATATATATATATATATATATATATATATATATATATATATATATATTCCCCGGTCAATATTTTCCTTCAAAACCTTTTAATATTCATACACAACCAACTCCAGGACCAAATAAATTCAGAAGACAAAATCTAGTAAACAGCTACGAAACACGTAAATTCCAGCCTCAACCAATGTCAACACAGACACGTAACACTCAACCTATGACAACATCTACAATTAAGCAAAACTATAATAACGAAATCCAGAACGATGACACTTCTAATATTGAAGAACAAAATTTCGAAGAATACGAAACAGAGAACGAAAATGATAATACTGATACTTTTTTAGACGAAACCCCAGAAATACAACAAAATACGTAATGACTTCAAAATTAAAATCCATCCCTTTAATAAAATTTAATGATTACCTTATACTAATAGACTCAGGCTCCGATATTAACTTAAGGCCGCTCCGTACTCAGTGTAAAACCGCTTGAAATTTGTATGCTTTTATTTCCAGTTCTAGATAAATAAATTTGTTCAAATTTTGTTAGAATGAAGATAAAATATTACGTTTTATCTCTTTATAATTTCGTAAAACTTAATAATAAGTTAGTTAAGTGCATATATATGTAAAGACATATACACGATTTTAACAGTTTAGAAAGTACTTGGGTATATAAATTAGATATGAAATGAAAGATTTTGCAAAAATAAAACTTTCTTGATACGAATATTTTCATTAAAGTTTCGCATTTCTGAGTAAAGTATATATTTGTTTTCGATATTTCGTGTCACAATGTCACATATTTAACGCCTGACGTACAAAACGATGCAACCCAAATGACAATGTCTGCTCTGAACGATGCGGTATCTGAAGGATTTCAGAGCAGGTAGTTTTTATGACGGTTTCACAATAAACATCGCAAACTTTTGTGCCCACAGGCACAGGCTTCTCTGTAAAGATAGTGATGAACTGATGACATATCGTGCACGGAACTACTGTTCAGATATTTCGACATGAAAATGTTATAGATACTTACGAGAAATTTAATATTTAATTTAGTATTTAGTATAAGTATTTATATATATAAAAAGTAAATTAAATATTGTTATGTAAGTATTTGATTAAGATTTTAATGTTATTTTAAAATAAGGGCAGATAGACGCAATAAATTGTAATTATATAGGTAATAATAATAATATTTATTCAGGTTTTATAATACACAAACTAGTCGTCAAGACATAAAAACACATAAAATCAAAATAAATGCTTTCATTTAAAGACCATTCAACATATATCAATATAATTAATAGAAAAACATAACCGTGGTATAAATTAGTAATTTATTAAAATAATTATCTAATATGTAAGCCGCGACTATACCTTGAATTAATAATTTCTGGTAAAAGTGAGTTGAGATAAAAATTTGTTACTTTTGGTATAATTTTATCTTGCCAAAATGAATTGGATCTATAAATTTTTTCAATGAAAATATCAATGTTCGTGTACACCAAAATTTAGTATTTTTCTTTCTACGAATTTACATAATTGTATAGTTCTGCTGGATTATTTCTCATTTTTCTATTACTGAAAATAATATTTTTTGTAAATAAATCTGATAGGTATCATAATTATTATTTATATAGTGGGATAATAGCTCCGTAGTAATTTGGAGGGATATAGTAGTTTTTATGTATTTTTATGATCTCAAGATACATATAAGTTACCATGATATCAACGATCGTTTTATTTTTAGTAAGTCACGTGATTTGACGGCTGGTAACCACGCTTCACAAGCATAAATATATTACTTACCAAGATCTGCTTCGCCAGAGTGCCACAGCCAGTAATGGGTAAAAGGCGTGAAATATTTATTTAGTTTTTCAAAATTATGTATAATTTGTTGAGAATAAAATACTGGACAATTTTTATCAACTTAGTTTCTGTTCAAATTATTTTTTGGAAGAGATTTCACAGTAAGACCGTGTATCTCAAAGGAACAAGGATTTACCATTTTAATAGAGCTTTCATGTTTATAGCAGTCATAAATAATAAATAAATAAATAAATAAATATATCATCACGCCTTCTACCCATTCCTGGGTGTGGCACTCTGCTAAAGCAGATCTCGGTAAGTGATATATTTTACGCGTGAAGTGCGGTTACCAGTCGTCAAATCACGGCCTCCAAACATGTTAGTGGTGGAGGAGCCACAGGGATAGCTTTTTCAGTCATAAATAGACCCTTTTATTTGATATATAGGTTTTAGCTGTCCCAAAATTATTTTCGTTTTTTGCAACCCGGTATGTTTCCATGATATTGTGACATATATAACAGTAAGGCGCAAATGCGAAATATTTTTTTAGTATGGAACGCCCTTAATCTCGCCAAACATTGTTAATCAAAGAAATTTAAAAATTATCCAAAAACCAATCACGTTTAAAACATCTCAGGGTAATGTTAGATGTAAAGAATGTGTTGAAATAAAAATTCAAGGTAAAAATTTCGAATTTTTTATACATAAATTCCATAAAGAAAGTAATATGTTATTTGACGTAAAAATATTAGAACATTGTAATACTCTAATGGATTTCAAAAGTAAAACAATAACATTCGGAAATAGAAAATTTAAATTACTGTCCTCACAAACTATAAATAATTCTTACATACAATTCAGACACGAACACCTTACTTATGAACAAAAAGAAAAAATTCGAAATCTAATAGAAAAATACTCAAACTTATTTCCTAAACCAGACGAAGAACTATCCGCTACAAATGTTACCACGCATAAAATTCGCACAACAGACGATACACCAGTTTTCCAAAAAAATTATAGACTTCTCCAGATTTATAAGGAAGATATAGAGGAACATATCCAAAATTTATTAAAGACGAAAGTAATTAAAAAGTCAAAAAGTCCATACAATTCACCCATATGGATAGTGCCAAAAAAAATGGATGCCTCGGGCAAACGTAAAACAAGACTAGTCATAGATTTTC
Source organism: Pterostichus madidus (assembly GCA_911728475.2). Classification (NCBI taxonomy): domain Eukaryota; kingdom Metazoa; phylum Arthropoda; class Insecta; order Coleoptera; family Carabidae; genus Pterostichus; species Pterostichus madidus. The sequence continues at coordinate 12,782,442 of OU452311.1, forward strand.
GAAAATTGAATCAAAAAACAATAGAAGATAAATTTCCTTTACCTAACATTGATACTTTATTAGACCATATTGGAAAACCAAAATTCTTTACAACACTGGACCTTCACTCGGGCTTTCACCAAATTCTAATTGATAAAAACGATCAAGAAAAAACAGCATTTTCTACAGCATCTGGACACTACGAGTTTGTCCGCATGCCTTTTGGACTAATTAATGCCCCTGCATCATTCCAAAGAATGATGAACGAAATACTCTCAGAATATATTAATAAAATTTACCTAGTTTACATGGACGAAATAATTATACTCGGAAACACATTAGGAGAACATTTACAAAATAAAGAAAAGATTTTTTCAAAACTAGAAGACGCAAATCTTAAAATTCAGATTGATAAGTCAGAATTTTTAAAGACTGAAACAGAATATTTAGGATTCATAATATCAAAAGGACTCAAATCCAATAAAAAGAAAATCGAGGCAATTGCAAAAATACTTATCCCTAAAACAGTTAAAGAAATAAAATCATTTTTGGTATAGACGTTTTATCCCAAATTTTGCGAAGCTTACTAAGCCTTTTACAGAATGTTTAAAAAGAATAAACAAATAGATATTACTAATAAAGATTATCAAAATTCATTCAAAACCGCTAAGGAATTAATAAGTAACCCACCGATTCTAGAATTCCCTGATTTTTCAAAAAAATTTATCCTTACCACAGACGCCTCAGATTATGCAATGGGATCAGTAATCTCACAAATTATAAACGGACAAGAAAAACCAGTAGCTTACGCGTCAAAAACATTTAACTCGGCGGAACAAAACTACAGCACCATAGAGAAAGAATTAAAATCAATTATTTGGTCTACTGATAATTTCAAACCATATTTATTTGGTAGGAAATTTACAATCCGCACAGATCATAAACCCCTTACGTGGTTATTCTCCATGAAAAACGCAAACCAAAAATTGATGCGTTGGACAGTAGAATTAGGTGAATATAACTTTGACATTGAATACTTACCAGGAAAAACAAACAAAATCGCGGACTTTCTATCAAGACGAATTTAAAATTATAAACAAATTAGGAGACGTAACAGACACAGACATTTTCGCACACTGCATATCAAAAGACTTCAAATTCGGAAAAGGTCTCGCCAGACAAATAAATCAAAAATTTAATAGTAAAAATTATTGCGAAAGAAACATCAGTAATAAAAACGTTATCATTCAAAATACGAAAAATAAAATAATCTTTCATTTAATTACAAAAGACATTTACTTAGAGGACGTAAATAGAAAATACTTTAAGAAAACACTTACTGAGTTACGAGACTATCTAATAAAAAATTATATACATGAAATAAACATCCCCTATTTATCATGCGGATATGATAACCTAGAAAAATCGGAACTAATAAAATTCTTAGAACGCGTCTTTAACAACTCTCAAATACAAATAAATCTATACGAGTATGAACGCCCGCAAAACTTTAGTTTAGAAACGGACGAAATAGATCAAATTGTAAATGAAACATTAGATGAAATCTACAACAACGATAGAGACGAACAGCAGAGTATAATCGTAAATGAATCAGAATCAGGAAATACAATTCATAGCTCAAGTGAAAACCCAATTAATGGACTAAAATTCATTGATAATAGAATAAATGTAGCAAAAAATCTAATTATATTTCACTTCTCTAAAAACCCATTCGAGATAAATATAATAAAATTATTTAATAATCAAAAACAAAGATTTAAAATAAATATTAATATAGATAAAAAAGAAGAACAAATATTAGAATTTCTAAAGAATTATATTGTACCAAAAATTAATTATTTAATATTAATTCCTAAACAATACGAACAGGTACTGAACCAAATAATTCAAAGCAAATTTGAAGCAAATACTATAAACCTGATAAAATGCAATAAACTCGTAGAAGACATTGAGACCGAAGAAAAACAAACACAAATAATTTTTCATAATCACAACGGGTATCTAAATCATAGAGGAATAATGGCTACCTATAATGAACTTAAAGAAAAATATTTTTGGCCCAATATGCTTAAAGACGTTACAGAAATAATCAATCAATGTAGAATATGCAAAGAAAATAAGTATGACCGATACAATTAAATGATAATTTAACTCCTACACCAAAAACCCCTTTTGAAATTATAAATATAGACCTCCTTACATTAAATAAAGAATATTTTATAACTATATTCGACCAATTTTCCAAATTAGGTTTTATCCACCCTACCTTCAATAAAACAGGAAAAGAAACAATGTTAATAATTGAAGAATTCGTAAGAACTTATAAAAAACCAAATACGATCATAGCCGATCACGGATTAGAATTTAAAAATGCTTTAGTAAAAAATTATTGCAATAATAATGATATACAATTACATTTAATTAGTATAGCAAACCCAAAGTCAAACGCGGTAGAGAGATTTCATTCCACATTGATCGAACATCTCCGAATACTACACTCAATAAACAAAAATAAACTCCTACAAAATAACATAAATAAAGCAATAATAGCATATAATAACACTAAGCACTCCATAACAAAAATGACCCCTTGTGAAATACTATTCGGACAAAATGAACAAAATAAATACTTCAAAAAACAAAGCTCGGAAGATGAAATTATAAATGATTATTTTATTAATAAAAAGGAAATAAATAAAAAATTAAATGATAGCATTGATAAAGAAAAAATAAATAGAACAAAAGAGAATGAACTACCTTTAAAATTACCCGATAAAGTCTACGTTAAACAAAATAATAGATTAATGCATAAATATAAAAAACCTATTTTTAAGAGAGTTACAGTAGAAAAATATAACCCCATACTAGGAACAGTAGAAATAAAAAATAAAAGACATATTCGAAAATTTAAATTAGATAAAATTAAACTTTGATTTCAGGGCATTTACCATCGCTCAATTAGTGGACATCTCGAATAATAACGGATTCTTCCTATTTGGAATCGGAAATTGTAAATTAAAAGAAGGAGAAGTAATATATTATTTCAATTATAATATCACCCCAATTCATACAGAGTATGTAAAACTAAATAATATTACTGATAACGTCATAAAACAAATTCAAAATCATTATCACCTTGAAAACAAACAAAAGCACTCTCATACTTTCTGAATGATTTAACACAACAAATTCAAAAACTTTTCAACAAAAGAAACAAACGCGGCTTAATAAACGGGTTAGGGAACATAATTAAATCTATTACCGGTAATCTAGATCAAAACGACGCAGAAAAATACGACAACCTAATAAACCAATTAAAAGACAATCAAAAAATTGTTCAAAACCAAAATGAACAAATTATAAAAAATGAAAAACATTTAACTGATAAATTTAATTTAAAACTAGAACAGATAAAGCTAAATGAAAATAAGATAATGGAAAGTCTTAACACTATAACATATACTTTAAAAAAAGAACAAAATTGGAAAGGCCTAATTGATACAGAAGTAAAAATTAATAAATTATTAATCATTATTCAGAATTTAAACGATTTTTGTAAACATATAGAACTAATGTTAGTAATCTGCTCATTAAATAAATTAGATACCACTATTATAAACCGTGACGACTTAATTCAAATCACAGGCAAAAAGGACATTTGGTCACAAGTAAACGAAATAACTACATACTGCAGACTAGAAAATGAACAAATACATATACTACTAATAGAACCAGAACTTTCACAAGACTTCTACCCTTTATATCAACTATATCCAATCCCTTTTATCCATAAACAAAAATTACACGAACTAACAGAACCACCTACATATTATATAAATAAATATAATAAAAATATATTAGTAGAAAGATTCAATAAAGAATCTAATGATGTAAATTACTGCCAAACTAAAGGCATAGAAGTAAGTAATTGTATTAATAATATAGTTGTTCACGAAAATAATGATTAATGTGAAATAAAGGAAAAACATGATAAAAATAATGTAATTCAAATTCCAAATACCGATAATATAATAATTATTTCTCCAATTAATCAAGAACTGATAATAAATTGTAAAAATAAAAACATAAAGAAAAATTTTCAAGGAATTTTCAGGCTTATCAATGATGGAAAAATTAATCAATGGACATTTAATGGAATATCAAAAGCCTATAAAGAATTAGAATTAAGTAATGTTCAACTTCAAAATTTCGATACAAAATTAAATAAAATCGATTTAAAAACTTTACAAAATTTGAATATTTCAATTCCTCATTTATAGAAAATAAAAGAAATTAACTATCACGAAAATAACACTCATCATTATTATATAATTTATATTATACTTATAGCAATTATACTTGTAATAGTTATAAGAATTATAATTAAATATTATAAGAGGTATAAACTTAAAAAGTTGAAAAATAATATAGAATTAAAGAATTTAGATAAATTAACTGAAAATATGTAAATCTTGTATAAAGTTTAAATTTGTTGGGGAGGAATTATGAACTCAATTGCCCTCAGCGCTGAGTGAAATCTGATGATCAGTATAAACTTTCAACAAGATAAGATACGTAGTACACGCTTGTGCATGTAATGCTTAGAGATAGGCAGTTCTTCAAAGACATGGAAGCTTGTAACACATGTTAGAACATTGTATTGGCAACAATAAAACTTTTTAAAAACAATTTTGAGAAGTTCGATTACAAAATTTATATATATATATATATATATATATATATATATATATATATATATATATATATATATATATATATATATATATATATATATATATATTTGTCTATTTTTAACCGAAATCTTGAAAAAACCACAACCGCAAAATACCGAAACCGTAACGAAATCGAAATTTATAATAACAAAACTTCAACATTTTTCGGTTCGATTGGGTCAAATTTTTCAATTCAAGAGCGTGACTGTGAGCCGTAGTGAAATATGCGTCAGTACATAGGTGTAAAGAAAAGAAAAAGTACGTCGAGACCAATTTGTAAAAACAAATATAAAGGTTTGCGTGTGCGATGCATTCGTTCTTTGGGCTTGAGGTTTGTTTGTATAAAATATGGGCGAAGCGAGCATTGCCGAAACATGATATGTATGAAATTATGAATAATTTAAGTACTTGTGAATGCCGTGGACATTATATGCGGAACGATTTTATAGTATAAGCACGTGGACATTTGGAAAAATGGAATGGAGTTCAATAACTTACGTTATGCTGTGTTTTTACATGGATCACAAATAGTCACAAACGAAGCACAATTGTTCGGTATGCAACAAATCGTTTGTGCTTCATAAGTGTTTGCTGGACGTGAAGTTGGCAACCACTTTTCAAAGTTCAATAACTTCCGGCCTGTAGTGGTTGCTGTGTTTTTACATGGATCACAGTCACAAACGAAGCACAATTGTTTGGTATACAACAAATCGTTTGTGAATCATAAGTGTTTGCTGGGCGTGAAGTTGGCAACCACTTTTCAAAGTTCAATAACTTCCGGCCTGTAGTGGTTGCTGTGTTTTTACATGGATCACAGCAGTCACAAATGAATCACAATCGTTTGGTATGCAACAAATCGTTTGTGCTTCATAAGTGTTTGCTGGGCGTGAAGTTGGCAACTACTTTTCAAAGTTCAATAACTTCCGGCCTGTAGGGGGTTGCTGTGTTTTTACATGGATCACAAACAGTCACAAACGATGCACAATCGTTTGGTATGCAACAAATCGTTTGTGCTTTATGAGTGTTTGCTGGGCGTGAAGTTGGCAACCACTTTTCAAAGTTCAATAACTTCCGGCCTGTAGGGGTTGCTGTGTTTTTACATAGATCACAAACAGTCACAAACGAAGCACAATCGTTTGGTATGCAACAAATCATTTGTGCTTCATAAGTGTTTGCTGGGCGTGAAGTTGGCAACTACTTTTCAAAGTTCAATAACTTCCGGCCTGTAGGGGTTGCTGTGTTTTTACATAGATCACAAACAGTCACAAACGAAGCACAATCGTTTGGTATGCAACAAATCATTTGTGCTTCATAAGTGTTTGCTGGGCGTGAAGTTGGCAACCACTTTTCAAAGTTCAATAACTTCCGGCCTGTAGGGGTTGCTGTGTTTTTACATGGATCACAAACAGTCACAAACGAAGCACAATCGTTTGGGATGCAACAAATCATTTGTGCTTCATAAGTGTTTGCTGGACGTGAAGTTGGCAACTACTTTTCAAAGTTCAATAACTTCCGGCCTGTAGTGGTTGCTGTGTTTTTACATGGATCACAAACAGTCACAAACGAAGCGCAAACGATTAATGTATATATAATTATTTGTGCTTCGTAGTGGCTGCCAACGTCACGCACCTGTTCCTGATTAGTGACAAAAGCTCTTAATGTGGATTGGTACAGGAGGGTCACGTGACTTATTTTTTACTGCTTGAAATTTGGTGGAGAGGAGAATAAAAGTAAGATATTTCTAATTATGTAACTGACAGAAACTGTAGCTGGTCACATAGTTTGTAATACTGAAAATAAACGCATCGGTCACACAACAATTAGAGAACAATTAGATAACGAAAATGAATGATAATGAGGATTCGAATATTGAAGATTCCGAAGCTAATAATGAATAATAAAGTATTATCAATTAGACTACACAACCTTCGGATTATCATACCGACCCCACTTGACTCTTTTTTTGTTATTATATAAAATAATAATTGATTTAATAAGTAAATGAAGAAAAAAAATTATTAACATGAATACATTTATAAAAAAAAAGGAAAAATTCATTTTCATTTCAAAGTTATAATTTTTATACGACATTAAATATTAATGTGTTTTAATATTTAGAAATTAATATAGATACGATTAATAGTTACGGCAGGTAAACACCAAACATTACTTTCTTGCAACACCAAGTACACGTACATTATAAGAAAATTCCATGCGGTTAGGTCCTGGAAAGACACTGGTTACTCATACAAGTTCATATTATGTACATCACTATGTTGGTTATGGTTCTTTGTGTGAAACCTAAAACTGTTTGATGTGAATCTGCGTTGGGCGTTTATTAACCACGGATACGATGTTTACTGTGTTCTGTGAAGCGATAACATATTTCATAATAAACCTTCTGTATTAGGTAAACATCGCGCACTTTATAATTTTAATACTCTTTTGGTTCAACGTAACATTGATATGAGGCGCCGTTTACGACAAAACGTTATGAATATTTCATGTAAATTAAAACTATATATTCTATGATTAAGAGTCGTATTTACAGGCGGCATTTGACTTCAAAAAGTGTTTCAGCACTTACGCTTTTTCTCAGAATTTACAAAACATATTGACTTCATTCAAAAACTATGGTCAAGTTCAAGAATAGATCTAAGATCGTACTGTGTTAGATTTTTGTTCTTTGCCCTAGTTTTAAGAAAAACAATAGTTATTATCTGCAAAAAAATGCATTTTTTTAATGGTCATTTTTAATATAATACAAATTGAAAATAATAATTTCAACACAATATAATCTTAGATGACATCTTGAAGTATCTGGAAACATTTTTCAAAGTATGATAATAAGTTATTTACGAAAAAATCTATAGCAAGAGCTAAACCTCTGCAAATGAGTATTTCAAGAAGAAACATGTATCGTTCACTAGCGCTCTCATAGCGGTGAATGCTGTCACTACTGCATATCTACTGTGTCATCTATAGTTTGCAGTCGAAAATATACAAAGCTTCGACCACACAATGTAGACAAAACATAGTGACACATCATAAAGTGGGGAAAGGGTATATAACTGAGGCTCGGATTTTAGGAAAAATGCACATTTTTTCATATTTTGCATATTTCACCTTTTTTATATTTTTATTTATCAAATTGAACAAGATATTAGAGTCGATATGATTATTAAAAATAAAATTATTGGAAAAACTCTAAAACTTATAAGATCTTTTTGGAAATACCGAAAATGAAATAAGAAATTTAAAACAAGACATAACTAATTCCACATTATAAACTACATAAAACAATGTGTAATAATAAAAGTCCGGGAAAATATTCCAAATTATTAGAGGTTCGTCGATAAGCTAGACGCGAAAAATATGTTTCTACTAACAGAAGAAAATATTCAAGTTACAAATATGATAAACATGAGAAAAGGCGATATGTACAAGATTCAAATTATGGAGAAAATTATCAAAAACCAGATATACCGGACGAAGAATTAAAACAGGAAATGGAAATATTTTTGAAAAAACTTTAAAAAATAAAGATGAAATAAAATCTATAGAACGAAGTACTTTATTACAAGCAGGATAAAGAACGCAGGAAGATTTTAACTCCTTCCAATTTTGAAACTATATGTAAAAGAAGAGAAGACACAAGTTGCCAGAAACTTGCAGAAAGACTGCTATATAAATCAGATTTGGCAGATATACCATCTCTTTGTCATGGTAAAAATAATTAAATGATTGCTTTGGACTGCGTACAATCAAAGGAAAATTTGAGAATAAACCCATGTAGATTATTTATTCATGAAAATATAAGTTAGGCAGATTAATAAAACGGATTAGAGCTAACACCGTTTTTAATATTATCTAGAACTCTGTTTCAAATTAAAACAGGTTCAAGAAATGAATTAAATTTGATGCTAATTCTTACTCTCTTTAACTCAAGTTAAAATAAACTTGTTTCATACATTGAAAAGAGGTTTAAAAACGAAATAAAAAATGGTATTAGCGCTAATCCGCTTTATGAATCTGCCTGTTAGGAGCTACGCCTGATGTAGACAAAGAAATAATTATTGAAGTTAAATGTCCTATATCGGCATATAAAATGGATCCCGAGGAAGCAATAAAATCGAAGAAAATCACATTTTGGAAATATAATTCAACAACAGATTCATATGAAATTAATAAGAAACACAATTGGTTTTATCAAGTACAACGGCAGTTTGAAATCAGTAATAGAAATAAATGTATATTCGGTGTATGGACTGGCTTTGAAAATAATCCAATAAAAATAGAACATATACAAAGAGATAACGATTTTTTTAATACGATGCTGACTAAATTGGATTTTTAAAATTTTAATTGTGTACTTCTAGAGCTTGTAGACCCTCGCCATTCAAGGAACTTACCAATTAGAGAACCTGAATATATAAAGGCTGCAATAGAAAAACGAAAATCTGTAAAGATTTTGAAATGTGCAAAAAAATTATTTTAGAGATTACTATTTATCTATATAGGCCGTTTGATCGTTTCCAAATTTATTTATTTATTTATGTTTGTTTTATGCTGTCAATTTGACACAATATTATTTCATTTGATTTGTTTTAATCAGGGCTATTACTTGTATTAAAAATGTACAACTTTACTTTGTTGTTTATATACAAATATTTTACTTAGAATAATACATCCTTTGTATGTTTCGTTTAGTTGATTTAAATAGTTCGAGTAAATTTCCCAATACATATTTATACCTACATCCGATCCCAGCCGATTCCCGAGAATTCTTCGTTGACCGTCACTGCAAACTTTACTTAGCCCATGTACGAAGCCCCGCCCCGATAGCGCACATGGCTAAACCCCTCTCATGCCGACCCCGGAGAGCACCACTAGCACAAAGTGTAAATACGACTCTTAAACATATATACAAGATTTATGTCGTAAAATATTACACATTTTAAGGAAATATACTAGATAAATTGAAAAATAGCAACTGTGTAAAATATTAGCTGTTACATTATGTCTTACTTCGAATTTGTATATCAGACATAATTCTACCAATACAGACTAGGATTACAACATTTGCCGCAAGATGGCTCTGCTTATTATAGTGTTCCGTAGCAATTTAAATTAATTTGATACTTTACCAATAGTGTAAAAATCAAGGGTGACCAAAGTTTTAGAAAATTCATGTAAGTAAATGGTTGCCTACTTCATTGACGCCAACAAATATTTTTAATTAAACAATAAATAGGTATAGTTTTCTATTCTACTGTCCTAAGATAAGAGAAAACAAATATTTGACTAATAAATGACAAAACTTTTACAAATAAATTATTACTTTTTATTTTACAACTCAGTCAAATAAGTTTTATGTACAATTTCTTGAATATTCAATGTAGTAAGCAGCTCCACCGGCTATAAGTTTAAAAATAAGTTGACTTGTAACCGAAAGACCGTGAAAAGACAGCTTTTATTATCGGAACAGGACTTTGGCAATTCACAGTTATGCCATTTGGACTTTTAAATGCCCCTGCAACGACTTATGGAAACCGTGTTAGCTGAGCTGTCATAGAAAACCTGTTTGGCGTACCTCAATGATATTATTGTGGTTGGAAAAACGTTCGAGGATCACATGAAGAATTTGGAAGAAGTTTTTCAAAGATTGAAACAGGAGAATCTCAAGCTCAGCCCGAAGAAGTGTCATTTGTTCCAGGAGAAAGTGCATTATCTCGGGCATGTGGTTTCTGGTAGGGGAATTGCAGTGGATGATGAGAAGATAAAAGCTGTAAGGGACTGGCTAGTACCAAAGGACAAACATGAATTAAGAAGTTTCCTTGGTTTATGCACTTACTAACGCCGATACGTACCAGGATTTGCCAATATTGCCAAACCACTGACACGGCTTACTGAAGAAGGTAGAAGATTTGCTTGGGAAAATGACTGTCAATCAGCATTTGAAAAATTGATGGATTCTCTGACAACTGCGCCATTCTTAAGTTATCTGCTTCCGGAAGGGAGATTCATTTTGGATACAGATGCCAGCAATGTTGGGATTGGCGGAGTCCTTTCCCAAGTACAAAATGGTCGTGAAAAAGTGATTGCCTACTTCAGTAAGACACTGTCGAAACCGGAAAGGAACTTTGCGTCACCAGATAAGAGCTATTGGCAGTTGTGAAGTCCGCTGAGCATTTCTACAAATATTTATACGGCAGAAGATTCCTTATAAGAACTGATCATGCTGCTTGAAATGGCTATTACAATTCAAGAATCCAGAAGGTCAGGTAGCCAGATGGATCGAAAGGTTGCAGGAATATGATTTTAACATTGAACATCGAGTGGGAACAACAGTAGTCGATGATGAATGGCAACCGGAAGAAATGCAGAAAGATCAGGAAAACGATCCGGATTTAAAGATTATAATAAATTGGAAGAAAAACGGGGACAAACCGATTTGGCAAGATGTTGCACCATTCTCCCAAAATGTGAAATCGTACTGGGCGCAATGGAACTCTTTAATATTTGAAGAGGGTCTCTTCAGCGTGTCTTGGATAATGCGGATGGAACAGGGCAGAGAACTCAGTTACTAATCCCTAAGAACAGGGTACCTGAAGTGTTGAAAGAGATCCACGACGGTTCCGCTGGAGGACACCTTGGAGTCAACAAGACTTCTGAGAAGTTGCAGGAACGATTTTACTGGCTAAACTGTGAAGAAGATCTTAAAGGGTGGTGCAAGAAATGCGTAGTTTGCGCTGCAAGTAATGGGCCAAATAGGAAACGTAGAGCCCCAATGCATTGCAATCGACGTGGCTGGACCATTCCCAGAAACTGATGATGGCAACAAGTATATAGTAGTCGTCATGGACTACTTCAGCAAGTGGGTTGAAGCTTATCCTCTGCCCAACCAACAAGCAATCACCGTCGCTGAAGTAAAGGTGAAGGAATGCATATGCTGATTTGGAGTACCGCGCGAAATAGGCTCCGATCCGAGAAGAAACTTTGAGTCTGTTTTGTTTCAAGATATCTGCAAAATTTTTGACATTTGAAAGACAAGAACGACTGCATTATATCGGCAGTCGGACGGCATGGTTGAGCGAATGAATAGAACGATCAACAGATATCTGTCGAAAGTTGTCTCTAACCACCAAAGAGACTGGGATCGTCATCTGCATATGTTTTTGATGGCATATCGTTCATCTGTGCATGAAACAACAGGACAGACACCCGCAAATATCGTATTCGGACGTGAGTTGCGGTTACCGTGCGATTTTAAATTTGGATGTAAACCCGGAAAAGATCTAGCTGGGGAAGATTACGTCACCGATTTACGAAAAAGAATGAACGAATTAATAGGATAATTTAATTTACACTGATCAAATTATAATCATTTAATCAGTTTAAATTAAAATATCCTATTAATGTAATAGTGTTACTGACTGCCGAGAATTTGTAACACAAATGGGGACCTATTCTAATTCTTGGCGACTGCTTGGCGACTAGTTTCTGTCTCTAAGTCATTGACGTGCAGTCAATATCATAGAGATTTTAATTTCTTACGTTGGTAACGTTAGAACAACGGATTATTTTATTTTAGAATATTTGTTTGTTGTGGTTTAAACTTGACATATCACAAATTGACAGAATTTTTAGAAATTTTCAAGCAATTAGTAATATTTTAAAAATAAATAATATAAATTTTAACAAAATCTTAAATAAACATTGTTACATTGAAAATTATTACTAATGTGTAGACGACAACATTGTTGTTCTAATTGTCGGTAATGGACATCTGCAGTTGGATTTTGTGCAATAATTATAATTATTATTTTCATGATATAAATAATAAATATTTTATAATAATATATAGTGCACATAAAATATAAAACTTTTCTAACTTCAAATCTAATCAACCAACAAATGCTAAGCGAAGTGTCATGGCGTCAGTGGCCATAACACTTCGCGACAGCCTTGTACTAACAAGGAGCTATAAGGAGACAGCATATATGTTTCACCTTGAGGGACGTTTGATCGGACACCATCTTGTTGTGACCAAAACATGTGTTTGTCATATGGTTCTTGTGGTGCTTACGTGAAATTTTTTGTTGTTTTACAGAGTTTTCAATGTAGAAAAATTGATTAAAAAGACAGTTTTTGTTTTGTTATTGCCTGTAATTATTCTTATAATAATGAATTTGCTTACGAGAATAATATAATAATTTATTGTTAGTTTTGTGGTTATATTTGTCCGACTTTATAAACTTTATTTATGGATTATTGTGTGTACATTGAGATTTATATTTACAAAATTATATTCTCGCGTGTTTATTATTAATAATTATAGTTCCTTAACACTCCAGTGATCGGTGCAGTTATAAAAAAAATCATACCGGCGCGGCGTGTGTAGCATTTGAATGTACAAATCGTTTTCGAGTAAATCGAAAAAATAACTGACTGTCGAATCTTCTGGCGCCAGAATAACTTTTCATAGGTAATATTACTATTCAATTTAACTATAATATAAGGTACTTATTACTAATATATTATCTTCAGATTTCCAAACGATGCAAAGACTAGAGACGAATGGAAGTATTCGTTAGGAAAACTACAGAATCAAGTAGATTGTGTTCACAACATTTTAAAGAAGCTGACTTCGATAAAAATTTTACACGATTTTTGCAATATTTCCTAATTATATTGTTACTTTGTTGTAAAATATTTAAAAAAGCTATTAAATGTGAAGAATTTGTTAATGTATTAAAAGTAGAAGAACCAGAATATTACGAAAATCAAGAGGTGGTTTATTTTGTTCGTCATATCATATTATTTCAACATGTAAATAATGCGAAGTACTAGTTAGAAATGTATTAAATGAAAGTGGTGCGAAATATATAAATAAGAAATTTACCAATTTCTATCTAACAAATGTATTGTTTTTAATGAGATATGGAGATATTAATTTGTTTGATAATTTAAATGAACATACTAATAATCAGAATATCTTAGATAATAATCAAATATTGTTAATAAAATCAGTAACAAATTATTATTTTAAAATAAGTCTTCATGCCAATAATTTAATGACAAAAGTGAATCTTATAATAAATAAACCTTATTTTAGGGCTTTTCACTTGTATCTTTTTATAATATTGAAATAAAATGTGATTTTTTTTGTTATTATTATTAGATTCTTATCTTTTTATCTGTTCCCTGTCGTTTACGTATCTTCCTTGTGTAAAATATGGTCACAACAAGATGGTCGCCATGCTATTCTCCCTCCTCCCACCTGGAGACAATCACCGCGCCCATTGACAAATGATATTGCTCTCTCCTTATAACTCTTTGTTTACTAGTCGCCAGAATACGCTACTCCCTCACCGACCAATCGCCAACAATGACGTCAGGACTGTACTTTTTGACTATACCAACAGATGGCGCCAGTATCAAAGTCGCCAAATATGACGTCAAACGGTCGCTAAATCCAGTCGCTAACGAATTACAATAGGACTCCAGAGCTCGGAGATCTATATACCCCACATACAATATAGGTTTTATCACTTACAGGTAATCGAATGGCAATGTACAATATTTCACTATTGTAGTTTTTGAGAACTTCAAATCTGAATCCTTCATGTATACAGGTTATTATTCATAAATAGAAATTAATTTTTGTTTTATGTTTTCCGTTTTTGTTTCAACAACCTTGTTATCTTAAGCTGCCATTCACAAATCAGTATTTAGTTTTGGTTTTAATACAAAAGTTTGCACACTCCAAACTTTGTTTTAGTTTTACGTTTTATATTTAGGAATAGACCAATAGGACGAAGCGTAGAAAGTTGCAACGATATATACTTGTCTCATTCTTCGTATTGAACATAACCTAAGTTTTTTTTTTTCGTTTAAAAATAATGATAAGATTTTAAATGTAGTTTTGCTAATCAAATTGTACTTTGAATTTAATAAGAAAAAAAAGAGAAGATGGTGAACGTCCTTTAAATAGAGTTCGAGAACAGCAAGGAGATTGGACAAATTTGCTTCATGAAATGAGATTGTATGATGCAGATATATTCTTCAAATATACTAGATTAAATATTCAGCATTTTGATATATTATTATTACTTGTAGGACCACGAATTAAACAGTGTGAAACTCGACGTCCTGCAATAAGTGAAGGAGATAGATTGACCATTATATTACGGTATTATACTTCAGTAATTAATTATTTATTTTACTCATTTTAGGCATTTTGAAATAGGTGATTCAATTCGAACTTTGGCATTTGCTTTTCATTTTGTAAAATCAATTTGTAATATTATACATGAAACTTATGTAATATTATGGGAAGTTCTGTCAAACGAATATTTAAAGTTTCCTGCTAAAAATGGTTGGAAGGGAATTGCAGAAAATTTTACGAAAAAAATGGCAGTATAGGTTATTTTGATGGCCAGCACGTAAATATTCAGGCCCAAATAATTCGGGCTCGCAATATTTTAATAAGAAAAGAACATTTCAATGTTGTTTTAATTGTACTATATGACTCAAATTATTTATATACATTTATTGTTATTGCTGCATATGGTTATACAAGTGACTGTAGAATATTAAGATCTTCATTTTTGGGAAAATTATTATCCAATAATATATTAAATATTCCTGAAGAAGACGATATCCCAGGAATCGGACGGGAATTCCCATATTTCTTTGTAGGCGACGAAGCTTTTCCGCTCCATGTGAGTCTTTTATAGCCGTATGTAGGAACAAATCTAACGCATAAAGAACTCATCTTCAATTATAAATTATCCCGCGCTAGGAGATACATTTAAATTATTTTCTGTATAATGGTTTCTCGGTGTCAAGGAGTTAAAAGGATTAGGTTTCACCTTGTGGCCAACCTTCAAGTTACGTTTGGTCGGACGCCATCTTATTGTGACCGAAACATATATTTGTCATATGGTTCTTGTGGTGTATACGTGAAAATTGTTGTTGTTTTTCAGAGTTTTCAATGTAGAAAAATTTATTAAAAATACAGTTTTTGTTATGTTACTGTCTGTAATTATTCTTATAATAATGAAGATGCCTTGCTTGCCAGAATAATATAATAATCTATTGTTAGTTTTGTGGTTGTATTTGTGTGACTTTATAAACTTTGCTTATGGTTTATTGTGTGTATATTGAGATTTATATTTACAAAATTAACTTCTCGCGTGTTTATTATTATTAATTATAGTTCCTATTTTATCATGAACACTTCAGTGATCGGTACAGTTATAAAAAAAGTCATACCGCGTGTATAGCATTCAGATGTACAAATCGTTCTTTAAAAAAATCTAAAAACTGAAAAAGAAAACAGAACTAGAAAATTGTTATAGTGTCTACTTCCTGTGTTCTATACTATCATCGAGAAACGATAAAAAGTCCATCAAATGTCATCGTGGTTTTGAAGAGGTTCTTGCTACCCTTTTAGTTGAATATATAATTTTTTCTCTTGCATTTTTGTCTCAACATCAAAAACTATTTTGTGTATTGTCACCTATAAAGATTACATCGTATAAATATAAACGTAACATAAATTAAATATGAATTCAAATAGACAAGTAATATTAAATATTTGCCCAATTTCCTTCCATGTTACATTTCTTTAATTATTATTTTTTAAATCATTTTGTTTTTTGTCGTATAAAAACGTGTACTTCTGTACTGTTGTTACAAAAACTTCTTCAGCATCATCTAAAATAGTTTAATAATATATTAATACCAACTTTCTTATTATGATAATATTTACCTTGCTCTTCCAATAAATACAAAAGTAAACAAACAAAATATGATAGCACGTGTACTAGCACATTTCAGAGTTTCATTTACTGTATTACCGATTTTCTGAGTATTGCCGATCTTCTGAAATTTGTCGTAGATGTCACAACTAACTAAAATCAACAAAAGTAATTATTTTTGAATAGTACCTAAAAACACACTAAAACGTAAAGCATAAAACAAAAACTAATTTCGATTTGTGAATGTAGCTTCAACCCACCTGTGTATCTGCTGTGGGAGTCACGTCAGATTAAAGTATAATTTGCTATATTAGTTTCTATTTCTTCAATTTTATTTGTTATTCTTGTTTCAGATAAGCAACACATTATAGGATTCGTGTTACAGAGAAGACTTGCGTTGTCTTCTTTCTTTGACAAACAAATTTGTACATTTATATGTATAATGGTTGATGCCGATAAATTTACTCGAATCTCGAGAATTGTTGGGCGGTAATCAAGCAGTGATAGATGAACATAAACTCAAAAATGCAAGTGATAAGTGTGAGTGTTATCTAAACAGCAGTTTAACTAGTTTCAGGGATTTTAGTGTTTGAAAAATAAATGCAAATACTTTTCTTTTGATCAGCTGTTTAGCCAATGCGGCGCGCGCATCATCTGTAAAGAGAAAGTTACGAGTGAAAGTGGCTTAGTAACCGCCTACTGGCTGGCAACCAGTTTAGCATTATTGTTGTACGAGAGGATGATGGTTTAGTAAAGGGGAGATCCGATATGGCGAGAGAGTCCAAAGGGGGCATCGGATCGAGGACCTTGTAGGGGGTAGGGACTTAGTTGTCATGAATGGGCTAAGCCGTTTCTACATTTTTTGTGGTCACAGCGGTATGAGTGACATATATGTGACGTTGGGTAATAGGGCAGTAGATAGGTTGCATTGGGAATGGGAGGTTTTGCCCGGCTGAGGTAACTCCGATCATAACGCGATGCAGATCGTCATCAGCAGGGCATGTACTGGTGGGGGTCGAAACGTGGCAGCAAGTTTCCCTAGGTGGTCGGTGAAGGAAGTCGACTGGGAGTTTTACGGCGAGGCGTTCTGTGACCGGGTGGACATAGGCGTGACGGAGTACGGAGAACTGACGGTAGATGACATGACTGAACGACTGACTGGCAGGTTAAGCGTGTAGTTAGGGGGTCTGCATGCAAGTATGTATTGGGTGTTTTTATAGATTTTAAGGGGGCGTTTCATAATTTGCTATGGGGTTGCATATTAACAAGGTTGCATGATATCGGTTGTGAGGAGATTGGCCTCTGGGACAGTTTCTTTACAAACCAAAGGGTGTGTGTTACGGGCAGAGTTGAGGTTGCATGGCGGGATGTAGAGCGTGGTTGCCCGCAGGGTTCCATCAGCGGCCCAGTTTTCTGGAACCTGTGTGTGGATACTCTGTTGTGGCGTCTCGCTGGGGTAGGTGGCAAGTTCGTGGCCTATGCGCATGACTTGCTCCATCTTGTGGAGGGTGGGAGCCAGCTCGAGCTGGAGCGTGATGCCTCCCGCTGTCTGGAGCTCGTTTGCGAGTAGGGGAAGCGGGCGAGGGTTGCGGTTTCGGCCTCGAAGTCGGTGACCATGCTTTCGAAGGGTAGGTTGTTTGCAAAAAGGCCACCAGTAGTAAGGACTGCCGGGGTTAGTTTGCGCCATGTGCCGAGGGTTCGGTACTTAGGGGTTGAAGTAGGGGTAGGTATGAACTTCAGGCTTCACCTGGAGTGCATGCACGGGAAACTCGGTCGGATTGTGGGAATGATCCGCCGAGTATTGCGGAAGGATTGGGGACTGGGCCGGCGAGCATGTAGAATCATCTTCAAAGGGTTGTTTCAGGCGTGCGTGCTGTATGGGGCGAGTGTATGGTACGAAGTTCTTCAGTTCCAGTACGGACGGGATCTGATGAACAAGTGCGAGCGGGTAGCGTTGTATGCATGCATACGGGTTTGTAGAACTGTTTAGACCGAAGCGATGCAAGTCATTATGGGCGAAATTCCCTGGTGGCTGGAGGCGAAACGCAGAGCGGGGTACTACAAGTACAAGCATGGTGTGGAAATGTGAGTCCATGATCTGGTTGCGGATGGGGATGTCGCTGGCTTGTCCCCCGGGCAGGTCAACACATTGTTGAGGAACCGGGCTACTGAACTCTCGCAAGACAGGTGGGATCGTTCGGAGAAGGGTAGGGTAACCTATTCCTTCGTCCCGGACGTGACCTTTGCTGCAAGGACGAAGTGGTTCGACCCTAGTCTCAGAATGAACTGGCAGTATGAATGGTTTTTTACATCCAATGGGTTTAGCAGAAGATGATGCATGCGCATGCGCCGGAGGTCGTGAGACCTGGGAGCATGTGTTGGAAGAGTTTCCGCTTTACGCGGACATTCGGGATCTGCATGCTTTGGGAGTAGTTAGGGACGGACGAGGACTCCACGTCGCGGGGATATTGCAGAGTGAGGACCGGTATAGGGAGGGAGAGGCCTTCGCGCGCCAGGCCTTTGGGCGGCGGGCGGCTGTGACGGGACACTGAGGGTGGGAGGGGTGAGTATGGTGACGGATGAGGGAGAGAATGGCGTTTATACACTTTCCCGAGCTACCGCAGGAGAAGGGATCCTTGGGGGGAGGACGTGCTAGGCGAACTAAACCTAGGGTGAACTTTGAAGTTGGCAACTCCACGGCTCCAGCCACGCAGGGGAAGGGACTCTCAGGGAGGGAACGCACTCTTTGCGGACCTGACTTGGGAAGAATTTTTGGGCTTGGCAACCCCGCGTACCTCTAACTACGCAGGAGGAAGGATCCTCAGGAAGGGAACGCGCTCTATGCGGACCTGACTTGGGGGGAACTCTGGGTGTGGCAATCCCACGTCTCCAGCAGCGCAGGGGAGCAGTCAGGCACCTTGGTGTCGGGCTGTTTGAGCTGTGGCGATCTCACGCTCTCCATCCACGTAGAGGGTGATGAAGCCCCGACTGCAATCGCTTATGCGTGCGTGGGACGGGTGGATTCTTCGGGTATAGCGAACCCGCGTCCTCGATGCCCGCCCGCCGGTGCTAAGGGTGCAAGAAACCTACCGGCACCTGACCAGATGATCTGGTAGCACGGGGGCTGGCGGCCCACAGGGGAAACCCTGGCCAGACGTGGGATGGAACATCGTGCGGGCAGCCTACGCAGGCTAGATGTTGGCGACAGCATCGACGGGTGAGCAGCGTTGATTTGCTCGGGCACTGGCCTGCATAGCCAGTAGGGATTTAGATAGGTCTCCTCCCACCAGAGAGGCTGAGGGGCTTGCACTCCAAAGCGTTCTGGTAGGCATCGGTCGTATACTTGGTGTACGCTCAGATGCCGCGCTGATTCGGCGTATCTCAATCCCGAGCCCATGGGGGATATATCACCTAGACAACAGAATAAATAGAACTCACCCGTCAAGTGCGTAATTTATTTGGGTTTTTGACTGGGTTTTTGGAGTTGGATTAAAATATACTGTTTGTCACTGGACTTCTCGAGTATCGTTTTATTAAGATAAGTGTTATCTTTCATTTTTATAGTAGTTTAATTTTTTATATATATATTTTCTTTCATATCTTTATTTGTTTATATTGGTTACGTGTATAGAAACGCTGAGTTATGTTTTGTTTTTAGGTGTGATTGACGTTTGACAGTTGACGTTTGACAGTTGTGTAAATGTAACTGTTTTCTTTTTCTATTTATAGTTAAGGACAAGCCTGGTAAGCTACCTTAACTTCTACTCTTCTACCGAGAGAACCCTTCTTTTATTTCTTTTGGATAAATGAAAAATAAATGGGTGAAATTTGATGAATGTAAGTTTGGTACGTGGAATGTTAGGGGTATAACTGGTAAAGAAAATGAATTGATGAATGTAATGCGTATGTATAATGTAGATGTTTTGTGTGTCAGTGAGACTAAAAGGAAAGGATGTAGTGAGGAAGAAGTGGATGGATTGTTTTGCTTGTGGTCGGGTGTTGCTGAGAATGAACACGCGAAGCATGGTGTTGGTGTGCTTGTTAGTGAACGAATGAAACCGTTTGTGAGAGAATATGGTTGTACTTCATCGAGAATTCTTTGGCTGAGATTAAAGGTAGGCTTTCATAGAATCTTCGTTGTGTCAGTTTATGGTCCAACCGAATCCGAAAATGATCTTGAAAAAGATAGATTTTGGAATTTGTTAGATAGTGTTATTTATTCATGTGATTCAGGTGAGAAAGTTATTGTATGTGGTGATTTAAATGGTTGGGTGGGAGTTAAGAGAAGCATGTCTGGGAATGTATTGGGTAAGTTTGGTGATGCAAGAGTGAATGAAAACGGTAGGAAAATAGTTTCTTTCTGTTTGGAGCGTGATCTCTTTGTTTCCAACTCTATCTTTAAACATAAACTTGCTCATTTGTATACATGGGAGAATATTAGTGAAAATAGACGGAGTATGATTGATTTTATTTTGTATGATGAACGATTGAGAAGTTTAGTTGTAGATACGCGTGTGAAGCGTGGTGCTGAATTGGGTACGAATGACCATTATTTGGTGGTATCGCGTATACGTCTAGATAAATGTTGGAGAATGAGGGTGAAAAATACTAATAAAATGTTTCGTGTGAAATCCAGTGCATTGCAGAATGAGGATGTTAGAGATTTGTTTGTTGAGAAAATAAATGAATCTTTGCCTGTATGTGAACTTAATTTTGAATGCAGCATAAATGATGTTTGGTTCAAATTTAAGGATACAGTTCTTAAATGTGCAAAAGAAGTTTGTGGTGAATGTAGATTAGGTTCTTGTCCAAAAAATGCATGGTGGAATAAAGAAGTTAAAGAAGCGATTGAAGTGAAAAAGAGAGCATATTTGCGATTTCTAAATGTGAAAGATGTGCCTGGAAGTTTACGTGATGAATGCTTGCTGGAATACAAGAGGTTAAATAAATGTGTTAAGAGAGTAGTGAGAGAAAGCAAGGCGCGTTTTGATGATTTGATGAGTGAAAGATTAACTAATGATTTTAGTATGAATAAAAGAATGTTTTGGTTGACAGTGAAGAGATTGAGAGGTGGTAATGTCAGGGCAGTGAAAGCGATTAAGAGTGCGGATGGTGAGTTATTGTGGAATGAATCAGATGTTACTAATAGATGGTGTGAGTACTTTAGGACTTTATATGGTAGCATTAATAGACCGAATGGTTGTAGTGAAAATGTTAGCGAAAATGTTAGTGGTGATGAATGGGATATAGATGAGAGTGATGTTAGTTTCGCATTGATGCGTCTGAAGAATGGTAAGGCTCCTGGTTTGGATGGTATATCGAATGAGATGTTGAAGTATGGAGGTGAGAGGTTATTTGACTGGTTAGTTTATTTGTTTAGATTTTGTTTAAAACGGTGTGTGGCTCCTGATGATTGGAAATGTGCTATCATTTGTCCTTTATTTAAAGGTAAAGGTAGTTCGAGTGAATGTACTAATTTTCGTGCGATAAGTTTGCTGAGTGTGGTAGGGAAGTTGTACGGGAAGATTCTTATTCATAAGGTACGAACCTTAACAATCTCCAAGTTAAGCGATATGCAAGGTGGTTTTTTGCCTGAGAGAGGATGTGTGGATCAATTGTTTTCTCTTCGTATGATTGTTGAAAAGTCACTTGCTAAGAACAAGAAGGTGTTCTGTGGCTTTCTCGATCTTAAAAAAGCATATGATAGTGTTCATCGTGAGACATTATGGAATGTACTGTTACAGTACGGTATAAATGGTAATTTGTTGGGGGCAATTCGTGCGCTGTATGAAGGTAGTGAGGCTGCGGTGAGAGTTAATGGTAGATTGAGTGATTGGTTTTGTATAGACATTGGCGTGAAACAAGGTTGTGGGATGTCTCCGTGGCTCTTTAATTTGTACATGGATGTATTGTTACGAACGGCGTTGAATGGGGTGGATGGTGTACATATTGGTGGTAGTGTTGTGCCTGCGTTAGCATATGCGGATGATGTGGTTGTTATGGGTGAATCTGAAGAGCAATTGAGACGAATGATTCTAAATATAAATGAAGTAGGAAAAGATTTAAATTTATTATTAAATGTCGATAAATGTAAAGTGTTAGTGTTTGAAAAGAGCGATTTGGTGACTGATTGTAATGTTTCGGTGAATGGTGTGAGATTGGGTCAAGTGAATGAGTTTTTATATTTGGGTAGTATGTTTTCAAGGGATGGACGTATTGATTGTGAGATTGAAAGAAGAGTATCTGCGGGACGCAAGGTATTGGGTGCTCTGGGAACCTTTGCTCGAAATGTGAATGTATCCAGAGATGCTCGATTGAGTGTGTATAATGGTGTTTTAGTGCCTACATTGATGTATGGTAGTGAATGTTGGGTGTGGATGAAGAAACATGAACGTCGTATAACTACTGTGGAAATGAGGTATTTGCGGGGTGTGTGTGGTTATACTAGAAGAGATCGTGTCCGGAATACATTGGTGTATGATGAGTGTGAAATTGAGAAGAATGTAGTTAGAAAAGTAGGTATAAGTCAGTTGAGATGGTTTGGGCATGTTGAACGTATGTCGAATGAGAGATTAGTGAAACAGGTATATGTTGGTGAAATTGAGGGTGAAAGATTGCGTGGGCGACCTATGAATAAATGGATGAATATGATAGAAGGATTGTTGCGTGAACGAAAGTTTCCGAGTACGAGGAACAAACGTGCTTGTATGAAAGGAATTAAGAATGCGGATGAAGCAAAAGTGGTGTGTCAGGATAGGAACGTTTGGCGAAGATTAATTGCGGAATGAATCTGATGATTTCAGAAATGCGCAGGGTTTTAAATTTTAGTTTCGTTGTTTAGTAATTTCATTAGAGTGTTTACCTGTAATTGTGTGAAATTCACTTTCAAAAACAAGCGCAGGGACGACACTCCCTTCGTTTCTTATCTTTTTTTATTCTTTTCTGATCTTACATTGAGTGTTTAACTGCAATTGTGTGGAATTTACTTCCAAAAACAAGCGTAGAGCGACACTCCCTTTCTTTCTTATCTTTTAATTCATTTTCAGTTTTTACGTAGTGTTTAACTGCAATTGTGTGAAATTCACTTTCAAAAACAAGCGCAGGGCGACGCTCCCTCCCTTTCTTATCTTTTTGTTTCATTTTCAGTTACTGCATTGTGTGGTCTTTTCTTTCATATATAAGTGCAGACTATCGCTTTCATCTTTCCTAATCTTGTAGATTCGTTGTTAGTTTCGTTATTTTTTCGTTGTTGGGAGTGAACGTGAGTAATTTGAGATTTTTTATGCATGCGTTGTGTGCGTTGAAGAAGGAAAGTGAGTGGTAGGTGAGGGGGAGTGATGTGATTGAAGGTTTGTTGTGTGATAGTAGTTTCGAGTGTATAAATGAATGAGTTTATATGGAGTGATCTTTGAGGGTGGTTGAAGTGAGGGTGTTGTGTTTGGATGAGAGTGTTTGACGATGATTGGTTGTTTGATGGGTGTGATGAGTGATTTTAGGGTTCGTGCTACCCCATTTGTTGGGATATGGCGTGAAGATATGTATGTATGTATGTATATTCTTTAGAGATTGATTCTGATACCGAGAAAAGGAAAAGAGAAATTAATCAAGATCACGAAGAAGTCTGCACAAAAAGCAAAAAAACAAGACGGTCACCTATAAAAATAGACGGCAAAGAAAGTACTAAAATGAAGGAGATCAGAAAATTCATATCGGATATATCTAAGGAACTTAAACTGGATATAATAATAATTATTATTATAATAATAATTATTATTATAATAATAATAATTATTATTATACTTTCCTAACAGAAATGCATCCTATTGGGTTGTTTGCGCGATGTGGACTGTATATTTGATTTATTTTACTTTATTAACAATCTTGCTAATTATAATACGAGTATAACACTATTTTACAATGACAAATATTATGCAAAAAATAACATGTGCTTCTGTCAAGACTCTTCTGTTTACGTTGTTGTTTCGGAACTGCTCGGCACACCTCGCTTAGCCTCGGGTTAGCGGACGACCGTTCAGTGGTGCCATCTTCTCTGAACATCCTCCCCGCCATTGATGGCTCGCCATCAATCAATCTTCATTTAAAGGCAGCGGACAAATTTTTCTTACGGCCCGCTGACTTAGGCCACTAGTAGTTCGAATGGTGACGACTCTTACGACGCCATCATCTCCAGGATGCAGCGCAACAACTCGCGCCAACCTCCATTGTTGAGGGGGTACGTTTTCTTCCTTTAAAAGAACTAGGCTTCCAATCGTGATATTTACATCGGATTGCTGCCATTTTGACCTATCTTGTAATATATGTAAGTAATCGCGTTGCCATTGCTTCCAAAAATTCTGGACAATTTGCTGTTGTCTCTGGTATACGGTTAAACGACACATTTTTATATCAGTATATGATCTATCCGGTAGAGCAGTGAGAGGTTGGTTAATCAAAAAATGACCAGGAGTCAAAGCTTGGAGATCTTCAGGATCTTCAGTAAGAGGAATCAGGAGTCGGGAATTTAGGATCCCCTCAATTTGACCTAAGATAGTTAGGAAACTTTCGTAAGTTAAACCTGCCGTTCCTACAACCTTTTTTAAATGACTTTTAGCAGACTTTACTGCGGCTTCGTGTAAACCGCCGAAATGAGGTGAACGTGCGGGAATAAATTTCCATTCAATATTATTTTGCAACAAATAATCCAGAAACTGTTCATCACGATTTAATTTAATTAAATCTTGTTTTACTCTTTCTATTTCATTAGAAGCACCGACAAAATTTGTCCCATTGTCAGAAACAATCTTGTTTGGTATGCATCTACGTCCGATAAATCTCTTTAAAGCGTTTAAGAAATTTTCTGTAGTTAAACTACTAACCAATTCGAGATGAACAGCACGTGTTACAAAACAAACAAACACGCACACATAGGATTTTATAAAAATACGATTTCTTAAATGACTGGTTTTCATTTTAAATGGACCACAATAATCAATTCCGACTATGCTAAGAGGTCTTATTTGATTTACGCGCTCCATCGGAAGATTTCCCATAATAGGTGTGCAAGCTGATGGTCTAACCTTGAAACATATAATACATCTTATTATAATTTTGCGTACTAAGTCCCGTCCGCCGATAGGCCAATATTTTTGTCGTAAACTAGATAATGTTAGCTGAGGTCCTGCATAAAACAAGCGCTCATGTTCATCTTTAATTAACAAATTAGTAACAAAATGATTCCGTGGCAAAATTATTGGATGCTTCTTATCATGTGCTATATTAGCCTTATTCAACCTACCACCTACCCTTAAAATATTTTCATTATCGAGAAAACAATTCAATCGTAACAATTTACTGTCTGATTTTAAATTTTTTCCTTTTTGCAAACATTTTAATTCTACTTCGAAACTTTCATATTGTACCATTCGTATAATATCATTTAGAGACTCATTTATTTCCATGTTATTTAGAAATCCAGTCCTTTTTTGTTTATTACCACAATTATATGCAAATCTTTTTCACCAAGCTACAATTCGAATAAGTTTATTCAAATTTGAAAATCTTAACAGAATATTACACTCGTTGTAATTCGCAAGGTGATCATGTATTGAAATTTTACAAATTTTAAATTCTATTTTGTTTTCACACTTTATATTACTTTTAAATGGTTCAAAATTAATATTATTTGTAGATAACCAGTTAGGACAATTTAATCAACTTGATTTTATAAGTTCGCTTACCGTGGAACCTCGTGATACGATATCCGCAGGGTTTTCACTTACCTTTACATGATGCCACTGATAATGGTTCGTATGGGATTGTATTTTACTTATGCGATTTTAACTTACAAGGTTCATTATGTATCCAGTTTAATACTATGCTTGAGTCAGTTCAATAATGAATAGATTGATAATTTAAATTTGCAACCTCCAATACCTTTTTCATCAAATCTACTAATATTACAGCACCGCAAAGTTCTAATCGAGGTAGAGTCATATTTTTGACCGGCGCAACTTTAGATTTTGAACAATATAAAGACACGACTACCTCTCCACTTCCATTGATAGTTTTAGTATATATTGCACAACCGTATGCCTTTTCCGAGGCATCGCTAAATCCATGAATTTCTAATATTCGATAATCTTGTAATAATATATGACCGGGAATTATAAATGAGTTTAAATTTGACAAATCCGACAAAAGATTATTCCGCTCTAAGATCAAATATTTTGACAAATCATCGTCCCAGTTTAATTTAGCTAACCATAACTTTTGTAGAAATATTTTAGCCCGTACGGTAATAGGTGCTATGAGCCCTAACGGATCAAATATACGCGCTATCACAGTAAGCACAGCTCGCTTAGTATTTTTAATTTCGTATTCAAACATTAAATTATATCTTAAAATATCTGTTTTCGCATCCCATTAAATTCCCAAGGTTCGTTCATCTAACATATTCCTCAAAACATGTTTATCGTTACTTTCCTCAGAACAATTATGCAACACTGTCTGACTGTTAGAGCCAAATTTTCTGAGATTTAACCCAGCCGATTTTAATATAGCAGTTACATCGTTTTTCAATTTCATCACCGTCTCTTCGTTCTCTCCACCAGCTATCCAGTCATCCATATAAAAATCTTGTTCTATTGAAATCGACGCATCCGAAAATTCTTCTTTATTTTCTATAGCTAGTTGTTTTAACACTCGCGTGGCTATAAAAGACGCAGGTGCCGTACCATAAGTTATCGTTTTAAGTTTATATTCTAATATTTGGTCGGTACTTTTACTCCGCCAAAAAATTCTTTGTAGATCACGATGTTTATCATTGATCCAAATCTGCATATACATTTTTTCAATGTCCCCCGTTATTACTACATTATGTAATCGAAACCTTAGTAGAATATCCAGTAATTCACTTTGAATAAAAGGACCCACCTGCAAAATATCATTTAAAGATTTACCATTGGTGGTTTTAGCCGATGCGTTAAAAACAACCCTTAATTTTGTTGTACTACTATTATCCTTTATAATATGATGGTGGGGTACGTAATAAATTAATTTATTTGAATCCCGTGATTCAACCGATTCATTTTGTTCTACTAACTCCATATGACCTAAATTCAAGTACTCGTCCATGAATTCAATATATTGCCTTTTAACTTCTAGATTTTTATCAAGCCGTCTTTCCAAACTATTGAATCTATTAATAGATAATTCCCTGCTATCCCCTAAAGTAAAATTGTCTTTAATTGGTAAACAAACATTAAATTTTCCATCCTCAGTTCGTTTAAAATTATGCACAAAATCCTTTTCGCATTCATCTTCGCTAACACTTTGATGTCGTTTTGTATGTACCTCTTCCATTTCCCAAAATTTCTTCAATTGTTTATGTAATTCATCATTATGTTGATTAATGGATAAATGAAAAACTTTGTTTTCGTGTTTTAAATACGATTCCAGCGTACCCGTTACTAACCAACCCAAATATGAATTTCTTAAAACAGGTTTTTTATTACCTAACTTAATATTTCCCGTTTTCATTAAATCATAACAGATTTCCGCACCTAACAATAAATCTATTCCACCAGGGAAGTCAAAATTAGGATCAGCTAACTTAATATGTTTTGGAATGTTTAACGAACTTTTATCCAATTTTACTAAAGGAATTTTAGACGTTATTACATCCACAAACAAAAAAGTCAATTCTGAATTGAAATTACTATGAAAAGAGCTAAATTTTAAAACAACTTGTAGATTACTTTTAGCCGCAGCAAGACAAATTCCATTAATTTTAATATTTGCTTCCTTAGTATTATTTAAACCTAACTTCCGGTATGCATTTTTGGTAATAAAGTTTGAATCAGAGCCCACATCAAGTAATGCCCTCATTGTTATATAAGTATCACCGGATGCACGTACTTTTACTAGTGCCGTTGACAGCAACACATGAGTCGATGTTACCCCACAATGTGCACTAGTAGCTTCTTTGTTATTTAATAGCTCTTGTTTTTTAATACTCCCTTCAGTGTTAGCATTAGAAATATGAAGAAGTCTATTATGTAACTGATTACACTTGCTACATTTATTTCCACGACAATCTCTAGCTAAATGATTCTTGCGAAGACAATTTAAACATAACCTTATTTCTCTAGCTTTATCCTTTCTTTCAAATACCGTAAGCTTTGTGAAAATCGGACAAGAATATATTAAATGCTCCCCTGTACACATTGCACATTTTTTATTATTTATTGTAAATAAAGCAGTCATTGCTTTAGTTTTTTCCGTGCTAACATTTTTAACATGCATCGTTTCTAATACCCTACACCGATTATTCAAAAAATCCAGAATTTCAATTAAAGTAGGCAATTTTGTCATATTTTGATTACTCTCCCATGCCTTCCGTGTCACCGGGTCTAATTTTCTACTTAATATTCGTATTAGAATGGAATCCCATGTTTTAATTGGTTGCTTTAACATTTCAAGTGCCGCCTTATGTTTAGAAAATTCGTCAATTAAATTTCTCAAACTGTTATAATTTTCTTTATTTAAAACCGGTAGATCTAATAAAGCATCTATGTGTGAATTAACAATTAATTTTTCATTTTCAAATCGATTTTGCAATAGTTCCCATGCTACTACATAATTATTTGAATTAATTTCTAGTGAATTTAACAATTTGGAAGCCGAACCCTTTAAACATGAATTCAGGTAATAATATTTCTCTATATCACTTAAACTACAATTATTATGTATCAACGTTTTAAAAGTATCTTTAAATGTATACTAGCATTCATATTCACCGTTGAAATTTGGTAATGTTAATTCAGGTAACCTAATAGCACTTGCCGCTTGAGATTGAGAATTATTTGAACTTAACTCATTATTACTACTTTTATTTTTATCTCCGATTTTAATATCCTGTAATTTTTTCCCTAAAGCTATGGCTTTACATACTTTATCATCTATTTCATCCCTTTCCTCACCGTAATCGTTTTCCTCATCAATTGCCTCTATATTTGCTAAAATAGCTAAGAGCTCTTCCTCCAATTTTGCAACCTTATCTAATCTAACATTTATGTCATAAACCGTAACTTCGTCATCTGAGATAACATCTTCAAAATACTTTAATTGTTTAGTTATTAACCGTTTTAAATTGGTTTTGGCTTTCTTTAATGCTTTTAATTCCGCCATATTGCATGTAGTTCAAAAACTACCACAATCTAGTTTATTAATAATATTATATTCCGTATTCCGTTTTTATGCCAAAACTTATTTCCACTTGCACAACGCTATTATCAATCCGATAGAGTCGTTATCTAAATCCGAATGAAATTTGCACTTTGTCAACCAAAAAAATAAAATAATATTATATGCAAGATCGCCAATTTCACTTACGAAAGTCCTCTTGGAATAGGAAGGAAAATACAAGGAATAATTTTATCTCACCAGTCACTACCGTCAAGAATCATATACCTTGTGTCTCGTCTTTCTACGCCATTACGTATCTCTCGTATCCGTGCTGCTCTTCAATAAATTCTGTTCCAATCCGGTTGAGATGGACCAAATGTTGGGTTGTTTGAGCGATGTGGACTGTATATTTGATTTATTTTACTTTATTAACAATCTTGCTAATTATAATACGAGTATAACACTATTTTACAATGACAAATATTATGCAAAAAATAACATGTGCTTCTGTCAAGATTCTTCTGTTTACGTTGTTGTTGCGGAACTGCTCGGCACACCTCGCTTAGCCTCGGGTTAGCGGACGACCGTTCAGTGGTGCCATCTTCTCTGAACACAACACCAATTACAGGGAACGGCAAAAGCATAAGTTAGGACGTCATTATACCCAACCGAATACTATGCTATGCTTACTAGTTTCATATTTTACGAATTAGGAAGGCAGTTGTACTGAAAAAATCAAATTCTAACATAACCTTTGAAACAAAAATATGTAGTAATATAAAAATTTATCATTTTTATTCAATACAAATAATAATTATTTATACAATACAAATAATAATTATTTATTATTAAAAATAACGCCAATGAATGGAATGGCAACAAATCACGATTGTGTAGTAAAGCTATTTACGTAATACTAGAAGTTTTTTTACATTAATAACTATTTTTTCATTCCAAAATGCATCGTTTCTAAATATTTTTTCCACAAATACATCACTTTCTGTCCATACTACGAAATAACACAAATTTCTTCTACTAATATATAGTTGTGCTTGAACCTGAAACATATAATTGTCATTTTCTTTTAAACTCAATTAGCTATCAACAATTATCAAACATTTTATTACTTTTTCTTCAACGGCTTTTCAAATTGTCATATCCTTAGCACCGTACGGACATTTAATTTCATGCATTTCGTCTGTATTTATCAGACCGTCAGGGGATGCGGCTAGATATGGTAATTCCTCATCTTTAATTAATTTACTTTTTAAACTTTTTTATTTTTTTTTTCAGGCATGTGATGGCCTTCTCTTTATTATTTATACCATACCTTATAGCTTTGGTACTATGAATAAATAATAAAAAATAGGAAAAAACTAATTTTCCATCACTGTCACAATTTCCACAAAAATTTACAGCACGTTTGAATCAACTTATCAGGTCATGATGACTGACTGATGTTAAACTATGTAAGCCGGTAACATGACATGAGAGCTACGGAGCAACCCGTGGTGCCATCTACCGACAAAAATCGCAAACTGCTTGACAGCTATTGAAATAATACAAAGACAAAATGTCAATTGCGATGTGGAATTGAGTCTTAATGAATAAGAAAAAATTGTAAAAAACAAATTTTCCATCACTTGTCACAAATTCCACAAAAATTTACAGCACGTTTGAATCAACTTATCAGATCAACAACATCAACGCGTCTATGGTTAATGTTGAACTGACCAGCCGTTTGTTTGTGATATAATTATTATATTTTTTTCAAAATTATGTATAATATAAATACTGAACAATTTTTATCAACATAGTTTTTGTTTAAAACGCATAGTAGAGATAGAAAATATAATTGAAAATATAAAATGGGAAATTGTTGTTGCGAACCGAAAGCGGACATATGGTTTAACAGTATATTATTAGTACTAGTACCACTTAGTACATATTATACTTAAAAATCTACACAGCCGAAATTATTTTTTAAGAGAGATTTCACAGTAAGACCGTGTATCTCAAACGAACAAAGATTTGTTGTTTCAATAGAACTTTCATGTTTATAGCAGTCACAAATAGACCCTTTTATTTGATTTATGGTTTTTAGCTGTCTAAAATTATTTTCTTGATTTGCAACCCGGTATGTTTCTACGATTTTAGGACATACATAACAGTAAGGCGCAAATACGAAATATTGTTTTAGTTCGGAACATCCTGTGATGTCTCAAAGCCAATCTGGGAATATGAAACAGAATACAAGATTGCAAGTATGGTGCATCAATTACTTTTTTTATTAATAAGTAAAGAAATTTAGCAGAATAAAGTTCTCTTCTATTCGAGAGGGAGGACATTTCATGACGCTGTAACAAAATGTCATTAAAAGTACCAATATCCGGATATACACCATCAACCTTAAATGATAAATATTTTTAAAACTTTCTTTGAATTCTTCCAAGAACAATAATTTGGTAAGCATAAAGAGAATATCAAACTAAGAACGCATATTCCGGGTTACTAGTATGTTACGTTCCAATTAAATTCCACATTCCAAATTCTCATTTTCTTTCCTTATTCCTCGTAATTTCGCCCTTTTCCTTTTGTTGAGTAACCTAAAAATTATCATTGTAATTTAAAGTCGAGTCATTGTAGTGAAAAAGTAGAAATAGCATATTTGTATACTCACCTAGGTTTTAATCTTCCAATATGTCCCTCAATTTAAGTGTTCTAGCTTCCCTTATTTTGTAATTGATTATATTTTGTTTATGTCCTTTTGATAGTGCCAATTAGTGACAATTAGTATTGTGTTTTGTTTTATTGTTGGTTGGATGGCGCATACGGCTCGCTTCGCTAGTGGCAAGGTAAAGCTTCGTCTACACGTCGTGCAGTTTGTCGTGCATTAAAACTCAATTTAAAAATCCTGTAATCCTTTGAAGTATAGATTCTTAATCCCATCAGGTTAGTTATGTATTCTTAGACACCCTTGCATTTATTTGGAATTTAATCTTTTGTATTTCACTTAAACTTGTGTTGTCCATTCCCCGAGCTGTGTATTGTGAAGCGTTCTTCTTGGTACTTGCAATCACACTGTTGTTTACCGCCAAATCTGTAACTCTCTTTCTCACTCCCTTCTATTACTTTGCTATCTTCTTTCTCTTTTTTGTCTGTTTGCAGATGGTAATTTTTGCACCATCTTGGGAGTCGAAGTTTGACTGTTGACAAGTTATGACGTAAAATTCTTTAGTCTTGGTTGTGGAAATTTTGAGTAAATTTTTTGTTTTCGCTATTTGTGAGTGATTTCTGCTATTGTTATATTGCTGTATGCAATACCCGTTTGGGGATCTGAGTGCAGAAATTCGAGATTTTCTGAGTGTTCATTTTTAGTGCAATTGAATTGCTGTGTTGGGTACACTCAGAAGACACCCATTTTGGGGATTTGCGTGATTGCGTAATCTCACATTATCGTCGCCGACCATCAGCGAGTCTCAAACAACCCCGTGCCACCCGCCAAGGTATCGACAACGTCGAGGACGACTTCAAGCGCTGAGCAGAGTTCTTGCAAGGTAGCAACCCATTCCTCGAGTCCAGATTCCTGTGCCTGCCGTGGTATCAACTAAGTGCTCGAGAACATTTGATTTCTTAATTAATTTATTTTTAAACACGTCATCTACGTTTTGGACGCCATTTTTGTTTGTATTTATATGATTTACATTTTACATATTTGTGATACACTTTTTTTATTGTGTGTCAAATCTAGTCAATATTCAACACACACACTTGGAGTATAATATTTCTTATTATTTTGAGCATATTTCATTTTGTAAAGTCCATTCACACAATTTGGTTATACTTTTTTGTTTGAGACAGTTAACACTGACGGAACACTTTTTACACATGTTAGTTGTAAGGAACCGTAGTGATAAGAACTTTATTTGTTGATTTATTCATTTGGTTAGTACGCCGTTAGTACTCGCAGTTCGCGCTGCACTGTTTCGCACAACCTCTAATTCCCTTTACCTGTTTCGCTTCCCGGTTGATCAACCTACGGTCTGCGAATTCGATGCGCTAGATGAGTGCAGAGTGGAGGCGCTATAGGCGGTCTCGTTACGGACAGTTCGGAGTGAATCACGTTGCTTTATGTCAGTACGTTGGTGTTACGATAAAGTTCTAGCACACTGTGTGCTCCAGGTAAACCTATTCTGCTGTTATCCAGCAGTGTTCAACATCGTCTGTAAGTTGTTGTATATTTTTAGTTAATCATATTATTATTTTGTCTGTTTTCAATAATAACCAAATTTTTATACTTAGCTCTGGTTTGATTTGTATATTACCCTGTTTAGTCCTTTCAGCACAACTCGACGAGATTAGCAAATTGGCACCCGTCGGTCACGCAGATTTTAGTTGTATTGAGAATCGTAAGTTAATTGAGATCCGTAAATATTGTGTCACCTACCCCCTTTCTCAATTAGGTTTGGTCGAGAGTACTTTCAAATTGAGTGGCGCCCTTTCTCTTTCACCCACCCCTGTCTCTACTGAGACGCCGGTACCTCGTCCAACGGTAGGGAAGACCGTACGACAACAGCTACACCGTAGTAGTGCAAGTAACATCAGATTGATATAAGGTTTTTAATAATGAAACATCAGGGAAAGCTTTAGAGATTCTTATTATGAAGCCTAGCATTTTACTGGCAGAGGAACATACAAAATGTATGTGATCCGAGACGCTTAGATTATATGTAAAGATGACATCTAAATTTTTGATAGACATAGAGCGTGAGATAGATTTACCATTGAGAGTGTAAGATAACTAATAGGGTTGTGACGACGAGTGTACGTGATTGTATTTTACTTATTAAAGTTTAAATGTAGTTTATTATGTGTACACCAAAGTGCCGTATCATCAAGGTAATAGCGCATCGTCGAGCGAATCAATGCGTATAAAAATCTGAATATCTCGGCATAAGCTAAACTGAGCCACGTGATGGAGTGAAGTACTACGTCAATGAAGAGTAAGAAAAGAAGAGAACCAAGGTTTGTGCCTTGAAGGATACCGGAAGAGGCCGTAAAGTCAGAAAAAAAAATTCATTATTTTGTACACAGCAAGATCTATCTGTAAGATAAAAATGAATGAGCTTGATAACAGCTGGAGAGTCACCCAAATTTCTAAGTTTCTCAAGTAGCAAATCTTGGGGTCTAGGAAAGTTCACCGAAAACAATTCACCGAAATAGCAATTCACCGAAATACAATTCACCGAAATGCTAATTAACTTTCCTTAACACTTTATCCAGGCTTAAGACTGGCAGCAATATGCATACTTGTTTAAAAGTAGGAAATTGATTCTTTTGCCAAGTCTCATTTGAATTTTATAAACCTATATATTTTACATTAATAACATAAATTATTTGCAATGCCCCGTATGTTATCCTTATTGTAATTTTGAACTAGATGCTCTATCCTCATAGCACAGTCTCTATATAGTGTTCATAACTTGAGCAGCTTCTACTGTGCTGCATCCGCCATATGATTATGCAAGCCACTTATTCTCACGATATTGTCATCCATCAAGATTCGGAATTTACGAGATGTATCCTTTTCTAAATGCCTGCATTTTGCTGCCAGTTCTACGGAACGTTAATCAAATTACAAATTTATGACGTTAATATTACAATTTAATTATCATTTTAGTGAATTGTTTACTCGGTGAATTGTAATTTCGGTGAATTGTTTTTCGATTAATTATGGTCGGCGAATTATATTCGGTGAATTGTTTTCGGTGAACTTTCCGGCACTCGCAAATCATGATCTTAATGTCAAAAGCACGAGAAAAGTCACTATAAATAATATCGACTTGACTACGGGCATCAAGATTATCCAGAATAATAAGGATGAATTAAAGGAAGAAATACAATTTTTTTTATTAATACAGAAAAAGAGAACAAGTTGGGAAAAGAGGAAAAAGAAATGAACAACAAAATCGGAGAACTGGAGAGAAAATTTGAGTTCCTCGAAAAAAGGAGAAGAGTCAGTAATATTACAATTAAAGGACTAAAACCTGGAAATGAAGATACTAAACAATCAGTCATTAAGTTACTAGAATCTGAACTTCATCTAAAAATCGGAATAACAGATGTCTATAATATTAAAACAAAAGGTGAGCATTCAATAATAATGGTTGAAATTGGAAGTAGAAGTGAAAGGCAAATGATTATAAAACTGAAATATAAATTATGCGGCAAAAATATTTATATAGAAGACGATCTAACATCCCCGGAAGAAAGGAAAGTACAAGCTGTATTAAGGAAGATAGGGAAGGAAGAGTAATCGAAAGGCAACGAAGTAAAAGTAAAATATAGAAAAATTTTAATGAATGAAAAATGCTTTGCTTAGAACGATTAGAATAAAGAACTAGAAGAGAGAAAGGAAGTGTGGAAAAAGGAAGAGGAAAGGCATGCAAAAGGAAAACAAACAAAAAACTAAAATGCAAAAAAATACTGGACATTATGACGACAATCGCTACGGAAAAAGACAGGAAAAATAAAAGTAGTTGGAAAATAGGAAACTGGAACATGAGATAATTGAATGGAAAAGAACATGAATTAATAGAAAACGTTAAAAAGGCAAACATAGAGGTATTAATATTAACTGCAACAAAAATAAAAGGTAGTGGCAACAAATTACTAGATAATGGATATCTTTTAATATATGGAGAAGTGAAAGAAAAACAAAGAGCAAAAGCAGGAGTGACATACCTGATACGTCCGAACATTAGTATGTACGGATTAGAAACTGTGAAAGCGTAAATGAAAGAATACTTATGTTAGAATTACGAGTACACACAAGAAAAGAACCAATAACAATAACAGCGGCATATGAACCAGATGAAAACGAAAAACAATATAATTGACAGGTGGAATAATTACGTTGAGGAACTTCCTAGTGAAGATAATAATAGTAGTAAAAATTCGGAACAGGCAGAAACATTAACAAGTGGAGACAGAAAAAAAAGTTTAGAAACATTTATCAGCATGACGGAACTAAATGATGCAATTGACAAAATAAAAATAGCAAAAGCACCAGGAATAGATAAATTATGACCGAAAACGATAAATTATATGGCAGAAAGAGGAAAGGAGGAATTACTTAACTTATTTACCTTATGCCAAGAAATTGAAGAGATACAAGTAGGATGGAAACAGGAATAATTACTTTTCGCGATCTAATTTCATCTTATAAACTGGACATTCTGCATCAATTGCCTTGTGATTCTCATAGATAATTTGTCTAAAAGTGTTGTTTGCTGCTATACATTTAATGTATTTTGCCATATTACTTTTGCAATCATTAGTTTTATGTTCTTCACCACAGTTCGCACATGATAGTTTCAGTGTCAGCTTCATGAAAGTATCCACAACATTTGAAGTATCTCCAAATTTTAATATTTTCAACAACAATGCATCGTGACCGTCTAATGTTAATTTTACCTGTATTAATTAATTTATTAAATGTGAATGATCTACGTTAATAATAGCCATGTAAGTTTCATTTCTAAGTTGTTTGATACGATTGACTTTAACAAGTAATTTTCATTTATATTTAAATTATTATGTGCTACTATACTTTGCCTTAGATCTTGCGGCATGATATTATCTCTAATTCCTATTTTTTTAATTTCAGATATTTTCATTCTAATTATTTCATAATTTTTTCCAAGTTCTTTTACAGATTCATCCCGAAATTTCTCGATGTTTTGCTATTGTTTTACAACAATACCAAAATTCCTTATTCTCTTAACCGCAAAAACACCAATTTTTAACTCTGAGAGATTAATTTTCTGTTTCATTTCATCTTTTATCTGAATATTTTCCGGACTGTTTTTTAGCTTAATCACGATTGCTGGTTTATTAGCAACTTTTACATAAGTATTCTCTGGTGTTGTAACCCTCCCTTATTCAAAGGAGAATCAACAAATAATTTTAATGGGGTTTTGTCAGACCGGAGAAAGGATTAGTACTAGGGTTTGTTGAAATGAATATGTACTTATAGTTTTTTCAACGAATCTTGGGCCGACTTGATCTCTTTTTCGAATAGATACCGGCATTACTAATATCATACAGTGGTTTGAACTTTAACCCTGGTTCCCTCTGTACCTCTAGTACTTCCGGCTCGATACCTTGCATCAGATACGGACTGTAGCCTATCCATTTATTGTCCATGTGGTACAGGTCCGGTGCCAGGTGGCTGCAATCTATCTGCTCGGCTTTGTCTTGGAGAATCTGCGTTATTGGAGTCAAAAACAATTCTTCCTCATCTCTGCAAGAACTGATAGCTCATTGTAGCATTCTTATACTCTTCATATCTTCACTACCCTCGGTGTGCATTTCATGATGTGGATGACTTCGCCCATGACTCGCTCTACATACCCTAATTTATTTTTATTAAAGTGCTTACAAACTACACCACCTCTTAAACTAATTGCATGTGCTTATAATTTCATCTGAAGTCCGCGATACAGAAATTGTTTCAGTACTTAAAAGTTTGTTTATTATTCTCCAAGCCTCTGTACCTACATCTTGATACGATGCATTAGCCGACACTCATTTGCATGAGATGCGGTAATCATAATGTATGCTGTTAGTCTGCTCTGGGATGTCTGCATTTAAAAAATATTTTTAAAAAATCAATCGTCCAGGTGTTTGTACCCACAGGAGATTTGTTTTCGGCTCTTCCTCCTTGGTTATTCCTTCTGTATTTTTTTGCTGGTGTTCTCTGTATCTGCTTTAAAAGATTTCAAACGGTAGTGTCTGAGGTCTGGTGATGTCATCAAACGGCAACGTTATATCTCGACCATGCAATAAAAAGAATGGCGTCTCATTTGTACTATTGTGTACGCTGCTTCGGTACGCCATCAATACGTACAGAAGCTATTCATCCCAGTCTGTCTAATCACGACTTACAAAGTGGGACAAAATGTCTTTGAAAACGCGATGACTTCGTTCTAAAATTCCATTTGTTTGTGGTCGGTAGGCGGTAGTTTCAATTTTCTCCGTGCCAAAAATTTTATAATCTTCTATGAAAACTTTGTCGGGGTGCTCCGTGCCTGGATATTATTTCTTGAGCTAAAATTCTTGCAATTGTACTTGCTTTTTGATGTTTTATTGCATATGTTTCTGGATATTTCGTGAAGTGATCTTGAAAACTTAGTATGTATTTATTAACTTTCATACTAGTTGCTAATGGTCCTATAACATCCATTGATACTCTCTGTTATGGAGCAGTAATTTCTTTGAATTTTTTTTATTATGCGGTGACGTTTTTCTCTCATTACATGAGTGACATTTGCTGCAAAATTCCTCGATATCTTTCCTCATGTTTTTCCAATAAAATTTTTCTTTTTTTCTTTTATTGGTTTTCTCATACCCTTAGTATCCGGCATATGGCAGATTGTGGTAGTCATGTATCACCTGAAATTTCATAGATACTGGCACAACTAGTTTATGATATCTCTCATCACCCGATTTTTCTTTAAACAGCAAGCCCTCGGTATCTGTGAAGATTTCATCCTTGGTTTTAAGTTGTATTATTTTTTCATCATTTACTTGCTTCTTTAAAATGGTATATCTGTCCCAAATCGGTCCGTAATTTTTTTCTTTTGCCTCAATCGTATATACTTGTATACACAATAATTCATCAGCATTAAAGTTATTATTTCAAAATCGTGTTCACTCAGTGTTAGCGCCCATCTTGCTAAACGCGAATTGCTGCTTTTGAACGTCATCAATCACTTCAATGGCTTATGGTCTATTATGACAGTGAATTTCCGATCATATAAATAGCAGCGATAATATTTTATCCACAGCGTACGGCTAAGCATTCCCATTCTGATGTGGTATAGTTCATCTCGGTTTTCTGAAATTGTCGGCTGGCGAATGCTATCAATCTCTCGTACTCTCCAATAGCACTAATTACTTTTCCACTGGCATCCGTTGATATAATAAATTCTTTTGAAAAATCTTGATGTGATGACACAATAAAAATGTTATTTCCCAAAATTGGACAAGGCTTTTATTTCAGCAAAAACATACAAACTTAATATCTAGCACATTTGTAAGTGGTTAAAGATAAATTAATCCTTGTTTGTTTTCTGACGTGATTATCAAATTCGTAATGAATTATCGTGTTGTAGATTGGTGTCATTAATGAAAACAAAGCAAGTACTTCTACCTATAATTTAGAATTCAGTATAAACAGTGAAATTAACATAGCTGATGACAATGTAAGTTTAGAAATATACCGATATCTTATGCCGATTTAACGGAACTATCACAACCCCAGACTACACAACTTCAACTGCAAGTAGAATAACAGGCACAGCTGCAAGTACAACCGACACAACTGCAAGCGACGAAAAGTAATAAGAAATTAGCTACTAATGTTAGATTCAATTAAAACTTTTTTTATTTTAGGCGAATTCAACGAATCATTAAGGAAAACAGTGTTTTGCCAGGAGTAAATATATATTCACTAAAACATAATTTGTTGAAAAATATTCTAATTATTCACATTAATTTTAGGGTTTCGAAAATATATTAAAACGCACAATGACTGGCCAAACAGACCTTAAAAAAAATTATGCTTAACAAATGATAACAGGCAAAAGATTTGTTATTTTACCGTAAATGTACTTTTGTCGCAAACAATAAATGGAAAGTAAGTAATAGAATAGTTCAACCTAAGATTATATTGTTTTATTATTTGTATTATAGAGTTGCCACGGAATTATTTGAAAAAGCAGCTATCTCGCAATGAAAAAAAGACTCTGACTTTATGGCATATATTCCAAAAAGTAATACTTCTCCAAGAATATTAGTCAGGGGGAAATTGTGGTCACGGTATATTAATGCAAAAAGATCATTGAACGCATCAAAAAATAAAAATTTGTTAGAAAATAACGGTATTTATTTAAAATAATATAATAATAAAAAAAAGAATATATTATAACTAGATTTTAATAACAGGAAATTGTGAAGTTGCAGAAAAAGAACCCGGTATAGAAAACAAAGCTCAAAAGGAAGACAGTGAATTGACAGCAGAATTACTTTTTTTTGAAAATTTGTATTGAGCCCAAAAATCAGGTAGAGGAATATACTGTGACTCATGAAAAGAGAATTCAAATGTGTGCACATATGACTACTGCTGAGTATTTTGACACATTTCCCGCATTAAATACAAGAAGAGGATATCGTTTAGTAAATACAAAATAAAATTTTAAATTATAATTTGAATGTAGAATTTTAAGTATTTTGTATTTTAAACTAAAATTATGTATGACTTGGGAAGTTATTCTCCAAAATGAGTGTTAATTTTTATTGGAAAAGTGTTAAACTTAAAAAGTTACTATTTTGCGAATATTATTAATTGTTATTATTATTTCATTTATTTTTCTCTGTATTTACAGGTAATTTGTAAAATAAAAATGGACAACAACATTAAAACTAATAATATTTATATTGTTGGCTTAGATACTCAAAATGCTGTCACCATACATACGATAAGTTATTGTTATAGTATATACATTTATTCTTATAGTAAGTATACATTTTATTATTATTATTATTTCTATTATCTCATAATATTTATCATAAATTTAAGCATAGTTTTTATTTCTTTGTTTTTGTATTCTGTATCTGTTTAAATGTAATTAGATATTGACAAATATAATATTTTTGTACTTTGAATACTGGTGTTGATTATTTAATTATATTCTAAATTGTTTTCATATAAATATTGCTATTCGCAATAAAATATAGTTAAATTCATTATAGTCGATTGCTACATTTTATGCTTCTCATATGCATTTGGCGTCTAGATTGTTCAGGACCGTTAATAGTTTGCATAGGAAATAAAGGTAAATTGAATTAAATTTATTACAGGCCATAAATAAATTACTACTTTCTGTTTTTATTTATTTTAAGCCTGCAAATAAATTCAACTCTGCCATTTCGCATTCTATGATTGATCGCGAATCTAGTCGATAAATCCACGAGAGGCCTAAAATGTAGCAATCAATTATATTAGTTTTAGCTAATATTTTATTACTAAAATGTATATATCAAATACTTGTAACAAGCATTTTAAAATGCTGGTATTAATATCCTTCTTGTTAAAATAAATATGTAAATATTGCTGAAATGGGACTATACGTATATCAGATTGATACTTTAAATATGTAAAATACATATAAAAGCAAATTTATATAATTACTATAGTTATAATTCGTTGCTATGGTTAATAAATTTTATTGATACTATAACTTGACAGTATAGCTATTTTGGTAATCAAAATTATTGTTGATCTACACATATTATATTACTATATTTTAATAATATTTATATTGTTGGCTTAGATACTCAAAATGCTGTCACCATACATACGATAAGTTATTGTTATAGTATATACATTTATTCTTATAGTAAGTATACATTTTTCTCCGTGTAGTCTGTACAAAATTTCTCTCAATCGCTTCAAATGCATTTGTAACCCTCCACTATTAAAAATAATAACATCATCCAAATATACAAGATATTTCTCATCTCGCAATCTTGCTAACATATTATTCGTCAGCCTCTAGAATGTACTAGGTGCTTCCGCTAGATCAAACGCTATTTTTGTGAACTGATAATGTCCTCCGTCAGTTGTAAATGTTGTTTTTTCTTTGTTCTGTTTTTCAAACTGAACTGGCCAATATCCTGATACTAAAGAGTTTTGCATCCCTTAACTGGTCCAAAGTTTCTTGCATATTAGCAACAGGAAAATAATCCCTTTTTGTTATTGAATTTAGTCTCAAAAGTCGATGCAAACTCTGATTTTCTGATTATGGCAAATCAGATAGCTCTATCGCCCCCGTATCAGGTATTTTCTTGATTTTTTTCTTCAATAGCTCCTTTAGACTGAACGGAAACCTATATGGTGCTTTTGCTATTAGCTGCACATCCTCTGTGTTTTACCTTATGTGCGCACCCCAGTTTGGTATCGTCCCAAAGAAAGACATCATTGTATTCTCTCAGTAGTACCAACAATTCCTATTTCACCCCGTGAGACAGATAATTGAACTGCAATTGCTCCTCGATTCTTTTTTTCCTTGTTCTCTCTGAACTGCGTTTATTTAAATCTCGTTTGACTTTCTTTCATTTAGTCCTTCCGGTTCCCTGTAATATATTTTCGCGGTTCCTAGGATTGTATTTTTACTTACGATTATTTCTTTGTTGGTAATGTTGATCAACTTCACGTGTATCTCCTTTTCTGCTTTTGTGAGTACTTTTGCTAATAATAACCCATTTATTTTTACTTCTTCAGGCTCTATAAAAATATCGAGTTCATATAAATTCACAATTTGGCAAAATCCTTTCTGTACTCTTCAGTCTAACCAATCCTCTGGTGTGTGTAACTGGTTTTTGTTTCTTCAGCGTACGGACTTCTTGCGAATTTCTGCATCCATGTTTGATAACTTACTATCAGCCTGCGTGTTTATTTTGTGTTATCTCCCTGACCGACGTCAACTTCGGCATGCGACCTCACTGCGTCACAGTTTTCTGGGGTTTCCAAGCTCGCTGTTGTCAGCATTTTCTTCGCTACGCTGTCCACCATCATTCTGATGCTCGTATTACATTACATAACTTCCTCTTGCTTTAAATAACTTGATAAAAACGCGATCCAAAATACCATTTGCTTCTAATTTTAAATTATTAGCACAAACAACAAAATCTTTTAACTCTTTAAAACTAAATTTTATGTCAGTTACTCCAAAATAAATTAATTCGCAACCAGAAATTAAAGTTAACATACTGACGTTTTCCGACTCTATTTTTTGCCTCTCAACAATTTTTCTTTTTACTAATGAAACGGCCGCACCCGTATCTACTAAAAGGTTTACTAATTTGTTATTTATAAATGATAAAACAAAATTTGGTATATCTGAAATTTCTGAATTTTTATCGTTTTAAGTGATTACAATTGATATATTTTGACTTACCTTCCGCGGTGGTGCGCGTTCGAGAGGTATCGCTCGTTTAAATGTTCTGTATTACGTGAATCTTCTATATATCTGTTTTGATTTTAAAATCTGTTGTTTCTGTGGTATCCATTTCCTTGATCTGGCAGCGAGTTTCTGTATCTGACTGTGTTGTACCTTTTGTGATATCGATTACCCTGGTTTGGCGGTAAATTTATGTGACGAAGAGATCGTTTCAAGGTTTATTCGTGATAATTTATACCGTCACCGAAAAAATACGGTCGCGGAATATTTTGAGTTCGGTTCTGGTGAACTAGTTTCTCTCGCGTTCGAATTCCGATCTCCGCCAAATTTGTACAGCGCGCGCAAAACATGATTCCGTGACATTTGAGCCTATGTTAAAACAAAACGGGTGGTTACTACTCTAGTTTCCGTCTTTCGCTATTTGTTAAACATAGGACAAACCTCTGCCGATTAACCGGGACCCGTAAAATTAGTAAAACGAGTATAAATACCGCATCAGTGAATGTTCTACGACGTCTATCAATCAGTCATCCAATAGTCCGTGTTTACGACATCTGAGGTATCATTCAGTAGTCAGTGTATACGACGATTGAAACGAGTTCTCCGCCATATTATTCATTTCGGCGAGTTTCGTCGTACCGTCTCCATCCCCAGAGAGTTATTGCCTCTGCCTTTCATCCGTCCGGTCTCCGACACCACTGTGAGTTTTCGTCGAGGCATACCGACGCCAATCTTTGCCACTATATCGCCGCAAGATATGTCACAAAATTGGCGTACAAACAGGGACTTAAAAACACAGCATGGATGGTCAGGGAAAAGCGAGCACCGGATGGATGTACACTAGGGTGTCCATTATTTTGGCAAGGTCGGAAATTTGATGCTCTCACCCTCCAAATCTACTCATAATAAATTTTAAAAAATTTAGTTAAAATGCCAGGTGTGTCAAATGACGTTAAAACGTGCCGCAAGAGGGCTCATTATTTGCATGTAGTTTAAATGGGGAAATTTCCTTTTCCGATACTTTTATGTAAAACCTTTTTCTGATTTAGACCTAAAAATATATCAAGATAACTGGCAGAAAGCTTATGAAAGTTATTTGGATAAAAATCAACGCCATAGCGTCAATTTGAGTAATACGAAGTTTGAAGCAGCAA
The DNA here is from genome assembly GCA_911728475.2 of Pterostichus madidus. Lineage (NCBI taxonomy): Eukaryota > Metazoa > Arthropoda > Insecta > Coleoptera > Carabidae > Pterostichus > Pterostichus madidus. Next base: position 12,827,309 of record OU452311.1, read on the forward strand.
AACGACAAAACGTTGATATAAGAATTACGATTAATATTTCAGATCTCACCCGTAAAATGTATTCAAAAAGGTCAAAAAATAAGATCTCCGAAGTTTATATACAAAAAATTTAAAATTCATATTTGTTGCCTTAAGGTTATGTCGAAATCTACTGCAACGGGACTTTCTTTGCAAGAAACTAATTAATTTTAATGTGCCTGAAAGCTTATTTCATAAGCTTTCTGCCAGTTATCTTGAAATATTTTTAGGTCTAAATCATAAAAAGTTATACATGAAAGTATCGGAAAAGGTAATTTCCCCATTTAAACTACATGCAAATATTGAGCCCTCTTGCAGCATGTTTTAACGTCATTTGACAGACCTGGGATTTTAACTCAATTTTTTAAAATTTATTATGAGTAGATTTAGAAGGTGAGAGCATCAAATTTCCGACTTTGCCAAAATAACGGACACCCTAGTGTACACCCTCATCAAAGAGCAACTTTAGGAAGAGTGCCAGCGCTTCGGGCTTAGGACCGAGGGACCGTCGAGGAGTTGCGCAAGAGGATGGCTGCCTTTATCCGCCAATCTTCCACCAAGCCAGCCGAGGAAACAGGACCTGTCCCCGTCCCCGTCTTAGAAGTCGCACGGATTCCAACACTCATTTGCAAGACTGTGCGCAAGTGGAACCTACATTTCGACAGGAAGACAGACGCCGTCCTATTCCTGGAGCGACTGGCCGAGCTTCAATTCAGTTACAGCATCCCATGTGGGCAGCTCCTGAGCGCTCTCCCAGAACAACGCTAGTCTCTGGTTCCGCAACCATCGCGAGGAGTTCACCAACTGGCAGAGGTTCCAGCCGAAATACCGCCAGCGGATCCGTTGACAGGACTGCCAATCTGTTTTAGCCCTGCTCTAGAAGGTAAGAGAGTTCGAAGCGTTGCAGCGGGAGCTGAATATAATCAGCCGAACAGCTCCGGACACCTGCCTTCTCCATGTCCTGGGATCCGACCTCCAACGAGCCTGCTGGAGATGTGAAGGAGCCGACCACTTCCGGCCACCTCGGCCGTTCTGTTCCCGCTGTGGGGAATCTAGCATCCTGTTACGGAACTGCAAGTGTCCCGGAAAACATCACACTGGCTGGATTGCACGGCCGCCCACTCAGCCGGAACCGCAATGCCGACAAATATTTTCCATACCGGCGGTCCACCAAGGAGATGATGGGTGACCCACCTCCCCGTCATAGTAGCCGAGTGCCAACTCCTGGCACTTGTAGACACCGGATCCACGCTGTCGTACATCAGCCAGGACACCGCCTGGAAACTCCGTCAGCTTGATATCACCCAGCAGCCATTTCCTGTCTACCGAGCCCAGCTGGCCAACAGCAAGATGGGGGCCATCACAGGCAGCTACCATGTCATCGCGACCATCCAGGGCACCACCAGGCAAGTCACCCTGCTCAGCCTGCTCACACTGGCGCTGCCAATGATCCTGGGGATAGACGCACTCCAAGCGTTCCCCATCACTATCCCCACCGGTGCACTAGAAATCCAGGTCGCTATTCATGAAGGCCATCTCGCAATCTTAGGGGCCATTTCGACATCAGCCACCGACACTACAATCCGTTAAAGTGGGGTGAGAAGGCCCCCAAAAGGGGGCTCTGCAGCCATAGGACCCACTAGGCTGGTGACCCTGAAAGAAGGAGCTGTCAGGTTTATTGGACGGGCTGGTAGCGGTCCGTTGCCGGTACCAGTAACTGAATGGATCTGGTCATCTGGCAACTGACGTTTCTATAGTAGTTTGACATTTTTGACAATATACGTACTCAGAACGTTTTGACGTACGAACGCTATTTGTGTTGTTTACAGTAACTTGAAAAATTGATGTCGGCCAAAAAATTGAATTAAATCGTGAACATTTTCGTGCGATTATTTTTTACAACTTTCGACGTGGATTAACTTAACAACAGTGCATCGATGAACTTAAAACGATTTTTGGCGATGAAACACCAACAAGGACCAGTGTTTATCGATGGTTTAGTGAATTCAATCGTGGCCGTAGTTCGCTCAACGACGAGTTTCGTGAAGATCGTCCAAAATCGGTTGTTGTTCCGAAAAACATTGATTCTTTGCGTGAACTGATACTGCAAGATCGTCATGTAACTTATCGTGAGATTGAGGCAACCTTGGACATTAGTGGGACCAATATACATTCAATATTGCATGAACATTTGGCTGTGAAATAGATTTGTTCGCGTTGGATCCCACATAATTTGACAATCGCTCAAAAAAAGGCTCGTGTCAATTGGTCGGAAGAAATGCTCAAAAAATACGATCGCGGTGCTTAAAAACATGTGTATGACATCGTGACAGGTGACGAATCGTGGATCTACGCATATGAGCCCGAAAGTAAATAGCAGTCGACTGTATGGGTCTTCCAAGGCGAGCCAAACCCAACAAAAGTCGTTCGGGCTCGAAGCACTTCGAAGCAAATGGTCGCCTGTTTTTTCGGGAAAACTGGACCTGTCTCAATCGTACTATTGGTGCAACGTAGAACGCTCAATTCTGAATGATACACAACCATTTGTTTGCCAGAAGTCTTCGGAGAAATAAGAAAACCAAACGCCGCATTGTCGTGGTGGAGAATGATTCATTCTCCACCACAACAATGCTAGCACGCACACATCGGCTCAGATAAGGGACTTTTTGAGCACTCAAAACGTCGATTTGATGAGTCATCCGCCGTATAGTCCTGATTTGGTACCCAATGACTTCTTTTTATTCCCGAACATAAAATATAAATTGCGAGGTCAACGTTTTTCGACACCTGATGAAGCGGTTGATGCGTTCAGAATGCATGTTTTGGAGGTACCTCAGGAAAAAGTGCTTCGAAAATTGGTTCAAACGTATGCAAAAGTGTATTGATCTTCATGGAGAATATTTGAAAATCAATAAAGCCATTTTCGATTATAAATATTTATTTGTTTTCTCCAATCCCGAAATATAAAAGGCAACCCTCGTATAATCAGATTTATGCCAGACATCAAGGATATGCGAAAACCAATAAAAGAATAAAAGAAAAATTGTACTGGAAAAATTTGAGTAAAGATATCGAAGAATTATGCATCAAATGTCACTAATATAATGAGAGGAAAATGTGCACTATAAACCAGCACCATTACAGTAATTTCAAGAAATTGTTAGAGAGATGTTGTGGGACCATTAATAACAAGTACCGGGTGACTATAAATGATTGACATTGTTTTTCTAGTGATACCTAAATATTTTAAGTTTTATGTTGCTATACCTGATTCTCAAATTCAAATATGTTAAATAAAATATAATTGTAATTTGATTACCTATCATTTTCAAACATTATTTCATTTTTATTTATAAAAATGATTATTTACAATAACACCAAATTAGGAAAACTTCAACGTAAAAAATTAATCAAGAAATGTCATGTTGACAGTGACGAGGCACGTCAACTAAACAGGATTGCCAAAATGTTTTGTTAATCAATTATTAACAACTCCAGCGCTCTGATACGCTAGCTAGCGGTAAAAAAAATAACTTCTATTAATGAGACTATTTCATTAATTATGCTTATTTTTATGGTAAAAACACATGTTTTATACAGTAAATTTTAACTTTTTTCAATGAAAAACTTTTTAAAAAATCTAATACGAACTGTTACGTGTACGGATCCAAATTGGTCTAAACTATTGCAACATATGAGAAAATAATCGTCAGTTAATAAATTGGAATACATGTTCCGGCAGAAATGTTTAAATTTAAACATTAAACTACGTATTAATTTCATATATTAATAAATAATCATGGCAGTGAGCAATAAGTAATTCAATAATCATTGTGATATATTCATCGCCAAAATCAGCAATTAATAAAACGGATTAGAGCTAACACCGTTTTTAATATTATCTATAACTCTGTTTCAAATTCAAACAGGTTCAAGAAACGAATTAAATTTGATGCTATTTATTACTCTCTTTAACTCAAGTTAAAATAAACTTGTTTTATACATTGAAAAGAGGTTTAAAAACGAAATAAAAAATGGTATTAGCGCTAAACCGCTTTATGAATCTGCCTGTTAGGAGCTACGCCTGACGTAGACAAAGAAATAATTATTGAAGTTAAACGTCCTATATCGGCTTATAAAATGGATCCCGAGGAAGCAATAAAATCGAAGAAAATCACATTTTGGAAATATAATTGATTGATGTTCTAATTACGTCATGTAGTGAGATTTGTTCCGAGGTACGAGTAACTGACATGCACCAAATATCTGATCATAGGTCAATTTCTTGTAAAATTGATATTGATCTACTTACAGTCTCTAGATCTGACACGAAACTCTACAGAGATCTTAGAAACATTAATATTAACAGCCTAACAGATAATCTGAATAACTTAGATTGGTTTTACTTTTTCACTTGCACTGACATCAATGAAAAATTGTATTTTTTTAATAGTGTAATTCTGGCATTATTCGACGAATTTGCACCATTAAAAACGCTTAAAGTGCGTCATGCACCATCTCCGTGGGTTACTGATGTCATTAGATTAATGATAAAATTCAGGAATAATGCTTATTCTAAATTTAAACAAACTAGATCTGTTTCGCACTGGGAGTACTATAGGTCACTAAGAAATTTAACCACTGAAGCAATTAGACGAGAGAAAAAAGCTTACATAGAGTACAAAATCAATAATAGCAATCGCAGCAACATCTGGAAGATCATGAAAGAATTTAGTGTCAATACTGTCCCGCTAAATAATATACCTGCTAACTTATGTGATGTCAATATGCTTAATTCGCATTTCATCAATTCTATTCCGTCGTCTGAACCTGAGCCTGCCCTTTTACACTTCTACAGTTCCCATAGACTTCTTCAAAGTACTCCTCATTTTTCCTTTTCCCTTGTTTCTGAAGATGAAGTAATAAAGATTTTTAATTCCTTAAAATCTAATTCTACTGGGGAAGATCAAATTAATCTTCATATGCTAAAAATAATTTTTCCTACTATTACTTTGCAATTAACGCATATTATTAATGAATGTCTTCTTCAAAATAATTTCCCGGATTGTTGGAAGCGCGCAGTAGTCAAACCGATTGCGAAATGTAAAAATCCTTCCACTGTTAACGATATAAGACCAATTAGCATACTGCCTACTGCATCCAAAATACTTGAAAAAATCGTTCATCAACAAATCGTTTCTTATCTTACTGCTAATAATATTTTGCCGAACACTCAATCAGGTTTTAGACGAGGCTATAGTACGACGACAGCTTTGCAACATATTATTGATGATATTGTTGGTGCCATTGATAACAAACGTATGGTACTTCTAGCTCTTTTAGACTTTAGTAAAGCGTTTGACACTCTCAATCATGAACTTCTTCTCGCTAAGTTGCACTATATTGGTTTTAATTCTGATAGCATACGTTTCATACGTAATTATCTCTCTAATCGTCATCAGGTGGTTATGATAGATAATGTTTCATCCAATCAAGCTTTTGTTTCTATGGGTGTGCCTCAAGGGTCTATCTTAGGCCCGCTTCTATTTTCAGTGTATATATTTGATCTGGTTAAATGTTTTAAATTTTGTAAATCTCACATGTACGCTGATGATACACAAATTTATCTTTCTTTCGACCCTCTAGATGCTCTCACTGCTACAGATTATATGAATAAAGATTTAGAAGCATTGTCGAAATATAGTTTAGATCACTGTTTACATCTAAATGAATCTAAATCGGTGGTGATGTTGCTTGGTAATGATTACACCAGAAAATATCTGATTGCAAATAATGCCATTAGTGTTAGAATTAACAATGTTAATATCAAGATTTCCAACAAATGTAAGAACTTGGGGTTAGTGCTAGATCACAGACTCAGATTTTCAGAACATGTTTCACTCCTAATACGAAAAGCTTACCTTGCTCTGAAAAATTTATACATGAATAGATTTGTTCTATCTAATAAGAATAAGATAGTCTTATCTAGTAGTTTGGTACTTTCTATTTTTAATTATTGTGACACTATTTATGGTCCTCACATTACAATGTATGATGCTAAAAGGATTCAGAAGGTACAGAACTGCTGTGTAAGATTTGTCTTTGGTTTGGGTAGAAAAGAACATGTAAGTCCTTATATGCATAAATTGGGATGGTTAAACATGGATCAGACAAGAATGCTTCATTTTGCGTGTTCAGCTCATCGTATTCTGCGAAACAAATCTCCTCCTTATCTCTACGATAAATTATCTGTTCGCACTGACCATCATGGCCGTAATCTAAGAAACAATCTTAGATTTCACATCCCAAAGTTTCAATCTGCGCTCTTTAAACGGACTTTTAGCTATTTATTTCCTACTGTGCTTAATAACATTCCTGTTCCATTCATGAACCTCCAGTCTGCCGCATTCAGTAAAAATATAAGAAAATTATTGCTGGATAGTGTTACGTCACTCTTTTGATCTAGTAACTTATTTATGTATCGTGTATGCTATATTGCTTTGTTAATGAACTGGATTTTGTTACTATTAGTTAATATTTTCTATGTTTATTTGATGTTAAATGCTCTTGTAGTTTGTTGTGCCATACCTGTACATATTGCCTTTCGTTTAATTTGTTAAAAGGTTAATATGGAAGAACAGCTTAGGCTGAATATTTGCCAATAAATCAATATTTTATTTTATTTTTTTATTTTTATAATTCAACAAGAGATTCATACGAAATTAATAAGAAACACAATTTGTTTTATCAAGTACAACGGCAGTTTGAAATGAGTAATAGAAATAAATGTATATTCAGTGTATGGGCTGGCTTTGAAAATAATCCAATAAAAATAGAACATATACAAAGGGATAACGATTTTTTTAATACGATGCTGTCTAAATTGGATTTTAAAAATTTTAATTGTGTACTTCTAGAACTTGTAGACCCTCGCCATTCAAGGAACTTACCAATTAGAGAACCTGAATATATAAAGGCTGCAATAGCAAAACGAAAATCTGCAAAGATTTTGAAATGTGCAAAAAAAATATTTTAGAGATTACTATTTATCTATATAGGCCGTTTGATCGTTTCCAAATTTATTTATTTATTTATGTTTGTTTTATGCTGTCAATTTGACACAATATTATTTCATTTGATTTGTTTTAATCGGGGCTATTACTTGTATTAAAAATGTACAACTTTACTTTGTTGTTTATATACAAATATTTTACTTAGAATACATCCTTTGTATGTTTCGTTCAATTGATTTAAATAATTCGAGTAAATTTCCCAATAGGTACATATTTATACCTACATCCGATCCCAGCCGATTCCCGAGAATTCTTCGTTGACCGTCACTGCAAACTTTACTTAGCCCATGTACGAAGCCCCGCCCGGATAGCGCACATGGCTAAACCCCTCTCATGCCGACCCCGGAGAGCACCACTAGCACAAAGTGTAAATACGACTCTTAAGAAATATATGAGAAATTTAAAATTGGTGTGCGAGCATATTTTGTATCCGAATGCTGATATTTTGCGGTCCATTAACTTAGCCCCCCACATATTGGAAAAATGTTTAAATACATAAAATACAATTGAGCTCCAAATGTGCTCAAATGTGCTATAAGTTATTTAAAATGTGCTACTCCCCATTACGAGTAATTAAGTAATTACTATGGCGGGGCCAAGTTAATGCTTAGCCGCCCCCACCACTTTAATAAATTAAGTAAAATTATGGGCCGATCAATTGTGCTTCAATTGTGCTCAAATGTGCTATAAATTATTTCAAAATTTGTTACTCTCCATTACGAGTAATTAAGTAATTACTATGGCGGGGCCAAGTTAATGCTTGGTCCCCGCCCCACTTTAATAAATTAAGTAAAATTATGAGTGAATCAATTGTGCTCTAATTGTGCTCAAATGTGCTATAAATTATTTCAAATGTGCTACCCCTAATTGTTAGTAATTGATAATTTTTTATGACAAAACCAAATTAATACATTACCTTGTCCATCTCTCCCCGTTTTAAAAATGTACATCGTATTATAGAAAAATTAAATGTCCTGTTAATTATATTAAATGTCCTGTTAATTATATTAAATGTGGTACCTCATAAACAACGTCTTAAATAATACCTAACTAATTAATGTGGCAATGACAGGGCATGTTAATATTAAATGACATCCATTTGGCGCGAGTTCAAACGAGTGCAGAGTTTGCTATATTTTAATGTTCAATGTATACATTTAAATTGTAAACATTGTAATAATATTAAAGTTATTAGTTAGCATAAATTTTAAAAGTTCATTGATTATTGCAAAAATATTAATAACAATATAAGTCAATTTGAAACAACTCGAAATCTTACCTTCTTATTTTTTATATATTTTGAAAGACAAAATAAAAACATAACACTTATTTAATAATAATTTTACTAGTTAAACGTTCACTGTGAAATAAAGTTTTGTATGTACTTCACACGAAAAGTGGCTTTAAGGAAGGTACTCCAAGTAATAAATAAATGATGAATTGTAGGAAATAAATTCTTATTTATTTATTTATTTATTTGTTACTCTGCACAACAAGAAACAAATCCCAATTACAGTACAGGGGACCTACAGCTTATAGTGGATCCCGAACCATTCAGACACAATCGTGTTTTTTTTGGATATAAGTAGAAGTCAGTGAGATTTGAACGCACGACCTCTTGCTTGCTAATTAAGAAACGCAAGTCTAACCTCGCTTTTATCCACTGAGCTACGATTGCCTGTATCTATATCATATTCAAATATTATTAAGATATTGCTGCAAGTATGCTTCAAATGTGTAATATTATAATTTAGTGTATAACATTGTTGGGGGGAGGAGGAGGAGCTTATTTTTGTAATTAAATAAAATTATTTTATAATGTAAGAATAAGATCCATTGATCTTTAAATGAGCTAATATGGAAAAGGGTGTATATGTATATGTATATGTATATGTATATGTATATGTATATGTATATGTATATGTATATGTATATGTATATGTATATGTATATGTATATGTATATGTATATGTATATGTATATGTATATGTATATGTATATGTATATGTATATGTATATGTATATGTATATGTATATGTATATGTATATGTATATGTATATGTATATGTATATGTATATGTATATGTATATGTATATGTATATGTATATGTATATGTATATGTATATGTATATGTATATGTATATGTATATGTATATGTATATGTATATGTATATGTATATGTATATGTATATGTATATGTATATGTATATGTATATGTATATGTATATGTATATGTATATGTATATGTATATGTATATGTATATGTATATGTATATGTATATGTATATGTATATGTATATGTATATGTATATGTATATGTATATGTATATGTATATGTATATGTATATGTATATGTATATGTATATGTATATGTATATGTATATGTATATGTATATGTATATGTATATGTATATGTATATGTATATGTATATGTATATGTATATGTATATGTATATGTATATGTATATGTATATGTATATGTATATGTATATGTATATGTATATGTATATGTATATGTATATGTATATGTATATATGTATATGTATATGTATATGTATATGTATATGTATATGTATATGTATATGTATATGTATATGTATATGTATATGTATATGTATATGTATATGTATATGTATATGTATATGTATATGTATATGTATATGTATATGTATATGTAATTTTGTGCCACAACTTAAAAATCACGGGAACAAATTATTATTTTGACATGCATTAAAATCAGCGCCTATATTTTTTCTTTATGATTTTTTTTTGCTAAATCCATTATTTAAAGAAATAATCTAGCTGATCACTTTTCTTGATACACTCTCTATAAATTGAACATTAAAATATAGTGAACTCTGCACTGGTTTGAATTCGCACCAAATGGAAGTCATTTAAGGTTCACATGCCCTGTCACTGCTATATTAATTGGTTAGATATTTTTTAAGACGTTGTATGTGAGGTACCAAATTCAGTATAATTAGATCATTTAATTTTTTTATAATACGATGTACATTTTTAAAACGGGGAGAGATGGACAAGGCAATGTATTAATTTTGTTTTGTCATAAAAATTTATCAATTACTAACAATTAGGGGTAGCACATTTTAAATAATTTATAGCACATTTGAGCACAATTGATTCACTTATAATTTTGCTTAATTTATTAAAGTGGGGGGCCTAAGCATTAACTTGGCCCCGCTATGGTAATTACTTAATTACTCGTAGTGGGGAGTAGCACATTTGGAATAATTTATAGCACATTTGAGCACAATTGAAGCACAATTGTATTTTATGTATTTAAATATTTTTCCAATATGTGGGGGGGCTAAGTTAATGGACCTGATATTTTGGAGTCCACAGGCACTTCAAGTCCGTTGGAGAAATTAGTACTAACTGCTCTGCATTTGTTCTGAAAAATATAAAGAAAATCCAATGAGAAACACGAAATTCTGAAGCAACAAAACCAGTAACATAAACTAGTTATTTGGTTAGACTGAAGAGTACAGAAAAGATTTTGCTAAATTGTAAATTTTTAAATCTTCACTTACAATTCTTTCACAGCAGAAAGTTCACTCTTCACTCTGTTTACATTTCTTAAATTTGAATTTTTGATAGTTGAATTTATACTCCCATATTTAGTATGTGTTTTTTAATCCCAAACAATTTATCTATGCGAAAATTATATTATTCAAACAAAGAGTAAGTCATCTGCGAAAAAATCTGCTTTCATTTTCTAATATTATGAGAATTACATGCTTCATTCAGAATAAAGTGATTTTGATTATTTCTTGTGTTCGTTTTCACTATTTTCGTTTTAAAATGCGTACGCCCGATGATTAAGAAACAATTATTGAAATGATCAGCAACACTCCATTATGATTGAGTTTCAATAAAGAATTTATTGGAGTTGCTGCTAACCGAAATAACCAGCGCTGTTGAAAAAGTATTCGAAGTGAAACTCAACACTTTAGAAGAAGAACTGAAACTAGTGAAGGAACAATACCATAAACTAATAAGTAGCGGATGGAATTCCGCGATGTTTCAGTGTGCATTGATATACTTTAGAGGTATTTTGACCCTCTAAGAGCCAAGCTTTATAGAGCCACACTTTATAGAGCCACACTTTGTGTATCCCTGTTTTATTTGTTTTGACGTAAACCTCGTTTGGATCCGTACTCCAGAGGGGAATTGAGATACGCTCAATTAGCGCAGCATTTACCTGTTAGTTGCTAATTGACAGAAGCCTAACAGACTCTCATCGGAGAAACAAGCTCCTTGACCTCTCTGGTGGTAGGGGGTACCATCTAAGACCCTACTGATTCTGCAGATCAGTGCCCGAGCAGATGCGCTGCTCACCCGCCGATGCCGTTGCCAGCGAGCATCTGCCTGCGATGTAGGCTTTAACCACTGCCCGCACGAATCCAACCCACGACTAGCCGGCCAAGCCGGGGGCCTAGTTCCCGTGCTACCAGAGCCTCTGGTCAGGGCCAGCAAACGCTTGTACGCATACACCAGCTAGTTTCGTGTAATACTACATCTCTCTCTGCGGTTCGATCCGGCCAATATTAGTTTAAACAGCGCCGCCACGGGAAGGCTGTTGGTCCGGTCTTGGGTGGGACCTTCAAATGTATATATAGCGTCCATAAAAACCCCTTCACAAGCGCCCACCCAAAACGCCCCCAGAGATGAACCTCAATGGGACCAGTAAATAGCGTTCATCCCCAGGCAGCGCTTTGACGCCAATACCATGAGCTACAAAAACTGTGTGCTAGTGCTAAAGATAATGGTAATGATTTGGAACTATATACGAGCTATAATAATATTTGTGTTTTTGGGATCGCCGAAGTGAAAAATTAGAACACTGATGAACGAATAGCTGCACTGTGTAGTGAGAACTTGAATATTAATATCTCACTAAATGATATTCACCGCTGTCACAGAATTGGACTACCTAAAAATAACGCTAACAGACTGACAATAGTGAAATTTGTCAGCTACTGAGTTTGTGCCAAAGTGTTCGGTGAGAACAAGAAGTTAAAAAGCAGTGGCATCACCGTTCGAGAAGACCTCACTAAATGCAATCTGGCAATCTGACAGTCGCGTTATTGTTAATACGTTGGATAAAAAACGGCAGAAACAAAAAAGAATTTATTAAAAATTACGGTGATATTGTCATTCTACCTAAAAAAATAAGGTTTATTTGTTTCTGCCAAATTATATTATATTCTAACATATATTTATTTCATCATATCTTTACATAAATTTTACAAATCTACCGAATCACTTAAGTAATATTAATTAAACTGCTTGAACTTGATTTCCTATCTCTTTGATTGGCTTTGTTGAATTATTTCTTAATTCGTACAATTTTTTTTAAAATATCTAAAACATGTGACTGTAATACTGAGGTCATTTAACTTAATAATAATACGTTTACATTTGCACAACTAAATGTTAGTTCGCTTAACTTCTGTTTTCTTTCAATTTTATAGAATCTTTATGTAAATTTGCTTTCGATATGTTTGCTGTTACGGAAACCTTGATTAGTTCCAAATCTCCATCACATCTATTCAATATCCCCTGAATCAACTGTTAGGTTATCATCAGCCGCTGATGATGACCTAACAGTCGATTCAGATGTGCTGTATTTTTTGTGGAACTTAGACAAGTGTTTGGAAAAAATTTCTATTATTTTCTTATTTTAAGACTCAGTTCCACATCGCAATTGACATTTTGTCTTTGTAGTTATTTTATCGCTGTCCAGCAGTTTGCGATTTTTTCGGTAGATGGCATTGCATGGTACTTTGTACCTCTCGTGTCACGCTTACTATTGTTAGATATTCTTAATATCATCAGTTCAGCCCCAACGGCACCACAGTTCATTAATTCCTAGTTGGTCTAACTGAATAATTGGTCGCACCATACTGATGAGCTCCAAGAGCGAAACTCGTCTATGGTTAAGAGTCGAACTGACCAGCCGCTGATGATGACCTAACAGTTGATTTAGATGTGCTGTAATTTGTGTGGAACTTAGACAAGTGTTTGGAAAAAAAACTTAAATTAATATTAAAAGACACTTGCTATAACTGTCTTTTTGTTTGTTCAAGCATAAGTGGTTTGGGCAGTTCAGAAATGACGTCAATTTTATTAACTAATGGAATACCGGCTATATTAAAATAAAATGTCTTCAATGATTTTCAAAGAAATGAACTTTCGTATTCAGAATTGTCTGCAATTTTTAAGACTAATCCAATATAATACTTAATATCTTTTTTTTGTAGTAAACTTGCCTAGAACATAATCATCTTTGGACGGTTCTCTTTGTAAACCACTACATTCGAATAGTGCAGGATCTGAATCTGATATAATGTCGTCAATAGAATCAGATTCTGACGTTTCAATGCTTTCAGATTCTGAAGAATTTTATATTAAAATCTTCTTCACTCTCTTCATTTTCTTTACTTCTGGTTTCTTTTTTCAATGTCTCCCTTTTCCGGTGTGGCAGTAGTAATCATAGTTTTCCCTGGGCGTCTTCTTTTTCTATTGTTTTTTTCTTTCGCCTGCTTTTGGAAATATTCTAAATTCTTCTGGGCTTTTGAATTTTTGATCTCTGGAAATTAGGGAAAATGTTACGGGTGTAGTTACAGTTCCTGCAGTTGAGGCAGATGGCATTATATCGATAGTTGTAGATGTTTTATCTTCTGGATTTGATCTGTCAGTTACATAACTAAAGAGAAAATCATCTTCTGAAAATGTATCCCTGTCGAACGGAAAAATTCCGGTTTTTCTAAGTAACGGTACTATATTTTTGGATGTCATAGCTTTTTCATGAGCTATACCAACACAACTTGCAACATTATAAATAGAGGAAGTCTCTCCCGGATGATGCATAAGACAACTATTCACAGCAGCATCGTAAAATGTAGTGAACGGCTTAAAAATACCGATATCAAGGGGTCGAAGTTTATTTGTTGAATGCGGTGGTACGGTAATAATTGTAACGCCGTTTTATTTGGCCAAGTTTATTACTTCTATAGAGAGATGACTTTCATGGTTATTATAGATTAGTAACGAAGGACGCTCTTTGGAGCTGTTATTATATTTGATTAAATGTGTCATAATTTAAACAAATAATTCAGTGTTCATCTAGCCTCCTTTAGTTGCTAATCCAAGCATTCCCGGTGGAGCACCTGACAACATATGGGATTTGAAATGAACTCTTGGAAAAATCATTGCAGGTGGTAAGCTATTAACCTGCAGCATCAACAATGCAGTCAGTTGTTAGAAGGGTTCCTTTTTCAGAATTTTAACTTTACTAACTTGTCTGACTTCCCTTTCAGTAACAACTTTAGAAGGTTTCTGGACGGTCATTGTAGAGGTTTTGTCTAAATTGAAAATTCTAGTTCCATCCTAGAAAACTATGGATCTTTTGTAGACAGTTTCAACATTATCAACAAATTTTTGAACATTAAATTTATTAAACGATGTCGCTCGTGAAAGACTATATCCTTCAGGAGTACGTGGGTAAATTTTCGTGACTTTTTATAAAACCCTTCAGCCAGTCGGGACCGGCTATTTTATCACGAACCCAGTTAGCTGGAATGAGAAAATTATTAATTACAGCTATCTCATACGCTAATAATCTACATTCTTTGTATGGTAAGCTGTAAAATATTTTGCCACATTTTTCAATATATTCCGCCAATATACTTTCTTGTTCAATACTAAAAATTCTTTTAACATCATAGTGCGGAGTCATTCGAATATCTTCAGTTTCTTTGTTCTTATATTTTTTAACATACCGAGCTAGTGTTTAAATGCTATTTTTTTTAGTTTTCCGATGAATCGCACGCTTCTACCTTTCAGCATCAATTGAACTGAACGTGAAGCAAATATAGATAAAAAGAAAAGTCTGCAATTATGGCATGAACGACTAGGACATCAAAATGTTCAATATGTACGTAAATTCCTTAAAAATATGAATATTCAAGTTATCGATACAATACATCTTAACATTTAAAAAAGACAGAAACACTGAAAGAAACACAAAAAAAACATTGTTATACAGTATAATTTTTTTTTGCATCAATGCACATGTATCTTGAAATCTCTATCTGCATTTAACCATGATTATTATTGGTGTTATGATAAACGCGCTGCCGAACTTGTCCAAACTTGTAAAATTAATTGTGCGAGTCCGATAGCGACGCAATGCACTTGTAATTACTTGTTAAGATTGTTCTATACTTTACTTACTCGTCCACGTGCATAGTTTAGCAAGTTCAAACATGTTTTACAAATTTTGGTATTTATACGAGTGATGAAAATCTCAATGCTCATTCGTTAATATGAAGCGCACAAATAATATTAAAAATTATTTTTTATCAGAATCAGATAAAAAAAATTAAAAACTGATACTTTCTCGCCTTCGACCAGTATCGGCAGTACAAGCAGTAATTTAGAAAATATATTAAAAACTAATGAAATGGTGTCATCTTTTAACTTAAGTGCTACTGAAGAAAATGATAGTGAGTCTAGTTCTTGTGAAAATAAAACTAGTGAGATGATATAAGTAATGATAATGAAACTGGCGTACATACCCCAAAAGTGAGACCTGAACCAGAACAAACAATTCTTACTGTTTCTGGACCTAGCAACTTGTCACAGACTCCTGAAGAAGGACCACGTCAGCCGATACTATCGCAGTATCCAAAAGTTAAACAAGGTGAAAGAATGAGAAGCTTTAAATCAACGTGGTTTAAAAAATTTACATGGTTGGAGTATAGTGTTTTAAAAGACAGTGTTTTTTGTTTATACTGCCGATTTTTCCATGGTGTAAATCAAGGAAACATTTTTGTGAAAGAAGGGTTTCGCAACTGGAAGAATGCACTTGATTCAAGTAAAGGACTAGTAAAACATGATAAATCTGAACAACATAAAATGTGTGTTATAAAATATGTAAATTATATGAAATTAAAGAAACATAAAACAAATATTGAACAAATGGTGAATGATCAATACTAGAGAGGCGCCGAATATTCGGTTATTATTCGGTATTCGGCATATTCGGCAACACTTTATTTATTCGGTTATAGCCGAATTATTCGGTTGTGCGACCGAACATTCGGCATTTTTTATTTGTTTCTGGAAATTTATAATTTATTCAAAACAAAAATATTTTGTCATATTAGTAGTTTTTATTTATTTGAAAACGATTATAATGCATATAATAAAGCAAATTATTTATTAGAAAAAAAAATCTCAATTCTTAAGATAATACACAGAAAACAGGAACATAGTATAAACACTTTTTAAAATTTAACATATAGAAAGAATATGTAGGTACATATACTTAATACTTAATAGCCATTTAATAATTTACTAACGGTAAGTTGTGGTGGAGAAAAACTAAACTTTCAGCTCTGTCCAGCAACAAACGATTCCTTTTCTCTTTATAGACATTTTCAGCTTCAGAAAAAAGTCTCTCACTATAAACAGTGCTAGCTGGTGGTGATAAGAAAATTCTAGCTAGGGAGGTTATGTACGGTTATTTTTCTTGATGTTTAGCCCACCAGGAGTACGGACATTGGTTTCTATTTAGTAGTTCTTCAGATAAATATCTATCCAACTCCAGCGAAGTAGGGTTTTTTGATTTCCGGTATCAAGCTTTTTGGTTGCAGCTACTACTTCTTAGCAACTTCAGAAAGTTTTGTGGGTTTCAGGTCGTAAATTATATTTGTTTTCTGATAGTAGGTTCGTCTTTTGTGATTCATTTTCATTTTCGCTGCTACTTCTGCTGCTATCATAATCTACACTTCTTCATAAGACTTCTAGAAAAAATGTTTGCCGAATTAAATTAATATTTACATCAGAAAAAAAATTCATTCGAAATCTGGGATCTAATAATGTCGCCAAAGAATAATTCTTATCTTTTTCTAAGCCTTGAAATCGGGTTTCTATTCCATTTTTTAGTGCTATACGCATATTATTTACGTTTGGACATGCATGTTGTATTTCTTGTTTTGCTAAATATTTCAGTAATATATTGATATGCGGTATTACTTCAGAAATGCATGAGAAGCTGGAGCTTATGATTTTTGTAATTTCTTCGAAAGGTTGCAACACCATAAGACCTTGTTGTATCAGATCCCGCTGATATTCAGATAAATTCTGAAGTTTTACTGCATTACTGTTATCGGAAAGATAGAGAGATACAGCTCGATTTTGTTCTAAAAACCTTGCACACATATAATACGTGCTATTCCACCTTGTAGGTACGTTTGCAGTAGCTTATGTTGAGGTAAATTTAATTCAATTTGTATGACAGTTAGCTTTTCATGCGCTTGACTGGAATGATTGAAATGAGTTACTATTCTTCTAGCAGATGCAATAGCCTCACTTAAATCTTCTTGTATATTTAAAGAATCTTTTACAGCCAACTGTAAAGTGTGTATGAAGCATCCTTTGCCAGTATACGGCGTGTCGTTTACAGCTTTCACCATTCACATTTTAACTAGAACCGAATATTCGGTTCGGCCGCCATGAAATTCGGTAATGTTCGATATTCGGTTATTCGGCCAAAATTGTATTCGGCACATCAGTAATCAATACCAAAATGAAATTAAAGAAAACAGACACTACATCAAAACTTTATGTGTTTATTATTTACATGTACGCAAGATATTGCTCAACGTAGTCATGATGAAAGTGTTTTAAGTTTAAATAAAGGTAATTTAAGAGAATTAATATTATTGATAAGTAAACATGACACCATTGTACAAAAAAAGTTACAGGATAGTTCAAATAGTGCTAAATACCTACATCATGATATCCAAAATTGATTAAATTCTATTATGGCGACCATTGTACGTAAAAAAATTTCAGACGATGCAAAGGAATCAAAATTTTTTGCAATAATGTCTGACGAAACAAAAGACTTGAGTAAAGATGAACAAATAACTGTTATAGTCCGGTACTTGCATCAAAATACAATTCAGGAGAGGTTTTTAGGGTTTAAAAGTGCAAACGGTATGCTAGATGCTACTAGTTTTGCAAATTATATAAAAACAATATTAGATGAAAATAATATTTCATTATGCAATTGTAAAACACAAGGATACGATGGTGCTACTGTAATGAGTGGTCATTTATGTGGCGTACAAAATTATATTAGAAGAATTGTTCTGCAAGCAGTATATATTCATTGTTTTAACCATAAATTAAATTTAGTTGTTGTTGATTGTTGCAAACATTTGAAAAAGTCGGCTATTTTTTTTTCTAATCTTGAAAAATTATATACATTTATGTCAAATTCCACAATTCATTCTCTATTTTTAAATACGCAAAAACAAATGTATCCTAATCAAGAAAATTAATAGATCCATCTATTTCTTTTTCAATAGTAAATTGAATTTTGGGTTCAATAGAATAGATTTAAAAATAAGCCGGGCAGGTAAAAATTTTACCTTTGATATTTTTCGTAAACCAACCTTTACAGATACAGTAATAAATTCTAATTCCACCCACCCTTTTAATACAAAAATGGCAGCCTTCCATAGCTTTATTCAAAGATTAATCACCGTCCCTTTATCCAAAGAGAATTTTAATAAAGAATTAAAAACCATTCAGCAAATTGCCCATAACAACGGTTATAACATTAGTTACTTCAATAGTTTACTTTACAAAAAACAAAAGAAACTGAGTTTAGGTAAAATTTATGCAGGACAAGCGGTGGAAGATTGTAAAATTTATAGGAAAATACCCTATTTTGGAACTGTATGTAATAAAATCTCCGAACAACTAAAAACTGTAAATATTTCGGCGGCATTTTATAATGATTTTACTTTAAAAAATTTACTAGTTAACAATAAAATTATTGATAAGAATAAATTAAACAATAGCGGTATTTACGAAATTCAATGTAAAGACTGCGATTTTATTTACATCGGACAGACAGGCCGTAGTTTTAATATTAGATTTAAGGAACATGTAAGCTCTTGAAGATTAAGAAAAACCGATTCTAATGTCGCGAAACACCTTACAGAAAATAAACACAGTATAACAATAGAATCTCTAAGGGTCTTACATGTTGCCAAGAAAGGATTAAAGATGAATTGCTTGGAGGCGATTGAAATTAATAAAGCCTTAAAAGCCAACAAAAATCTTATGAACGAACAATTAGATCTCATTCATTCGCCTCTACTAAATTCTATTTAATCTTTTAATGGCAGTCCCTCAATATTTCTTAATGACCCGTTCACAAATGTTGTAAACTGTTTCCATCTCTAAAGTGTTTATAGGTACTTGCAGGTACCCCATGTATATGTATATAAAGAGATCGATGTTGAACTTTTCGTCACTTCTGACGATGGTGTAAAAACCGAAATGCGCATCAAGTATTAAATATAAAATTTTTCTTTGAAACAACCAAGTGTTTTTGTTTACTTTTACGAATTGATAAAGAATTTATTGTTTTACTGCTTATTTTTATAAAAATTTTTAAATTAGTTACAACTGTATCTAATTATCTCCAATCCCCTGATATGAATTATGTAAAAGGTTTAAATTTAGTTCAAGAAACAATTAATGAATTTCAAAACTTACGAAACAATGATAATGAATGTAATTCTATATGGAAATCTGCAAATAATATTTTTTTGTCTCTTGGTTTAGATAAAAAGAATGAAATCTATTCCAAAAAGGTTACAAGAGTTTATAGTAGATTGTGAAATAGATAATTCTGTAGACATAGAAGTAAAAAATGAGAAAGATGTTGTCAAACTTAAGTTATACATCCCTATACTAGATAAAATTATAATTGAATTAAAAGAAGATTTACAAAAAATGATACCATTTTAAAATAATTACAAGTTTTTGACCGCACAGATGATTTATTCGTCAACAAAATTCATTTAACTAAATTAGCAGAACATTATAACATAAATTGTGATTGTTTAGACTCAGAAATAACGCTAGTTAAGAAACTTTTGTGTACGGAGGAAAATAAAAATATTAAATCACTCATGGAGTTCCTGTCATTCGTTGAACAATATAAGCAAGCATTTGAATGCATTTGTAATTTGGTAAAAATTTGTATTTTATTGCCTGTATCAACAGCTTCTTGTGAAAGATGATTTTCCTCTTTAAAAAGAATTAAAAGTTATTTAAGAACAAGAACGACAAATGAAAGATTAAACAACATTAGTATATTAAGTGTAGAAAAAGACATATCAAAATTAATAGACCTTAATAAAGTTGTAGACAAATTTGCAAGTTTAAACAAAAACCGAAGGATTAAATTAGTATAACTAAATCACTGCTGTGTTTTGTATTTATCATATTTTCTTTTAATTATATTAGAGAACATTTTTTGTTTTATTTTTAAACAATATACTTGTTTTTGTTTATTATTTATACAGTAGAATTTTCTACAGCACGCGATAACTCGTTTCGTATTGTAAAAGTTTCATGCAGTAGGAGACGCTCGACTGTATTATAGCACGTTATAGTAAAAAGCGCCGATTTTGTGTTATTTCACGTGTTATACGTCAGATTGTAATAGACTGATGTGAGTCGTAAATTTAGTTTAGGTGTTGTAGGGGAGCATGCTATAAGAGATTCTACTCTATATTATATTTATATTTGTTCGGTACCAAATAAATTTAATATTGACAATATTGTTATTTATTATTAAAATGATAAAAACATATATGCCCCCTAATTTTCTTCCTGGTCCCTACTGCCCCCCTAGATTTCAGAGCCTAGCGCCGCCACTGGTCTCAATAAATATAATTTCATCGGGAACGCATCGTCTTCAAATATTATATGTGGTGCCTTTAGCGAAGAATTCGGTAAGAAATGTTGGCGTAGGTTACTCGGGCGCCAACTGTTCCGGATAGCGGTTTCGGCGAATGAAAAAATGAAACGCACAAGAATGGTTGTAATGACTTACTGCTGCTTTTTCAGTGTGTAGATGTCGGTGGTGAAATCCGTTTCGAAGATTTTGATGGGGTACTCGAGTTATGATGAAAAACGTGCGGAGTATCGCGGATGAGTGGGTACCCAAAAATGACGCCGTCGGCGTGAGACCTGGTGATCTCGCACAAGTTTCCCAAAAACGGAAGTAACAAACAAAAACCTCTAGGAAGCGCACGACACGATACAGGGTAAAAAATAGCAGTGCGATTGTTTACCTAGAGGACGGATTTCGGAGAGGATGACTTCTTCTATACTGGTCGTAAATGTTCAGGTGACTAGTTATCTCATGTGTTTGCTTGACAAGAGACGGATGACTGACTGTGTAGATGATGGCTGATGGCCCGATTTTTATACTCTTTACCTAATTAATCCTGTCTCGGGATGATGTCGGTGGCTCGCACAATGTTAAAAGATAGAATATATTGGTAGAATTTGGAAACTAGATCACAGGAATCTGGATTAGGTTCAAAAGTAGGAAATCAGGTGAGTTGGAGTTCATGGGGTCTGCGGTGAACACAGTGCGCGAGTACGAGCCAACGTTCGCGAGTTATTCGCGTTTATAGTAACTAGCGCTTTAATTCCGCGGATTCGGAACCGAAAATAACATTGTGACAAGTACTCTTCGTCACAAGTTTGCATCGCACATAGCTAACAAAATTATAATAAAAGTGTAGTTGTAATATAATGGACCAATGTTGTAAAACTACATGTTTTTCCATCTATCGCTAAACAACAATTGGGGAAATTCCACAATCGATTAAAATATTCAGCATTTTTTTTCCCATTTTTTTTCGCAAACTTCTTTAAATTATATGAAATTGTACTAGCACCAATTCTGTACATGTACATAATTGATTTCTTTTTTTTTTAAATGTTTTTTTACTAGTTCAACATATTTACATGTTATTCATAGTATGGTTAATACATATATTATTTATTAATTAGTATTGCAAACGTTTTTGGGGTATATCCAATGTAGAGTTTCCCATGACTGCTTTTAGAGTGGGCATATTTATGCTTCTTCATCTGAAGTATCTAGAAATATTTCCTGGGGGAGTCTTCTTTTCTGTCTTATTGTCTTTATTTTCTTTCCTAACTGATAGTCTTCTGCTCCTGGACAGTCTAATATGTTCTTGTAGAATTTTTTGACTAATTTCGTTATCTGGTCATGTGTGGTTGGTATTCCTGCTTCTCTATATAGCTGGGTATTTCTGATAAACCATTTTGCATTGAAGGCAATTCGTAAGCATTTCTTTGAAATTTCTGTATTTTATTTAGGAGAGATTTTTATGTCCATACTGGACATCCGTATGTTAAAATAGGTCGGAGTATATATTTGTAGAGCAATAGGGAGCATTTGACTTGTAGGGGTGACTTTTTGTTTATTAGTGGATACAGGAGGCGTAAGCGTTAGTTTGCTTCTTGTAGTTTCTTTGTTATGTGTCTTTTCCAGGTGAGTCGTTGATCTAGATATATACCTGTTTCTTGCTTTCCAGTCAACTTCAGTGTTTTTAACTTTTAATTTTGGTGGATTTGAATATTTTCGAAGTGTAAATATCTTTGCTTCACATTTTTGAATGTTAAGGGAGAGTGCCCGTTTGTCTAACCATGGTGTAATAGTATCAATTCCCGCTTGCAGTTTCTGTATTGTTAAGTTCTGGATGTTGGGAAACTAGTGCTATGTCATCTTGTACATTTTGTACGTTTGGAGATCATTTATATATATATATATATATATATATATATATATATATATATATATATATATATATATATATATATATATATATATATATATATATATATATATATATATATATATATATATTAAATAAAGTTGGTCCTAGTATGAATTCTTGTGGGACCACAGAATTTATTTTCCTTTTTGTTGATAGTTTATTATGTATTTTTATGCTGAAGGTCCTGTTGCTAACAAAAGATTTAAAAATATTGTAGAGTAGTTGGGAGTTTGAATCGCTTTAATTTTCTATATTAGTCCCTGATGCCATACTTTGTCAAATGCTTGGCTTAGGTCAAGCAGGAGTATAGCGGTAAATTGTTTATTTTCAAATCCTTGGTTTATTATTTCTGTCAGTCTTACTATTTGATGAACCGTTGAGTACTTTTGTCGAAATTCAAATTGATATTTAGGAATTAGATTGTTTTCATTTACAAATTTTTGTAGTCTAGTTAAGATAATTTTTTCAAAGAGTTTGGAGAGAATTGGTAGGAGGCTTATTGGTCTGTACCTGGAGGTGAGTTTTTTGTCTTTTCCAGGTTTATGAAAGACTATATGTGCATATTTCCAAGAAGTTGGGAAGTATCCAATGTTAAGACAGGAGTTATATATTGTGCTTAGGAAGGCAAGATTTGGGGGGGGGGACATGTTTTAGGATGATATTTGTTATCAGATCATGCCCTGGTGTTTTTTTGGTTTTTAGATGTTTTATGTAAGATTTTAGTTCAACCAGAGTGACAGATTTTCTTGTTTCATTTGTGTTTTCTAACCCTCGGTGTGCTATTTGTTCTTCGTTTTCATTATCAATTATGTTAGGAGTGAATACAGTAGCGTAATAATCTGCAAAAGCCTCACATTTTTCCGATACGCTACATATTTGTTCTTGATTAACTGTGATAGGTGGTATGATGGTTGGTATTCGAAGAATCCGTTTTGTTTGTTTCTAGAGTTGCAGATCAGTTGTTTGTGTATATCTTCCAGAATTTTTTTATAATTATTTATCCTGTAATTTTCTAGTTTCCATGTCACTCTCCTTGATAATATATTTAGTTTTCGTTTTGTTTCTCTTTCATGATATGTTAGCCATTCACGTCTTGTTTTGTTTTTTTCTTCAACTAATCTTAAGATGTGTTGTGGAGTTGCATACGATTGTGGTTTTTTATTGTTAGTTTTTTTGTTTTGTGTTCATTACGGCTTTTTCAATGGTATCGGTGAGATGTTCAATCGCTCTGTTTATACTGTTTTGGGATTTAATTGCACATGTTGGTTTTAAGATGTGATTTATCTCTGTGTCAAATTGTTCCAAATTTATTTTAACATTAATTAGCATTTTGGGCTTTGGGTAAGTAATAAGTTCATTTATGAAGGTAATTATTACTGGTAGATGATCCGAGTCTAATTCTTGGCATACAGTTTGAGTTATTGGATGTGAGAAACTCTTCAGCAGGATAATGTCAAAGATATCGAGTGTATGGTCTGTTCTGTAGGGAAAGTGAGTAGATTCATCAGGTGTTATCAGCTGTATCGCATTATTTTCGATTGTGCTTTGTAATATTTTACCGTTCGGATTATTTGAGTTACATCCCCATTCTTTTCTCTTGCTATTCAGGTCGCCTAGTAGAATTGTGGGTGTGTTATTATTAAATATAGCAAGCAGATCATATTCTTTCATTTTTAGGTTAGGTCTTTGATATGTGGTGAAAACATTAACTATCTCTGAGTTTACCAGTTTTAATTGTATTCCTATTGCTTAAAAGTTTGTTAGTATCGGCGTATATAGTTCATGATGTGTGATTTTATTTTTTATTAGGATTGTTATTCTTCCAGTGGCATGCTCTATCTTTTCTATAGATTTTGTATTCTGGTACTTTGAAGTTTTGCGTCTTAATGAAGTGTGTTTCAGAAATGCATGCTATATATATGTTTTTGCGTTTGATAAAGACAATGAACGTAGCTCTTTTTGCAAGTAGGCCGTCTGCGTTCCTTCTTCTTCTTCTTTAATGGCGCTACAGCCCGAGTCGGGCCTGGGCCTACCGGACACACCGAGCCGCAGTTTTTACGCTGCCGTACTACCGGTTTTCTGAGTCAATGTTACTTACTTTTAAGGCATATGTATAAGTGACTAGCTTATAGCGCCCGAGTATGATTAATACAAGTAACTGTATTTTTTATTTTAACGACAAATCATACTTTGTCGACAGGCGGATTCGAACTGACGAACCTTGGTTCGGATGACGTCACAGCATGTTAAGAGATGTGCATTAACACGCTCGGCCATCGCGCCTGTTAAGTATTTTTAATTGTTTTATTGTGGTCATTGTGTAAGTATTGAGGATAACGCTTGTGTTATAAGGGATTTAAGGTTTTCAAGGATTGGTTTAATATATTCAATGATTATGTTAATCACCGTTTGAATTGAGGATTGGATAATATTTTGTGAACTTTGCTCTGAGGTTTGTGGATGTGATTGTTGTGTGTGAGATGAGGTTTAATGGCTTGTATTTGCATCGGATTGACGGGAGGTTGTGGAGAGATTTTCTGTATTGTTGATGGTGATGTTTCGATTGTTAAAATTTGGATTTCTTGAATTGTTTGGAATTCTATTGTTATTTTGAGTTTTTTCTTTTAATTTTAAATAATAAGGGCAACCTTTGTAGTTAGCTGTATGTTGATTTGAGCAGTTAATACATTTTGGTGTTTCTACTCTCTTTTTTCCACAACTCTATAATGATGTGGACCCGCGCATTTTACGCATGCTGGATCAAGACGGCAGAAGTTTTTGTATGGCCGTATTTTTGGCAGTTTGTGCATTGTGGTACGTCCTTGCTTCTTCTGCGTAGTTCTACTGTTACGATGGCCTTCGTGATGTCTTTTAAATTGAAGATATTTAAGACGTTTTCATCTTTGTCTAATACAACTGCGCAGAGTGGTATTGGATATTTTGTTTGCTTTAAAATTTTTATATGTTAATTCTTCTTTTATTTCATCTTCAGAGAGTGAGACTGGTACTCCTCTTATAATCACTGATAGTATTTGTTCGTTGGGAAGTGAGAATGTGTGGAATTTTAAATCTTTCGCATCATAATAAGCAGTGAGAATTCTATAGTCTTCTACGGTGGTAGTGTTTATTTCTATTTGGTTAATTCCTTTCTGTTCGGTTGTATACGCGCTTTTAAGTAGCAAATCTAAATCTTTTAATATTTCTTGGTATTTAGTGGCTTCATGTAGGAATGTTGGTGGAATTTTATTGGTTTTTGTTACTTCCGTTCGAGGTTCTGAATCGTTATTCTCTTGTGGAAGAGAGCTGAATCTGTTATTTACCGGTACTGAGTACTGGTAGCATTTGTGAGTTTCATTTTCTATCGAATCTGTTGACTTGCGTTTACCATTGTTTGTTAATTTATTTATTTTTAGATTGCAGTGATTCTCTCGTCCGAGAGAACGCTGTTTCATTATGTTCTTACCAGTCAGTTGGCTGTGAGCTGGCACGATTAATTAAATAAGAGAAAAACATTGTTTATCACTAGCAAAATATGTACACTGCACTGGTCGTAGATACGTCCGTTCACAACGGTATCTCCAGGCGAACTCATAATTGATTTCATACTGTTGTACTTAAGTAAAAATTCATATCGAACTGGGTTGAACAACAAATTTAAAATGACAACAGATAATGAAATGACTGAAAAAATCTTAATCAATCTAAATAAAACGCAGTTGACTTGTCTTTAAATTGATTACAATTATTTATCGTATCATCTTTAATCATATTACACATATTATGAACAAGCTTGTTAAAAGGAGCTGATCCTGAAATTTGAAAAGAAGAGGTTGGCAAGCCCGTTAAAAAAATAATAATTAAAAAAATCTAATACTACGGCCTATTAGCATTCTTCCCACACTCTCTAAAGTCTTGGAGTGAGTATGTTGCGATCAAATTATGCATTATTTTATAAACAACAAAATAATAATAGTAATAGTAAATCTACACAATCAGGTTTCAGACAGGGATACAGTACAAACACCAGCCTCTTGAACATAGTTGATAATATCTTATATAACCTTGAAAAATATGATGTGTCTCTGCGTGTTCAAATAGATTCTTGCAAGCATTCGATATGATTGATTACAATATTCTCCTCTCCAAATTTAAATTTTATAATATTTCTAATAGTGCCATACAATGGTGCTGTAGTTATTTATATAATAGAAGTTATTACGTTAACATGTCATCTAATACAGAATATTTAACATTATCTTTATTTCCACAACAACCTATTTTGGGTCCATTATTATTTTTAATTATACGTTTCCGACATGCCTTCTGTTTTAAATTTTTATTCAGCACATTCCTATGCTGATAACCCTCAAATATTATCATCTTTTAATGTCACTAAAATTGTAGAGAGCAGTCAACTGATAAATGAAGATCTGGAAAGGTTCAGCTTATGGAAAGAGAGTAATGATCTCAAAATAAATGTGGAAAATTATCACCAATAATTTTTGGTACTAGTGACACACCTTACATTATGCTAAATGGCGTTCAACTAAATTGCATTCATGGTATCAAGAGTCTAGGAGTAAAATAGATGATAATTTAGCTTTTAAAGTTTATCTGCAAAAAAAATTACCAGCTGCAAATCTTAAACTATGTCATTTTCGTCACATTCTTTCTTCAAAATTTAAATTGCGTTTAATTAACTCTTTTTTGCCACTGCTCAACTATTTTGCTTGCGTTTACATTTAAAATTTAACTCAACTTGATAACAAAAGGATTAGTCTACCGCAAAATTATTTCCAGTATGTTTATGGGGTTTGTATATATGATCATTCTATAATAATTATCACCGTTGCTAGTGTTCAAATAAATATATAATATGTACGCTGACAAACGCGATACATATACACTAACCATAGAAATGACCGCATTAATGGTATAATGGAACACCTTTTGACTTTTATAATAAATTATAACATTTGTTGAATCTTCAGATTTCTTATATTAAAACTCATTTAGATTCTAGTCAAGCTAACGAAGCCGTTCTCTAATTTTACTGCTTTCAAAATTATGGCTTACGCATATTATTAATATGACTTAAAGAACCGATTGGAGGGATAAAACCCCAAAGATTTAAATTCCGCATTAGACATGTTAACTAACGATTTTTGGTTTGACAATTTGTCTACTAAAATTCTAAACCACAGAATAACACATGGAAAATCGCTCCAAAATTTAACCAATCGCAAAAATTTACCCTGACTAAACCATTATATCTAAAAAAATTCTGCACCAACCTTAAATAGACCTTTTAATAGAAATTTCAGTCAAAACTTTTAAGCTGACAAAAGTAAATTGTCACACAAAATCAACATTTCTGTCAACGAATCCCAAAACCAACATCTATGAGCATATCCACAAATATCACTATTTAACCACGACCAGGACCATCTCACGGTTACCAAAATTGTATACCCAAACAAAACGTAACCTTTGAAGAATAATATAATATAGACAGAAAACAATCGTGTATGAAATCGACACGCATTCAGATAACACTTGCGAACAAGTTGAAACTGACATCGAATTTCCTACAAACACTGAATCGGAAGATTTTTTTATGCGAAACCGCCTCGAAATTATTGCAATAATAATAATAATAGTAATAAAAGGTTTTCTGGCTTTGTGTCGTAACACATGTTTCTATAGTACTCCGTAAAAGTGGCTTAAATAAGTGTTAAATTAAACAGTTCCGTCGTAATTTGTACTAAATTATCTACTGTTACAGTTACGTCATGAAACCGCGAATTGTTTTGTTTACCGGCCGCGAAATCATCCTGAAGCCGGACCTGGCGGCCTAATTAAGCGCGGCAAGTGTCAGATTTCGTTCAAATTCTGACAGCGCGTACGTTTCCGTGTTTTGCGACCGGCAAGCCTATGTCGAACCAAATCGGGTGGTTTTTACCCTAGTTTCCTTCTGAAACCAAACCACTCATTTGGTTAACATAGGACGAGCCGCGGCCAACCTAATCCGATGCATTCAATTAAATTTTACACTATAAATAGGCGATCGGAACATCGGACCGGCAGTCAAATCGCAGTCTGTGTTTACAACTTGGTTACGATCGACTTCAGAAAGCGTGTTTCACGTCTCTTCGATAGCGAGTTCTCTATCTTTCCTCATGGAGGTACCGTACCGTCATCATTACCGTCACCGTCACCGCCGTCATTTCCGCCAGGTTTCCGACCATTGGTAAATCCCATCCTATTTTGTTTTACCTGTCAAATACCGGTTTGACTGTCCAGCGCCACGTACAGTGTATCCGAGGACTCATAGTTCGTGGAGTGTCGAGTCTCGCACATTTGTTCATTCAAACCGGCCTTTGTTTATCCTATTGTTGTGTAGTGCTCTGAATGTTTCGTGCAAGTGTCAAAATACCTAATCCACCACTCTCCTACCGTTCCGTCACGGCTACGGCCGTGCACCGTTCCCTCAATCCTCCCCGCTCCAACCTGGTATCACATCATTTTCACTCATCATCACGTGTCACCATATCATCGCCGCGACGCCTTCAGCGTCCTCATTTGTTCACCATATGGCCGTGTCGCCATCACCGCATTTCCGTCACAACGTTTATCGCACCGCCGACCGTCGGGGTCACCCCAGCGAACGTCTCCGTAAGATTGCCGCACCTGCGATCCTTCTACCGCCTCCCGGGCACACAACTTACCTGCAAAGGAATAAATAAATGTTATTTTATTGTCACACTAAATTTGCTGTGCTTTCTTTGTTTTACTACAACCACACCCTATTTTACTCCGACCGGATTGCTATCCGAGCAATTGGCGCTCGAGCACACCGCCGCCAATTTGTTTTTCCGTATCGCTACCAGATACGTCGCAAATTTGGCGCACGGACTCCGGCACATATTTGCGAGACCGTGCGCAAATGGGGCCTCCAGTTTGACGGCAAATCCATCGCCGTCCTGTTCTTGGAGCGACTGGTCGAGCTCCAAGCCAGTTATTGCATCCCAGGAGAGCAGTTGCTGACCGCTCTCCCAGAACTCCTCCGCGGCAACGCCAGCCTCTGATTCCGCAAGCACCGAGAGGAGTTCACCAGCTGGGACGACTTCCGAGAGACCTTCTCGGTATACATCACGCCCGACGACCAAGAGCAGCTAGCGGAGAGGATTCTCCGCCGTCAACAGCGTCCTGGCGAGCTATGCCAGGATTACATCACGGAGCTGCAGACTCTGATGCGACGCCACGGTGATTCACCGCCGACCAGCAACTCCTCCGGCTTTACCGGAACCTTCAGCCGGAATACCGCCAGCGGATCCGGCGTCAGGACTGCCACTCTGTTCTATCCCTGCTCCAGGAAGTCAGGGAGTTCGAGGCGTTGCAGAGGGTGCTGAGGACGACCAGCCGAGCAGCTCCGGGTCCATCCGTCCTCCATAGGACACCAGCCATCCACGTCCTGGGGTCCGACATCCAGCGAGCCTGCTGGAGATGTGGAGGAGGCGACCACTTCCGGCGTGACTGCCGGAATCCGTCCCGACCGTTTTGTTCCCGCTATGGGGAACCTGGAATCTTGTCCCGGGACTGCAAGTGCCCGGGAGATCATCACGCCGGCTGGGTCGCACGACAGCCAACTCAGCCGGCACCACAATTCCAGCCAATCCGTTCCGTACCGGCCGTCCGCTGAGGAGATGACAGGCGACCACAACTCCTCGTCACCGTAGCTGGGTGCCAACACCCGGCACTCGTCGACACCGGATCCACACTATCATATATCAGCCAGGACACCGCCTGGCAACTTCGACGGCGTGGAATCACCCGGCAGCCTCCTCCAGTCCCCCCAGCCCAGCTGGCTAACGGCGAGGAGGCGACCATCACCGGCAGCTACCATGTCACTGCGATCAGCCAGGGCACCAACAGGCAAGTCAGCAAGTCAGCCTGCTCTACCTGCCCACATTGGCGCTGCCGATGATCCTGGGGGTGAACGCACTCCAAGCGTTCTCCATCACCATCTCCATCGGTCCACTTCGGGGCTAGGTCGCCACCCACAAAGATCGTCCCGCGGCCTTAGGGGCCATCTCGACACCGGAGACCGATACCGCATTCCGTTCCAATCGGGTGGGCAGTCTCCCATCCAGCCGGATAGGGAGACCCCCATCCACTATCGTAGGCCCTGCAGCCTTAGGACCCACCAGGATGGGGCCCCTGACATCAGGAGCTGACAGGAGGATTGGAAGAGCTGGTAGAGGCACGTTACCACTACCAGTGACTGGACGGGTCTCCAGGGGCCGTCCTATCATCAGGCCGGTCGTAGCCGGCTGGTGCAACCCACCCCCGCTGCACCGCCATCCACACCATCTGCCGTCCCGTCTGTCGTCTCCACCAGCAGAGCCCAGCCGTCTAGCTCCTGGCAACCTGGTGATGGGGATGAGGCCCTCCGACAGGCCTTGTGTTGATGAACCACAACGTATTATAAAACTACCCGTTCTATTGTAGGGTTCTCGGTTCGATTCAAAATCTGAATAAAATGTGTGATACTTCCTTTAATACTCGAAAAATACAATTACAATAATTTCAAAAACATGACACTACTCTTTTTTATTTTCAATAACAACTATAGCCAACTATATACATTCAAAAATATATTAAATTTTTAAATATATAAATAAAGAACAATTTTCCAACCTGGTGAGTGAGATTTATAAACGAACCAAAAAACAAGGAAAAATGGTTGTTACATTATATAACCTTAAATTATTATACATATTTTATTATTAAAGAATATTAAACATAGTTAAATTAGTGTAATGAGTGTGAGTGTGGTAACTTTTTCACTTTGACAGGTCATTATTTCACACTAATTTTCACTGTCACTTGCACATATTTGAATATTTCGTGAAGATCTTTTTTGCATCTCAGTAGCGACCCTTGTCATTTTCAGCGTTGTAGAGTGCTGTAGAGTGTACTTCCTCATTACACTCTAATGGGTAGAGCCTTTGTACTGGACGTAGGAGCTGGTGACCGTTTGCTGTACGGAGCGTCGCAAGTCGTACTTCGCCATCCTTTCCGGGTAACACTTCTACAACTCTGCCCAGAGGCCAATCGAGGCGTTTATGATTGTCGTCACCGATGATCATGATATCTCCCACCGAGACAGCATGTGATGATTTTCTTTGATGAATCTGGCGTAGCTGCCCCAAGTATTCCGAACGGAATCTTTGTCGCAGATGTTTACTTATCTGCTGTCGATACTGGACTCTTCGCTGCAGATTCACACACTCCACTTGGTCGCAGTCGTCGACACCGTCTTCAGAATGGTCTCGAAGAAATATCTTTGGAGAAAGTGGTGCTGGATCGTCAGGATCATTGGACAGGTAAGAAAGTGGTCGGCTGTTGATGACCGACTCGCAATCGCAGAGAACCGTATGAAGTTCTTCATACGATAGAAATGAGCTACCTAAAACCCGTTTTAGTAGTTGTTTGAGAAGTCGCACCATCCGTTCCCACCAACCGCCCCACCACGGAGCTGAAGGTGGATTAAACTTCCACTGTATTCGTATCGTGGAGCTGATCTTCTCTACCTTCTTCCAGTTGACAAGAGACAACAGATTGTCAGCCCCCACGAAGTTAGTGCCGTTGTCGGTATACACAACTTGCGGTCTGCCTCTACGAGAGATGAATCTTCGTAGTGCTTGTAGGAATCCATCGGTTGATAAATTTGAAACTAGTTCGAGGTGGACGGCTCGGTAAATCCCGCATGTAAACAAACAGATCCAAACTTTTTTCCTACCTTTTATATATAATGGACCTGTAAAGTCTATTCCCGTCACTCGAAATGTGGACGCATTTTTGACGCGATCGAAAGGTAACGGCGGAGGAACTGTTTCTAAATGTTTCGTTTCTTGTGTTCGGCAAATAACGCATCGCGACACAATTCGACGCACACTACGACGCCCACTCAAAATCCAAAATCGTTCACGCAAAATATTTAAGAGCAATTGCGTGCCGGCGTGACATGCTTTTTTATGTTCATGTAAAATTAATTTTTCCACCACAGAATGTTTAGCTGGTAACAATACCGGACAACGAAAGTCATCTGTGTCGGGTCGCGATCGCAGACGCGTTTTTAGTCGGATTAGTCCTTCTTCATCTGTGTATGGGCGAAGATGACTTATTCTCTTGTTGTTTAAATCGATGGTCTTCATTTGTATGAATTTAAACAGTCTTTTTTCGGCCTCCGCTATTTCATTCGTTGACAACTCTCCATTTCTCCGCTGTTCTGGACTTCTGGCGTTGTGAATGAAACGACATAACCACGCTATGTTTCGAATAATGGCTGAATAATTGGAAAAGCGACTGTACCATGGCTCCATACTAACCGTGGCAATTGATGAAACAATGGATTTTCTTTTTCTTCATTTATTTCTACTTCGTTGATATCTACTTCGTTGATATCTACTTTCGCAGTAGGCCAGTGCTCTGGACTGCGTTTGAGCCAACTCGGCCCCTCCCACCATCGTGATTGAATTAGAGCTCTACAACTACATCCCCTCGACGGTAAGTCTGCTGGATTGCTCACACCAGGTATGTGTCTCCACAATGATTGATCTGTGAGCTTTCGAATCTCTTTTATCCTATTTCCCACAAAAACAGTCCATTCTTCTTCTCTTTGTATCCAATTGATTACAGTAGAAGAATCGATCCAAAAATAAGTCTCAAAATCAATGTCAGATAGAGAGTTTCTTATTTCTTGATACAATCTAGCACCGATAGTAGCAGCTAGGAGCTCAAGTCTTGGGATTGAAAGCTGTTTCATGGGAGCCACTCTTGTTTTTGCTTGTAGAAGATTCACATTTACTGTTCCTAAATATTCTGTACGTAAAAATATTGCTGTAGCGTATGCTTGACCACTTGCGTCACAAAAAACATGTAAACTTCGACGTTCTTCTTGAGAATCTTGTACATTTATCCATCTAGGTATGTTGATTGAGGTCAATTCTTTCGATTCCATGTACCAATTTAGAAAACTCTCTCGGGTTGTTTCATCCAGCTCTTCATCCCATCCAACCTTTCTTGACCACAGCTCTTGTAGCATTAGTTTAGGTTTGAGAGAAGCAGGACAAGTGAATCCTATAGGATCAAAGATTTGTTGTGTCTCAGAGAGTATGTACCTCTTCGTAATTCTTTCTGGTAACGTCGATAGTTTTCTATTCCGACTCACAAATAAAGTATCTGCTGTTTTATTCCACATCAAACCCAGTACTGGTGTTTCTACCCTTGTCTGTTGTGAATCGTATTTTCCCAACCTCTTAAATCAAACGCTGCTAACTTCAATGCTTCAGAGAATTGTTGAATTAGCTTGGTCAACTCTTCAGTATTATTGACGCTAGTAACACAATTATCTACGTAGAAGCTACCTTGCAACTTTCTAATAATATTCTCTGAAAATGGTAAGATTCCAGCTTCACAATCTTGTGATATCTTTTTAAGATGATAATTTAATGTCGCTGCCTGCAGGAAAGGGCTACAGCACACACCAAAGACGACTCTTTTGTGTCGGAATATCTTCAGCTGACCGTCAGTTGTTATCCACAAAAATCTTAAGAAATCTCTATCTTTCTCAAGCCTTTCTTATGTCAGATACAATACCAATCATTCCAAGCCCAAAATTTCAAAAGAATATTAGGTATGAGCTCTATAAGATTAGGTCCTTTTTCAAGACAATGGTTGAGAGAAGGCTGATTCTTTTCCCGCGCTGAAGCATCGAATACCGGTCGGATCTTAGTTGTCGATTCTTCTTTAACCACTGCTCTGTGAGGTAAATAATGCTTTGGAAAATTCTCATCTAAGTCACTTACCTCTTCGATGATGCCTTCTTCTTGCCAATCAGAGAATACCTTCCCGGAATCTTCAAAAATGCCATCATTCTTAAGCTTTTTTGTTGTATTTTGCAGTCTTTTTAACGCAAGTTGAAAATTATCGGGTAAAATGGGATGTTGTTCTAACCACGGTAAACTAACTTGATACCTGCCATTATCAGACATAGCTACAGTTTCTAAAAAATGTTGTTGAGCTGCCTCTTCCATTTGTTGCCTCGATTGTCTCTCTGTGGGATCGGTTATCCCCAAGACATCGAGCTTCCACAGATTCTCCAGTGAAATGTCTTTAGCAAGCAAAGCAATGACAGTCATGGTTGAGCTCTTACTTACGCTGTGATAGGGAACCTTTCCCATCACAGTCCAACCGAGGAATGTATGCACTGCAACCAGACCAGAGTTTAATATTAGATTATTACCTGCAAATAATATCTGCGCCAATTAAAATTTCTATTGGGCCAGGCAATTTGTCAGTAATTTCTATAGTACGTTTCTTCATTTCCTTCATCCATTTTCCATTTGTGATATGAGGCAGAGTGGTACAAATTGTCTTCTGATTCAAAGCTTCAAATCTGCATCGGTAACTGCCATCTGGATTCGCCAAACGTATCTCGTAACACGAATGTTGTTGTCGTTCGCTTGCTAAACCTCCAAACAAAGCATGAATAATTTCTTCTGTACGTTTTACGCGATACCCCAGCTTTTCTGCGAGGTCATTCGAAATGTATGACCGCTGAGATCCACTATCAATTATTGCGCGTACTTCGCATTCTACATTTTCATTCAATACTTTGACCCGTAAAGTTTGTAAAAACACTTGTGTGTCCGTGTAATTCGAAAGAGCTGTATCATACGTATCCTTTTTCTTTTCTACGGACGATTTATTCGCGTTCTTATCATCTGTTCGATTTACTGGAATGTTCGGACAGAGTAATATATAATGTTGTCCGTTACATATCACGCAACTAATTCGCTCGTGACATTTTCGCAATTGATGCCCTGTCTTTAAACAACGGAAACATACCTTCTTATCAATCATTAGCTTACGTTTCTCGCTTTAAAACATTCTTCACTGCGATGAGTTTTACCACAAAATATGCAACTTATGGTACTATTTAATAAATACATGGCTGTCGGAATGGATGATCTAGTCGGCGATTTTTTCTTGCTTTTGTTTGTTTTTATTGAGTCTGAAGAACTCAATGCAAAACCTTCAGCTGCCAGAGAGATTCGTGCTTCGTTTTCTACTTCCGCCTTGAGAAAATTCATCAACCCAGTTAAACGATTCTTACTGATGGTTGTCTCATTTGAAGAAAAATCGCTTGATCTTTGTCAAACTCTCAATATGTCCTCAGGCAGACAAGATTCTACTAAAGGATAAAGCATGGCTACACACTTGTCTGTTGTGACACCAAGAGTGTCTAGAGCACTTAGTTTAGTTTCAATTTTGTCATACAATGTGTCTAATGGTATCTTTGTATTGTCGAACAATGCGTTGTTAAGAACTATTCTCTGACATACACATCAACAAGCATGTCATCTTGACCGAAGCGTTATTTCAGACTATCTACAGCTTTTTGGTAGTTTTCCTGCGTTGGGGTAAAACTTTCTACCAGTTCTCTGGCTCTTGAGCCCTGGAGTGTGGCTTGTAGCAAATACTGAAATTTGTCTTCTTCAGCAAGGTTCGGATCTATGTGTATTTTCTTGAATTGTGCCCAGAACGCCAACCATTCCTTCACATCACCTGTGAATTTTTTGAATTCAATCATCGGCAGCTTACATCTCTGTTGTCCATGATCTTCGACTGAATTATGTATTATTCTAACTGCTTCTGACATTTCTGCAACAAATTGTTATATGCAATATTTAACTTGACAAATCTTACGTTATACGGCTCGCAATTATTCAATTCTTGTATTAAATCTCCTTCTTCATAATCGCTTTGTATAAGTAGATCTTGAATTTTGGTATCTTGCTCTTTTAACGTCTTCTCTTTGTCCTTTAATACCGTCCACTGCACCTCAATTTCTTGTAAATCGGGTTCTCTTTCATTCAACAGCTGTTCCAATTGTTGTGCGTTTTTCGTAAATGTGGTACGGTACGCACGTCGACATTTTACAAGATTATCCATTTTATAAATTAATACTTCTTTCCGTGACGACACGAACTATATGTCCGCTGTTCAAAACTACGTACACGGCAAAGATATTGAAACAATTTGAGCGCACGACCAACAAATACGACAGGATATTTTTATTTTATACTTGCTAATCCCGTCCGCGAAATGTTTTCTCTATTTAGAACTATCTAAATATTGCGCAACAACTACACACGGAGCTTAAAGTTCACACACTTCAGTCCTGTCACGGTCGCCAAAAAATGTTGATGAACCACCACGTATTATAAAACTACCCGTTCTATTGTAGGGTTCTCGGTTCGATTCAAAATCTGAATAAAATGTGTGATACTTCCTTTAATACTCGAAAAATACAATTACAATAATTTCAAAAACATGACACTACTCTTTTTTATTTTCAATAACAACTATAGCCAACTATATACATTCAAAAATATATTCAATTTTTAAATATATAAATAAAGAACAATTTTCCAACACCTTGATTGCTAGGTTCGGCCCGTATCCGCCATTCTGGAACAAGCCGTCAGCCCCTTGGACCCTCCGGTCTGGCCGCGTCGTTGCCACCGACCGTTTCCGAGGTCGGTGCGGTCCAGATCCCGTCCGTGGTCAAGGCCCAGCTCACGACACCGGGCAAGGCACCAGCGCGGGGTACTGCACTACCCCCACTTCAGGCGCTGGGTGCCACCGACCAGCCCCGGGAACAACTCCAGGATGTGGGACCTGCTGGAGTCCGTGGGCCCGGAGTCAGAGCCCCCGCAGCCTGCACCACCCGTACCGACCGCTCCGGTGCCGGCTGCCCAACGATCGTCGGGTCACCATTTCGGCCCAGCGACGTCCGCACCCTTCCCCACCCCCGGCAGTGCAGTGACTCCTCCCCGTTGCCTAGGTGTTGACACTAAGTGCCGCCTACGGACATGTTGTTTAGTTCTTTAAGTTCCTAGTTGGTTAAGGTTCTAGTTTGTAAGTTTAAATTTTCACTTGTCCTGTAAGTTTTTTTACCAGTTCAGTAAGTTTGTTTCACTAGTTCCGTAAGTGTCAGATGTTTGTAAATATTTGGTTTTACTATTCTTTGTGTAAATATTTGTTTTAAATATTTTTGTAAATATTTGATTTGACGATTTAGGAAGAATTGTTGTAATTATTGTTCCTGGTTTAAATCTTGTTTTGAATATGGTTATAACTATTCATTGTAAAATATTTTTGACTCTGTAAACATGTGCCAGGGTGCTCAACATCACCCTCCCAAACCCTACGCCTCCATTCCTTTCTCACACCGGAGTACCCCGAGGATGTGACGAAGTGGTTTGTTACAAGTTTAAGTAAGTCAGTTACGTCATAAAACCGCGAATTGTTTTGTTTACCGGCCACGAAATCATCCTGAAGCCGGACTTGGCGGCCTAATTAAGCGCGGCAAGTGTCAGATTTCGTTCAAATTCTGACAGCGCGTACGTTTCCGTGATGCGCGACCGGCAAGCCTATGTCGAATCAAATCGGGTGGTTTTTACCCTAGTTTCCTTCTGAAACCAAACCACCCATTTGGTTAACATAGGACGAGCCGCCGCCAACCTAATCCGACGCGTTCACCATATCGCCGTGTCGCCGTCACCGCATTTCCGTAACAACGTTTATCGCACCGCCGACCATCGGGGTCGCCCCAGCGAATGTCTCCGTAAGATTGCCACACCTGAGATCATTCTACCGTCTCCCTGGTACAAAACTTACCTGCAAAGGAATAAATAAATGTTATTTTATTGTTACACTAAATTTGCTGTGTTTTCTTTGTTTTACTACAACCACACCCTATCTTACTCCGACCGGATTGCTATCCGAGCAATTGGCGCCCGAGCACCTTGCCGCCAATTTGTTTTGCCGTCGCACTACCTAATACGTTGCTTCATAGTTTGCAATAGAAATCAATACAAAAATCAGTGAATGAAGTAGTTTAATTTAGGTACTTTTTAAAATAAAAAGTGACAGTTTATGTTACGTTAGAAAAGTGCATTTGTTTGGGCACATCATGTATTTACAGTAACGGCAATATTGATTAAAGGAACGAACCACTTTTCTGAGAGCTGAGAATACCTACTACAATGATCACAACAATGCTCTCAACAATGATAAATTCTACAATGATTGCAACAATGAGCTACAAAACTTGTGGTATTCCAGTGATTTTGGTATAGAATGCCACACCCCTACACAGGGTGACATGCTAAACAATGGTTAAAACCAGAAAACAAATTCTCCGAGATGGGCTGGATCAGAACTGCCATGTTTTACCTGCAACTGACCCACGCATTGAACAAGCAATACAAGAGATAAAACTAAAACCAACCACAACAACTTCATCAGGCTGACCAGAGTTCAGGTGTTACTGATTTGCAACCAACTCAGTCCATTTCACCCGTCCGAGAAAGAATAACAAAACTAGAAACTTGTAAAGTACCATACAGTAAACAATTACATCTATTGGAAATTGAACGTTATCCAGAGTTGCGAAATAACACAGTCCAAAATATCCTAGATCAGCGAAGATCGCGTTTTGTGGCAAATAGAATGCCAGCAGACATATTAAAACAAATACGAGAATAAGTAGCCGAAGAACTGGGCATACAAACATATAAGGAACAGTAAGACTTTACCAAGCATCTGACACAACAACTGAAGAAGTGCAGATGACTATGACAGAACAAGAATTTGTATCCATTCGCATGCAGTACAATGGAATAGATCCATTATACAAACAAATAAGGAATAGCAAGATGTTTACCAAGCATCTGAAACAACAACTGAAGAAGTGCAGATGACTGTGACAAAACAAGAATTTGAATCCATTTACATGCAGTTCAATGGAATACATTCGTTATACGAGCCTCACGTTCCAAAACTTAAACTCAACCAATTAACAAACATAATAATACAAGAATTTAATAGTATTATTAGGAAACATATCATACCTCAAACTACATTAGAAGTGGTAAATAGCTTAATTTAAACAGGAGCCTACACGGCAATAATAAGGAATGGGCAAAAAATATTTATGGAAGAGAGGAAGAAACCAATAAACAAAATTCCGGCTTGGAAAAGAAGAATGATGTATAAAATAAAGAAATTAAGACATGAAATTGGAATCCTTACACAACTCAAAAAGAGGACACCAGTAAGAAAGTCAAAAACTTAGTCACAAAGATAATTAGGATGTACAGATCTGATAATAACCCGGAGTTGATAGAGATAATGGACCTGCTAAAACAGAACAAGCAACACTCGCCATCAACCAAACCACCAGTTTTTGACGAACCAAAAAGTATTGTATAACAGCCCGGGAAATCCAAACAATGACATAGATTAAGGAGGAAAAACGCCAAACAAATCAACATTAAAGGCTTACTGGGACAACATATGGAGCAAATCGATAACACACAAAACAAGCAAATCGTTGCACGATGAAAGAGTGAAAAATAAATACCTATCCACTGTGCTCCAGTGGAAGATCATTAAAAAGGAAGTGCAGAAAGCCATTAATAAAACACTTAACTGGAAAGCATCGGGAGCAGATAAGTTACAAAACTTTTGGCTCACAAGATTCATAAATGTGCACGACCAACTTGCACACTGTTACACACAAATAGTAGACAATCCCAATCTGATGCTCACATTCATGACAACTGGGTTAACATTCCTCATCCCAAAAACCAACCAATATACAGAAAACCCTGCACAATACAGACTTATAATCTGCTTACCTAAAGTATATAAAATATTAACATTGATTCTTGCGACAGAAAGGATGTCGTAGAGAATCAAGAGGATGCAAGGAGCAGTTGATTATAGATTCTGTAATAATGAACACTACCATGAAACGAAAAGGATCGCTCTTCACCGCATATATTGACTATCAAAAGGCATTCGATAGTGTACCACACTCGTGGTTGACGGAAGTAAACGAGATCTACAATATAGAGAGTCATATAATTAAATTCCTAAAACATGCAATGAGCACGTGGAATACAAACTTGCATTCAAGACTAAATCAGAACAAATAACAGCAGGATCAGTGGCCATAAACAGAGGTATATACCTACGGGACGAACTAAGCCCACTGTGGTTCTGTCTAGCACTGAAACCGCTTACATCCATATTACAAAACATCAACAAAGGATTCCTAATAGAGGATACGAATATCAATCACTTCTGGTATATAATAAATAAAAAAAATATATCATCACGCCTTCTACCCATTACTGGGTGTGGCACTCTGCCGAATCAGATCTCGGTAAGTGATATATTTTGCGCGTGAAGTGCGGTTACCAGTTGTCAAATCACGGCCCCCAAAGATCTTAGTGGTGAAGGAGCCCCAGGGGTAGTTTTTTAAATTATGAAAATTGTTTGTCGCCTGTGGGAATCGAACCAGGGTTCTCTGGATCTACAGGACGACTTCATACCACTGACCTAGCCATCCCATAACTTATGGTATATGGATGATCTTAAATTATATGAGAAGAAGAAAATACACCTGCAAGCTTTACTTGATATTGTTGGAAAATTTAGTAAGGACATAGGAATGCAATTTGGCTTAAGCAAATGTAAAATAAGCTGCATGGAAATAGGAAAGGGGAAAGAATATTCTGGATATGAAGTAGATGCTAGCCAAGATATAGTAGAGGGAATGATGAAGGATATAAAATATATGTATCTAGGATAAACAACAGACAACAACAACATACATGCAAAGGTTGCGACAAATTCTTAAGACCCAACTATCAACTCGAAACACGACTACAGCAGTGAATTCATATTCTACCTCGGTGTTAACATACACATTTGGCATCCTAAAATCGAGAGATAGAGAACTTAATGCTCTCAACATAAGCACCAGAAAAGAGTTTCGTAAATATTGTGCACAAATAAGAGGAGGAAGAGGCGTACCCAGTCTATACAACGGAAAGTATACACAGATCGAAAATCTTAGAACACTTACTTCCTGGAAAAAGCAACGACAGTGAAATGCACCAAAACATAAGTTCGGACGATAATAAAATTACGCCATTAAAACTAGGTGTAGGTGAATTCGATCCAACGGAGAAAAAATTAACACCAGCCCAACTATAGCAGAACTGGAAGAACAAAGCCCTACATAGAAAATTCCTAGCGGAACTGAAAAAGGAAGAGACAGACGCGAAGGCGTCACAAGTGTGGCAGGATAAAGCAGTACCAACACGAGTATACCGTATTAAATACAGAATGTGCATTAAAGCGAACGAGACCATACAACATCTATTCGACGGATGCTCGGTGTTGGTACATAAATTGCATCTTGACAGCCACAAAAGGGTATCAAATATTGTCCATCAACAACTGAGGCGAATGTATTTCGAAGCTGTATTGCAACAGAGTTATTCAAACAGACAAAACCAGCCTCAACAACATCCCGGACCTGGTGCTGTAAATGCAACATTTAAAGAAGGTATACATAATAGATGTAACAATACCTTTACCAAAAAAAACATTCCTAGAACGCAAGCAGTAAAAATTAGTAAATACTCACCACTATGTGATGAGATCAAGCGCATGTGGAAGCTGGATGTTGCCACAGTAGTTCCAATAATATTAGGATCAACTGGAGAAATTCCTGTAAATCCCCAAGAAAGCATCAAAATGTTACAACTACCAACAAACTTATGTCAACAAATGCAGAAATCTGTACCTTTAGATGCCTGTCACATAGTAAGAAGAGTACTTGGCTAGTTAAATGAAATAGGATAAATCCTGGGATACAAGTGTTTATCAATTACTTGCCTTCAGGGCCGTAATGACTACAATTTAAAGAAACGTCTGTGGAGGAACAAAGAAATTCAAGAAATAATATTAATAAAAATAATAAGTTTTATTTTTAGAAGAAAAGTATTCTATACAAACAGATTGATACATTAAAATATTATATTTATAATGTCTGTGTTTTTTGCGTAATTATATGGATATTACACATTTAGCGCAAATGCTCTTAACTTTAAAAAGTTCTGGAGGTCCATTATTGGTGCTATGGTTGCGTTTGCAAGTAAGTTATAAACGAGGTTTTTCTGAAATATAGCTAGGAATGTGTTTCATGGTATAAACGGTATGGATGGGGTTATATATCGGACAATATAAAAGAATGGTTGCAAACACTACAGTTTTCTTCGTCGCAAAATTTGTGGCAAAAACCATCCTGGTAGTATTGAAATCGTTTAGGATTAATTTTAGAGGGGCAAAGGGAGTATAGAAGGAAAAGTAGTTGAAAATGGTTATGTTAAATTTGTAGGGTGGGTTGTAAGAGAATTTTGAATTTCTTCTAGTATCTTCTTCGTGGTGTACTTCATTGTAGACTATTATTATATTAATAATTTCTGATTTAACATATATACTGCTTTGGTTATCCCATATCCATCCAAAGTTTGGTCTTATCAGTATGTTATGGAGTTGTCTGATCCAGTTGTGGTTTGTCTGTTTCTTCTCGAAAATGGCAGTTACTTGCTTGTTGTGTAACTCTATCAGCTTGTTGTAGCATATTTTTTTTCTATAGTGATTTCTAACCGTTCTATGTCAATTTATCTTCTTATAATCCTGGACCCCTATTCTATAACTTTTGTCATCAGTGATACACGTCACTAGATGATATATTTCAGACTGTCGTCTCACTGTCGACTAACTGCGGAAGAAGCGATATGATGTCACACTTGTCAAAAGACATTTCAACTCTCAAAATGGTGGTGTTATATTAATATCACCGGTGATATTTTGACGTTTGAATTTTGAGCAGCTGCTGACAAATTGTATTTATGATAGCTGGACAATTTATTTTGTGTGAAGTGATTTATTGTAAATTGTATTGGATTACTGAGGTAAGTTCATATAATTTTCATTTTTAAAATGTATAATTTTAAATATATATATATATATATATATATATATATATATATATATATATATATGTAAAAAAAATTAGATATTTGAAATATAATGATGCTAATTATGCATTATACTAAAAATAGATGAAGTGTTGAACAATCTATTAACAAGTTAACTTGAAATTATC
This sequence comes from Pterostichus madidus, assembly GCA_911728475.2. Classification (NCBI taxonomy): domain Eukaryota; kingdom Metazoa; phylum Arthropoda; class Insecta; order Coleoptera; family Carabidae; genus Pterostichus; species Pterostichus madidus. The sequence continues at coordinate 12,871,226 of OU452311.1, forward strand.
ATTTTTAATTAAATATATGAAGTTTCGGCTGCGATATGTAATCGTCTTAAAATTGCATTATTTTAATACATTTATTTAGATTTTATTAGAAATGGCTCTCTTGTACGGTCAGATGAGAATAGTAGAAGCCTTAGAGGACGAAGAGGCTAGTCAAGGAGAACATGTGTATTGCACTCATATTAGAGATATGCAAGATCCTTTCACAATGAGACATACAGAATTTGTGGCAACTTTTAGATTAAATAAGGACGCATGTCGTTATATCATAGAAATCTTGGTGCCGCATATGGATAATGGTCTTCGCATTACCAAAATTTCTCTTCATTTGAGAGTAAGTAATGTTTTCATAACTTTGAGTATTTAATTTTGTAAATATGTGTAATTTTACAGATTTTAACAGCATTTCATTTCTTTACTGTTGGCAGCTACCAGCGAAGCATAGGTAATAATTTATTAGCATGTAACCAGTTAGCAGATGTTTAATAGAAAAATAAAATCTGCTTATTCGTCACTGTCTTCGGTTGTGGGTACGGTTTCCAAAAAATGAGGAGCAGAGGAATATAAGCAAAAATAGGTAAAATTTTATATACTTGTACATACTTACAAAACAAATCATACTGAAATATATATAATCTTTTTATTTTTGATGTTACACATGAACTTCGTCAAATAATTGGCATTCTTGACGGATCACATATAGCCATTGTAAAATCACAGGAAAATGAACATGTGTTTATAAATCGGAAAGGATACCACAGTTTAATTGTACAAATAGTAAGTGTTACTCATGTTGCTCTAAAGATTCCTAATTCAGTTATTTATTTGTATAATTTTTAGATTTGTGATGCAACTTTGCGCATAACTAACTGCCTAGCATTTTTTTCAGGAAGTGTACATATTTGGCACAATAATGAGGGCGAATTATGAATATGGAGATATACATTCAAGAATATTAGGTACATATTTATAGTCAAAATTATTTATTATTAATACTGTCATTAATGTTATTAGGCGACTCTAGATATGCTTCTCTACTTTGGATGCTGGTACCATTTCTCCGCCGTGAAAACGATCGAGAAATGAGGTACAATAATACAATAAAACGTGTGAGGAGTTCAGTGGAACGTTGTATCGGGATATTTAAATGCTTGCTAAAAGACTGTACGATGCACTATAGTCCAAGGAATTCTAGTAGAATTGTTATGGCTTGTACTAATTTGCAAGACATTACAATGTTGAAAAACTAGCACCAGAGCTGGAAGATATTCCAGTACCAAACCCCATCCAGGAAAATGGAGTTATAGGAAAGCGAGGCAAAATGCGCAACGTGCATATGTTAGACAATATTTCTGAAAATATAGATAAAAACTATTTCATACATTTATTTTATTTATTTATTAATTCTAACACTAAAGCATTTCTTAACTATATCATTTGTATTTTTGTGTAGTTCATTTTGTTTATTAATTTTTTTAATTAAAATTTTTTAATTCGATTTTTATTTTGTTTACTGCTTCAACTGTTTCTCGGTCCAAATCTTTAAAGTCTTCGACAGCTTGGACAGATTCGCTTTTTCTCTTTCTTTTTTGTAAACAAAGAGTAAATTTAAAATCTAAATAAATATAATATGTGACATGATATACCTTGTATATATTATTATAACAAAAAAGATAAGAATTAAATTTAGATAGTAAATCCATATCTCAAGAGACATAAACTTACAACAGGAAATATTTTCATAAATAGAGCTTTAAAATAGATTTCAATTTGAAACACTTATTTTTGAAAACAAACTAGGTTTATTCAGTATTATAAATTTTAAAAATGTATCCTAAATAATATTTAATTTATATACGCACTTCGGGGTGTGGCAGAAGTTTTATAATTGCTTGATAGTGTTCGATTGGAAGATGCTGGGCTGAGTATCTACCATTTATAAATATTTATTAATATAAATAATATTCTAAAATATTATTTGAATACGTTAACTACTTCTAAACTTTCTTTGCATATATCTTCCTCTTGCTATAGATTATCTTCAGCAGTTTCTGCAAAACTGACTCAGAGCTGGCCAGAACCTCTGCTTGAACCAGGCTCTGGAATTTGCACCGTTCCATTAGTTTCGGTCTGCACTGGTTCTGCAGAATCTAGCAGCATTCCAGTCGTCTGCATATTGTAGTGACAATATATCTGTAGTGTGATTAATAAGTATCTCTCTAAGATTTTGCGACTTAAATATAGATTACAGATCAGATATGAATAAAGCTAATAGCAAGGGACTGTTGCACTCAACTTGAAGTACACATTGGTTTATATCGATTTGCTCAGTTAATTCATAATTTGCTCTTATTTGTACGGTTGCACATTATAGATGCTAAGTAATAGCCTAATAATTTATCCACTTTCTCCTAGGTGGAAGAGTTTGTTCCAGAGTGTAATATGTTATACTGAATCAAATGTTTTTGGAAAATCCACAAAAATAGCATAAATTCTGTGACGAAATGATCGTTACAAGGAATTTTTAAAATACTTTTTTCCATCATTGATGCATATATGAGCTAGTTACGATCGCGGAATATTTTAAATCCGGTACTTGTAAACTAGTTTCTTGCGCGTCCGACTTCCGAGCCCCGCCAAATTCAGACAGCGTATGCGAAACAGGCTTCCGCGACATTTGAGCCTATGTTAAACCAAATCGGGAGGTTGCTATCCTAGTTTCCGTCCGTCACCAAACCATCCATTTGTTTAACATAGGAAGAATCCCCGCCGACCAACCAGAACCCGCACAATTAGTTAAACCTGTATAATTTATAAATTTTAATAAGCAGAAAGGATAATGATTTAGCGTAATAATGTGTAATAAGGCTATTCACCTCCAATTTTTTTTTTAATTTATATTAAAATTTTTTCATTTAACCACCACGGTTGTAAAACATTAATTTTATCATGTAATTAAACATATAACAAGACTTGAAAATGTCACTAACCAGTGTCGAAACGTCGTTTTTTAAATAAAAAATCTGCTTGTTAATAATATCCTCTGCTTGTTAATAATATTCAACTAATATATATATATATATATCCAGTTGTTTGCAATTGTTTTTATATTACTTTTCTTAAAAATTATTTGTAAAATATATATTAATAAATTAATTCAAGTGATCTAAAATCGAAATTATAATAATTATCTTATTATAATAAACTTATAAAATACTGTCGTATAACCATGTCTCCGCCCAATAAAAACACGCGATCTGCATCTGCATCGAAAGATAAAAATGTGGGTGGTGATTCTAGTGCTGATCGTGATGAAAACTTAATTATGAGTGTAGTGCATAAGTTATTACTGAATGATGAGTTCATCAAATCCATTAAATCTGCTATTTGCGAAATAATGAAGGATGAACTCGACTCGATTCTGGCAGCGCATGAAGTTCAACTAAAAAATTTGGAAAAGACGGTTCAAGTGGAAAAGGCTAAAATTTTAAAATTAGAAAATGAAGTGGACAATCTGGAGCAATATTCACGAAGAAATAATATTCGCATTTTTGGTGTTAGTGAAGTACAAGGTGAGAACATTAAAACTGTCGTTGCTGACTTGTTCAAGGCCAAAAATATTACCGTAAATATGAACGAAATTGATCGATGTCATAGAGTAGGTTTTAGCAAGTCCAATAAACCTCGCGCGATATTAATTAAATTTACCTTGTATGAATCTAAAATCTCAATTTTAAGAAAAAAACATGTGTTTCGTGGCTCAGGTGTCACTCTTAAAGAAGATTTAACCAAAACTCGTTTAAATCTAATGAGCCAAATATCATCAAAAATTAACTTTAAAAATGTATGGTCTGTCAATGGAAATATCTTCTTTAAATATAAAGAGAAAACGCACAAAATTAATAATATTGATGACTTCAATAAAATTGTTAACTAGTAATATTATTTAAATTTTTAATCCTCGTTACTAATTACTATTCTATATTATAATGTTATTTTTTGTTCGCAATAGGTTTAAATTCTAAATTTTGGTATTGATATATGTTTAATTTGTTATACTAAATTTAATTTATGTGGATTATTTCTGTCTGTAATAATAAATTGCAAATAATTATTTACAAATAACACTAGCATTGTGGCACATACACAATTCACGTAGTTGTAATCTTTTCTATTTGTTTTTTTGTTTTCTTGGATAAATATATGTTAACTTATTAATTAAAATGCCGTCATTGTTGTTTGGGCATTTAAATGTTAGATCATTGAGTACAGGATTTGATATATTGAATGATAATGTTACTGGAACTAATTATGACATTTTTGCTATTTCGGAAACGTGGTTAAGTGGAAATATTCGTTCTGATGCATTTAAAATACAAGGTTATAATTTATTAAGATTAGATAGAATTAATAGAGGCGGAGGAGTGGCTGTTTATATTAAAGATTCTTTAAATTACAATAAGATAAAAATTTCGGATGAACTCACATCTGATTTGGAACAGCTTTGGATTCAGGTTAAAATTAATAATAAAAAAATTGCATTTGGTGTTATTTATCGTCCTCCAAAAGGAAACATACTTGAAGCTGTAAACTTACTTGAAAATTCCTTATCACTTACTATCCCAGAAAATGATGATGTACTGTTAGCAGGTGACTTGAATGTAAATATGTTGGATTTAGAGAAAACTGCAACAATGCTTCTTTATAATATGTTTGAATCCTATAGTTTATCATTAATTAATAATCAGCCTACTAGAATTAATAATAATAGTTCCACTCTTTTGGATTTGATTATCTGCTCCAATCCAGATAAGGTAAGTGAAGTTGATACTTCTGATGTTAACATTTCTGATCACTTATTAGTTACCTGCAAACTTGAGATACATAGATCTATACAAGGGCGAAAGGTAATTAGATACAGAGATTTTAATCATTTAGACTATGATGTGTTGTATGAAGATATGTATAACATTAATTGGCGTACTATTTATTTGCTGTCAGATATTGAAGCTAAAATTTCCTTTCTTAACGAGAATTTAACTAAACTCTTTGATAAACACCTTCCCTTAAAAACACTGAAAACCAGAAAGACATATACACCTTGGATAACACCGGAAATAAAACAGCTTATGAAAACTCGTGATAACGTTTTGTTACTCTATAAGCAAACGAAAATGATGGAATATTTCGAAGAGTACAAAATAATTAGGAACAAAATTACTAATTTAATTAGAAATCATAAGAAAGCTTACCTAAATAATCTATATTCAAATAGACACAATAAAAACTTATGGAGAACTCTTGCTAAATTTAATTTAAGTAATGCATCAAATCATCATGTTATTCCTGAACACGTAAATAATCCTCAGAATATAAATAATTACTTTGTTACTTCTGTTCAAGATTTAATCTTAAATAACAATCCTGAAGAACTTTGTGAATTTTATGATAATCATGTAGATGATAAAGTTACAGACAAATTTTATTTTCATTTAGTAACTAGCTCTGAAATAGAAAAATGCTTTAATAATATAAAATCTAACTCTGTTGGCTCTGATGGTTTTTGTTTGAATATGTTAAAAACAGTTTTCCCTTTTATTAAAAAATACATCACACACATTATTAATTTCTGTTTAATGCAGAATGCTTTTCCAAATTGCTGGAAAATCTCTCATATAGTTCCTATTCCTAAAATAAAAGTTCCTAAGGATTACATAGATTTAAGACCTGTTAGTATATTACCTACACTATCAAAAATCATAGAAAAAATTATGTATAATCAAATTATTTGCTACCTAAATAAATTCAGTCTTTTGCCATCTATGCAATCCGGATTCAGAGCCGGCTATAGTACAATTACCGGTCTTCTTAATGTTACTGACGACATATTTCATGAGCTTGATAACAACAAAATTTCGCTATTAATTGGATTGGATTTTTCTAAAGCCTTTGACACAATTAACCATAAAATAATGTGTTCTAAACTTCATTATTACGGCTTCACAAATAATGCAGTTAATCTGATTAAGAATTATTTCAGCAACAGGTATCAAAGGGTTGTTATAGATTCACAAATGTCTACTTGTGAGGAACTATTTTCTGGGGTTCCACAGGGGTCAGTGCTGGGTCCCCTTTTATTCAGCATATATACAGCTGATTTTCATAAAAAACTAGAGCATTGTTCATACCATTTATATGCAGATGACACTTTAATATACAAATCAGTTCATAAGCAAAATTTGTTAGAATCATCTGCACAAATAAATCAAGATCTTAATGTTATAGCGTGTTTTTCGAAAAAGCATCAACTGATTATAAATCCTATAAAATCATCTTTAATTATTTTCTGCAAAAAGAAAGACAGGGAATACATAAAACTAAATTGTCACCTACAGATTTCAGGAGTCAAAATTATTTCATCGGATTGTATAAAAATTCTTGGTATTCACATTGATGAGGATTTACGTTTTAAAAAACATATCAGTGTTTCAATTCAGAAAGCTTTCTGTTGTTTGAAACTTCTTTATTCAAATAAGGGTTTACTTCATTCTTCATTGAGACGGGTTTTGGTGGATTCACTTGTACTCTCAAAGTTTAATTATGGGGATATTTTATATGGGCCTTGTTTGGATCTGGTAACTCAGAAACGTATTCAGAAGCTTCAAAATTCTTGCATACGATTTATCTTGGGTATAAAAAGAAGCGATCATGTTTCACACACCTTTTCTGGCTTGAAATGGCTGAACATGGAAGATCGTAGAAAACTACATTTTGCTTCATTTATACACAAACTTATTTTAACTAAATTGCCTCCTTATTTGCACTCTAAATTAAAATTATCTGCTGACTGTCACTCATTTAATGTACGTAATAAATTTATGCTCACCATTCCTCATCATACTTCAAATATGTTTCAAAGATCATTCTCTTACAGTTCTCCTAAATTATATAACTTGGTTCCTAAAATATATAAAGAATTTCACTTACCACGTTTCAAGAAAGAATTTCGTTGCTTATTATTATCTAATTATTTCTAGGTTCATTATTAATAGCATAGTATCTAATATAAATAATGTATTGATTATGTATTTGTATCTTGTACGTCTGATTGATTTATAAAATAATGTATTACAAACAATGGCTGTAAACACATCTGTGTATTGGGATTTATGATGTATTCATTGTAGAGGTTAAGTGGAAGAGCAGCTTAAAGCTGAACTTTGCCTCAATAAAAGTATTATTATTATTATTATTATTATTATTATATTGAAAAGCCTAGTAATCCATTATTACACTAAATAAAATTAGTATAAATACCGCGACCGAAACTACGGTAAGCAGTCAGTATTTACGACGTCTGAGTATCAATCAGCAGTCTGTGTTTACGACGTCTGAGCATCAATCACTAGTCAGTGTTTACGACGCTTGAGCGAGTTCTCCGCAATTTTTTCATTTCGGCGAGTTTCGCCCGTACCGTTATCCGTCCCCAGCGAGTTATCGCTTCCGCCTGTCATCCGTTCGATCTCTGACACATCTGCAAGATTTCGTCGAGGAATCGCGATCGCCGGTAAGTCAGAATCCTTTTCTGTTTTGTTTATTTTTACCTGTCAAATACCTATCTGGCTGTTAAAGCCACCGCACGGCGTCCTCGAGGTCTCGCGATTTGTCGTTCGTACGTTTTTTCACTAAGCCGGTATTTTTCCTATCGTTGTGAGTGCCCTGAGTTTTTGCACAGTGTCCGTACCTACCTCGTTCATCCCGAGATCGTTGTCTGACTCGGTACAGAGTCGCCCAGCCTACACCGCGACGTTATTCGAGTTTCGGAGAAATGCCCGCGGCTGTTCGTTGCGTGTTTTTTTTTCAATCCCAGCAGCGATCGCCTTCTACTGTACCGTGACCGAGTGTGAGTATTAGTGAGTTAGCGTCGCGATGCTGTCACGAGGTATCGCAACGCCGTCATTAGTACTGCGTCACTGTTACGACGCCCTCGGCGTCTACGCAAGCTAGTACGGTCTCCAAAAATCCGTCATCTGTACTATGTTAGCGTTACGACGCCCTCAGCGTTTCCGAAATCCGGTACGATCTCCACAACGCTACCATCAACATCACATCGCCGTTACGACGCCATCAGCGTCTCCGTAATCCAGTGTTGCATCCGAGACGTCTCCGCCAATACCCTAAAGACGCCCGCACCTACCACCTTCCTGCCGCCTTCCTGGAACATTGTCACACAACATAAACCTGTTAATAAAAACTTGTTCATTTGTTAAACCACCATTTGCTGTTTTTTATTTCGCAACATATCCTAATGTCTTCGACAAATCGACTTATCGCTGAAAAATACGTCGCATCTTCCTTTATCGTAAGTAAACGCGCATGTAACATTTAAATACACATATGTTGTCACAACAAGATCTCTTTTTGCAAAAACCAGACTGGGCTTCTGGGAGTATTTTATGACATTCCAGTTAGGATCAGTGCGATCTCCCTTCTTGTGTATCATAGTACGAGGGTAAGGTGAAAAGTTCTCAGCCTGACAATGAAAGACTGCGATTTTAAGTTAAAAAATTATTTTATTTTTCTACATATTCTCCCTTGACTTCAACACACTTGGTCCAGCGTTTGTCCAATATTAATATTCCTTCCCGGAAGTGAGAGTCTGGAAGGCTGTAAAAATATTCATTTACGGCCCTCTCAACTTCTTCATTGGACGCGAAGCGCTTCCCAGAAACAAATTTCTTGTTGAGAATTGTTTTAGATAATATTCCACTAAGGATGTGTGCTATATAAACGTATTTATTTCTCAGAAGTATATTTACAGTATTTTATGACATACAATATATTTCGTTTCTATTATTTACATACAGTGTTTTTTGTTTATTAGGAGATTAGCTGCCTACTTATTTCTTTTATATAATATGTCGGTAAAGACAATTTCTCCAACACTCCCGCTATGGCTTTATCGACTATTGTCAATATCTTCTTTCGTTTTTGCCTCGGACTCCTATCTCTTCACGATTGTATTGAAATTTCTACCGAGGCAGCGGCTTCGTTAGGATATCTGCTTGTTGCTTATTTGATGTAACGTACTCCAATGGGAACTCTGTCGCCGCGTATCGTTCTCGCACGTAGTGAAATCTAACGTCGATGTGTTTTACACGTTTGTGAAATACAGGATTCTTCACGAGGCATATAGCACTCTGGTTATCCATATATAGCGTCGTAGGAACGTCCTTGATGTTCAGAAGTTCCTTGATGAGAGACTTCATCCACACAATCTCTTTAGCAGTCTGACAAGCAGCCATATACTCAGAATCGGTCGTCGACAGTGCAACTGATTATTGCCTCTGTGAATTCCATGAGATCGTCCCCGAGGCGAATTTCAGGACGAATCCAGTAGTCGATCATCTCGTCTCCAGTTCTTCCGCATAGTCTGCATCGCTGTACGCGAGCAGTTCCTTTTTCTTGCCACATTCGAAATGCAGCCCGTATCCGATGGTACTCTTGAGATACTTGATTATTCGCTTTACGGCTTTCCAATGCATTGTCGTGGGCTTTTCCAGATATCGACTTGCTTGATGCACCGCAAATGTAATATCGGGTCTCGTTGCCACCGACAAATACATGAGACTCCCAACGGCTTCACGATACGGCGCTGTTGTCAAGTCACTTTGGTCTCCCACTCGAGCAAGAGGACTCAACTCTTGATGTGGATCTGCAGGAATAGTCACTGAATTCGCTTCTTCCATCCTGAATCTCTCCAAAATCCTCTTCGCATAGGTTTCTTGATGTAGAAAAATAGATCCATCCGACGATCGCTCTATTTGCATGCCCAAAAACAGATTTGCATCATTATGCGTTATCTCAAATTCTGTCTTGAGATCATCGAGAAGTTTATCAATCCGCACTTGATTCTGCGAAACGATGAGTCCATCGTCTATGTAAATCGCCAAGATTAGTTACTCATTGTTGTCTTGGCTGGTGAATACACACGGATCTGCGTTTGTTGCCTTCAGATTGAATTTCTTCAGGAATTCCGTGAAGCGTCGATTCCAGCAACGCGAAGATTGTTTGAGACTATATAAGCTTCGTTTCAGTCTGCAAATTCTTCCGGTTCCATCATTGTATCCCTCCGGTTGCTGCATGTGAATCGTTTCCTCGATATCACCGTACAAAAACGCTGTTTTTACGTCAAACTGCTTAATCTTCATGCAATCACTCGCAGCTATAGCAAGGATTGTCCGAATTGAATCGAATCTGACAACGGGACTGTATGCCTCTTGGTAGTCAATCCCCTGAATCCACGCGCGACGAGTCTCGATTTGTAACGCTGAACATTACCGGCAGCGTCTCTCTTCAGCTTGAATATCCACTTGCAGTCGATTGTTCTCGGATTGTCAACTGCTTCCTCGAGTTCCCATACATTATTTCGAATGAGAGACTCGAATTCTTCATTCATGGCTTTCTTCCATAGCATTGCTTCTTTGCTTTCGATTGCTTCGCGATACGAAAGAGGCTCCTTATTTCCAACTAGAAGTAAATTACCGATGCAGTCGCGATATCTCTCAGGAAGTCTCAAAGTTCCTCTGTCTCGAAGTCTGTAGCCTTCATTTTGATTATTGTCTCTTCTATCATCAAGATTTATTTCTTCTACTGCTTCTTCCGGTTCAACATGAGTCTCGACCTGTTCGATCTCAGGTGTGTCTTGTCCTATATCGTCGGCATTCTCTTGTTCTTCGCCATCCTCGATCGCATCGTCGTGATCATCAGAGTCTTCTCGTTTATATTCCTCGTTCAACCATGCATCGTTGTCTTCCCGTTCTCCTTTTGCGATTATTCGATTGAATTTTCCAGAGAAGACAACATCTCTCACTGTTGCAATTTTGTTATCATCAGGATACCATATTCGATATCCCTTAGTTTCTTCACCGTAGCAAATGAAATATCCTTTCTTCGCTTTTGCATCAAGCGCTCGACGTTTCTCTTTCGGCACGTGCGTGAAAACCTCTTCGCCAAAGATGTGGAGATTTTTTATGTCTGGTTCTTTTCCGTACCATAGTTCTGACGGTCTCAAGCCTTTGATACTACTTGTCTCAGTCAGATTTAATGTAACTACAGCCGTGTTAATCGCTTCTGCCCAAAATTCCGCACCGAAACCTCTTTCGAACATGAGCGTTCTTCCCGCTTCCTTCAGAGTGCGATTATCTCTTTCCACAGAGCCATTTTGCTCCGGAGTGTACACAACCGTGCATTGATGTCGAATTCCAAGTGCATCTGTCAAATTTTTCATCTCGCTGTTGACAAATTCGAGTCCATTGTCCGTACGAAATATTCGAACGCCTCTTGGACAATGTTTCTCCGCCTTCTTGAAAAATTTTTCAACACAGCTCGGAGTTTCTGCTTTGCTCTCGAGAAAATAAACTTCGCGATAATGTGAGTAGTCGTCCTTCAGCAAAAGAAAATATCTCGATCCTCCGAGAGATTTTGTAGGCATAGGCCCGCAAAATTCGGCATGTATAATCTCACCGATGCTCTTGGATTTTGATGTGCTTTCCGGAAAAGGAAGTCGATGCATTTTTCCCACAGTGCATGCCTCGTAAAATGGATCTTTCTCTTCTTTCACGGGTATGTCAAGTCTCTTGAGAATTTGTCTCACGTGACGGAAGTTTTGATGAGCCATTTTCTCGTGCCAATTTTGCAGCGTGTCCGTCGAGCTCACGTACGCCTGTAGCGAATCATTTCTCCATCTCGACGATGGTGGCTCCTCAACTGCGAATTGTATGATGAAGAGTTTCCCTCGACGTATTCCCGTTGCAATGGGACCTTTTCTCTTTAGTTCGCAACTTGTGCTCGTCGATTGCATTTCCAGTCCTTTGTCGAGTGCAGCTCCAACTGAAAATAAATTATATTTCAATCTGGGAATATAAAGCACATCCACAAGATGATTGTTGTTCCAGAATTCTCCGTTGAACATATTAACGTTGATGCAGCCCTTCCCAAAAGCCTCAATGCAACACACGGGCGCAGGGTAATTAAAGTCTTCGTATGTGACGAACCAATCTCTTTGACAACACATGTGGTCGCTGGCTCCCGAATCCATGATCCAGTCAGCGTCTCTAACGGGCTGCGTTGGCGCTGATTGGAGCGCCACACCCACGAGGCCCTCGCCGCAAGCTTTCTTATCCGATGCTCTATTGAGTTTCGATCCTCCTGAGTTGGAGTCTCCCTTCCTCTGCGAGCACTTTCTGGCCCAATGCCCCGCCTCTCCGCAGACGTAGCATTTTCCTGGCTTTGACGAACCGTTCGACACACCTCTCGATCTACCGCCTCTACTACAGTTGGATTTTCCTCGTTGGATATTCGATACTAGAGCGTTTCCATTCTTCTCCACTCTGTTGGTAAATCTCGATTCTTCTGTTAACAATCTCGCCTTCAGGTTGTCAAGAGTGCGCTCTCCCGCTGACGCTGATTCCCACGCACTAATAAAGTATCGAAAATTCTCGGGCAGAGTCATGAGTATTTTTGTAATCATCATAGAATCAGAAATTTGCTCACCCATTAATTTCAGTCGATACACTATATCCTCCAGTTTGGCAATGTGAGTCAAGATGTCATCCGATTTCTGCTTTGTGGCGTTGTACCATTCCTGTTGAAGCATATGTACACTCGCTTCAGACTTCTGCTCGTAGATTGATAACAATTTCTGCCACATTTCTCCTGCAGACGTGCAGTTTATTATATGCAGCGTTGGCTGCGGCCCGATGGTCGTCACAATCACCTTTTGAGCTATTGCGTCAAGTTTCTTCCATGACGCGAGCTCCTTTGTGTACATGGCTGTCGCAGCAGTATCCGCAGCCACATCTAAGTTCGGTTTTATGTTCGCTCCCATTGCTACCTCTAGTGCACCAAACGAGTTTAGTATCACTCGTATTTTCTTCCAACTTCCAAACCGCCCAAGATTCTCTATTTGTAAGCTTAGCAACTCTTGTAAGCTCGGTCTCCATTTTGAAGATTATTTCTTTCCACTATTGCACAAGGCGGGATATATCCTCAAAATTTAGCGTCAGTATATTTAACGTTTTTACTGTATACGATACACTTCTTACCACAAATATTTATCACACATTATCCCTGGACCCATAACCTGTTGAGAATTGTTTTAGATAATATTCCACTAAGGATGTGTGCTATATAAACGTATTTATTTCTCAGAAGTATATTTACAGTATTTTATGACATACAATATATTTCGTTTCTATTATTTACATACAGTGTTCTTTTTATTAGGAGATTAGCAGCCTACTTATTTATTTTATATAATATGTTGGTAAAGACAATTTCTCCAACATTTCTTCAAGTTTGGGAACAGATAGAAGTCTGTGGGTGCCAAATCAGGAGAATATGAGGGATGGCCAAGCAAATCGTACCCCAAATCCCGCAGTTTTCCCGGCACCAACGCACCCTTGTGTGCAGGTGCGTTGTCCTGGTGAAAGATGTTTTTTTTCTACTGCAATCTAGGCCTATTCTCGCGAATTTTGGCATTCAGTTGGTCAAGAAGATTGGAGTAATATTCGCCTGTAATTATTCTGCCTTTTTCAAGGTAATTAATTTACAGGATCCCTTTTGCATCCCAAAACACGCTGGCTATGACCTTTCCAGCAGACGCGATCGACTTTGCTATCTATCGCGCTGAACCACCGGCTTCCTCCCACTGCTTGGACTGCTGTTTTGTTTCTAGCGTGTAGTGGCGGACCTATGTTAACAAATCGCCGCACAAAATCGGTCTGATCCCTTTTGAATCGGTCCAAACATTGCTGCGAAAATCGTTTGTGCATTTGGTTTTAATCGGCATTAAGCTAATGCGGCACCCAGCTTGCGCAGAACTTTCGCATCTCTAATTCTTTGTGCAAGATGTTTCACATCCTTTCTTCCAATTATCACCACAGCCTCAGCTCTCTTACTCACCTTCACTCGCGTATCGTCCAATACGATATCATGCACTTTTTCGATGATTTCCGGTGTGGTGGCAGTTTTTTACCGTCCTTCACGTGGGTCATCTTCGAGGGACGTGCGACCACGTTTAAATTCAGCTGCTCACTGTTTACAGTATAACATAGAAGGAGTAGAGTTCCAGTCAACTTTTGTCAACTACGGATGAATTTCCTTAGGTGTTATTGCATGCAAAACGAAGAATTTTATGACCGCAGAATATTCAAGTGTATCCATTTTATCGAAAAACACGCAAGACGTCTACTTCAAAAATTCGTGTAAACAAACTATTTGCGAGAACAAGTTGATACTTGTCATACGAACTAATGGCACGTGCAGCCACGCAGGAAACACATTTTTTTGCTGATTGGAACTCCATCCCTGTGTGAGGCCGAGAACTTTTCACCTTACTCTCGTAAGTTTTATATTTTTTAAGTGTTTGGGTATATTTTCTTTCGATAGAGATTCAGTAAGATTTTCGTGATTTCGTCATTTAAATATGTATGATAAACATCAATAAATGTTCTGCTGGAGATCTTTTGACCGAACCATTCTGTGAACTGACGAGCCCATTCATCTATCGATATCGGGTTTGTAGTGTGGTTGTTAGGTAGTAGTGTTTTTGTTATCTTAAAGAATTCTGATTCATGTTTAATATTTTCTAGATGACTTCTAAATTGTTATCTAAGTTGAGTTTTCTCTTGCCTAATTACTTCTTTATACTTTTTTTAAGATTGGATATATATCTTTATAATATTTATTACTAAAGTTGTGCGATTTACATTTTCCAAGGTTTTTCCTTACTTATTTTTTTAAATTTAGTGTACCAAGCTTTATTTATCTTTATGCTTTGCGTCTTTGAAATTTATATTTCTTTAGTAATACCCAATTTGTCGGAGACTTCCCTAATAGTAGATAAAAATAATTAATAGTCATCGGTCATGTAATTTGTTTCTAGTAAATTTTGTAAAGTATTTTTCATTTATTGTTGGTACTCGGGAGTTTTATTGTCGTCCTAGACTATCTTTGTGAATATATGAGTGCTGCTATTATTTACGTCCCTATTTATTAAATTACAAATGTTAGCTATTGTAATATTACAGATAAAATGGTCAGACACAAAGACTTTGTTGTTAATGGAGAAGTCATTTATGATGTGGAAGGCATATATGTTCACTCAAACAAGATAAATTGAGCTTCTTTCTCTAGCACCAATATATGTGAAGCTTGCTGGTGTATCTCTTAAAGTCCTGCCATTAAGCAGGTATAGGTTTTCGTGTTCTATTACTTCGACCAGGATACGTCTTTGTTGATTTAGTTTTTAATCTGACATAATGTGGAGACAGGTATTATAACACACGGGATCTTCGTCCATGATACAAGTTTCAACTCTGCAATTAAAGTTTTCTCCGACTATTTTGGCATGAGACGGATATAATTTCGAAATGTTTCCAGTATAAGTAAGATGGTGTGAAATATGTACTGCCTATTACTAATTTTTATACAGGTGTGTTTATTTCAATGATTATCCAGAGCAGTTCTTTTTTAATTATTATGACTTGATGATTGCTGAGTTTAACGAATATAGTAAGACCACCTTTTTTGCTAGTTGTTGGATTATAACGTAGTCTTGTAGGAATAGTAGGGCGTTATTTATTACATATTTGACCCACGTTTCAGATAAACAAATAATGTTATATTTCGATAATGACAGTTCCTCCTCATGACTTAGATTAAATATATTTATAACCTTGAATAGTGTAACGAATATAAAGCTAGTCAGTCGAGAGCGTTCCAGCAACCTTCTCGGTAACAAGAGCGTTGCAGCAGGACCACCCAGATGCGTGGAGCGGACGGAGTATAAAAGCGTAGAGACGGCTCGAGGCAGTTGACAGTTGACTTCGAACGCGTAACATAAATGTCGTGAAATAAATAACAGCTCTAGTGCACGTAATATAAATAGTAGTTTTAGGGAACGTAAGATAAATAATATTAGTGTCTGAATATTTATTAGTAGAGTTTCAGGATTTATTGTAGTGTTAATTAATTTTAAATAAATTTCTTTCATTTTTATTTTTATTTCATTAAATAAATACTTTTATTTTCGTTTAACATAATAGTTGTGAGTTATTTTTGTACCATAAATATTGTACACACTTCCAGAAAGACAAAAAACGTTACGATTGGTGTTAGGTGTGGGGTTATTAAATAGTGAATAAATAAAATGGCGTCGTTCGGTTTAAAACTAATTGAGTTGATAGTTGTGGACCTCAAGAGAGAGTTGGAGGAGCGAGATTTGGACTCATCAGGATTAAAATCAACGTTACAACAGCGTCTTCGAGAAGCCTTAGTGGCGGAAAACCAGGATCCTAACGAATATGTATTTGAAATTAGTTCAAGTTACAATCGTAAAATGTTGGATAAATTAGAAGAAAGTTCTAGAATTCTAAAAGAAGAATTGGCGTAAAATTCTAGAAAATTAGAAGAAAGTTCTAGAATTCTTTAAGAAGAATTAACAGGATCTGTGCAACAGTTAGAAGAGAATTCCGGAAAATCTGAAGAACGTTCTAGAATTCTAAAAGAAGAACTGAAAATTCTAGAACTTTAAACAAACTTTAGAAGAATATTTCTAGAAAATCCGAAGAAAATTATAGAACTTTGGTACAAAAATCAGTAGAAAGTTCCAGAATTTTAAAAGAAGAATTGGCAGAAAATTCTGGAACTCTGGAACAGAAGTTGGCAGAAAATTCTAGAAAATCGGAAGAAAATTCCAGAATTTTAAAAGAGGAATTAGCAGAAAAGTCTAAAATTTTGGAAGTAAAATTACAAGAGGATTTAAAAGGATATGGAAAAAGAATAGAACAGTTAGAAAATAAATTCAACATCGAATTTGTGTCCTGATGTGGCTGAGATAGATGCATCGAGTGAAAGGAAAATAGCAAAAAGTGAGACCGTATCAACAATTCGCATAAAAGCACCAGAATTTGATGTAAAAACATCGTGGCCAAATTATTTGAGACAATTTGAAGCGGCTGCGAAAGCTAACGGTTTGTCACCCAGGGAGAACACAATTTCGTTGACAGTAGCGTTGCGTGGAAATGCCGTCGATATCTTGCAGATACTAAAGCAAGAAGAGCAAGAAGACTACGAGCAGTTGGTGAAGCATTTAGATATGCGATATGGAAATGCGCACCTAGAACAAGTATATCAAACGCAATTAAGAAATCGATATCAGAGGTCGAATGAGAATCTCCAAGAATTTGAAGCTGATGTTGCTCGCTTTGTTCGCTTCGCACATCTTATAGCTACGGAAAGCGTATTAGAGTGCTTAGCTATCCAAACATTTATTTATGTAATCCGGGATGGCGAAATTCAGCAAGCACTAAGATTGGCTCGACCAAAAACATTAGGCGATGCACTCTCTCATGTTTTAGAACAAGAAGCTGTAAAACTAGCTTCGCGTAGTCAATCCAGGGTACGATCATTTAACAACGCAATGAAAAACGAAGATAATGAAGATACAGAATAGAAGCTACGACGAATCGCTACCAAAGTATTTAGAGGCAAGAAGAAAATGCGTTGCTGAAACTGCGGTGTACTAGGACATCCGCAAAGGTTTTGTGGGAAGTTGCTGAAAAAGAAAACAGAAGCTGAGTCAGAAAAGCAAAGTCGGGTTGACGGGAGAGGGCAGTCGTCGACCCGTATTCTGGTAGCCCCACATTTCATCGGATATGTCGCCTCTCTTCATCATCAAGTCAACAGCATTTTCGTGGATGGTCTTGTCGACGGAAGGCCACTCAAAATGTCGCTGGATACGGGCGCAACAAAAACAATAATAAGATCCGACTTGACTAAGAAGTTTGGATCAACACAATTATATCCGACTAAGTGGCGATTACGTACAGCAACTGGAGAACTAGCTACATCATCAAGAGGGTTAGATGTGACCATCAACATCGGAAACACTTCGAGTGTTGGTAGCCGAAATTGAAGATGACTTCATTCTTGGAATGGACGTTATGGAAAAATATGGCTTTAAACTGGACCTCAAGCACGGTGTAATAGTGGTAAATGATGAAAAACTCGTACTACATTCACGAGAGGACGAAGTTGCACGTGCTTTAGTAACCGAAGATGTAGTACTTCCGGAGCAAAATGAGACAATTGTGGAAGCACAACATGACGGAAAATTTTGTGCAGAGAATATTACCATGCTGGAACCCCGAATTAATGATGAAGAAACTGGTCGTGAAGTGATGGCTGTAAAATCACTAGTAAAGGCCAACAAGATAATACCAGTTCGAATAATGAACATGAATACGTATCCGGTTACAATT
The DNA here is from genome assembly GCA_911728475.2 of Pterostichus madidus. Lineage (NCBI taxonomy): Eukaryota > Metazoa > Arthropoda > Insecta > Coleoptera > Carabidae > Pterostichus > Pterostichus madidus. The sequence continues at coordinate 12,889,549 of OU452311.1, forward strand.
AGACAAGGCATTATAGTAGGAGAATGTTCATCCGTATCTTCGATTATTAGAACAATGGTAGCTCAGAAAACCCCAACTAGCAAGATTTCTGATACTTTACTCAGTAAACTATCAACATCTTTTCACGGACTGACTTCTGACGAGAAAATCAAAGCGCAGAATTTAATAAACAAGCATCAAGATATCTTTGCATATGACAAGAAATCCAAGAGCAGAACGAACGTTGTCCGGTATAAAATTTACACTGGAGATGCAAGACCCATCCGTCAAGGAGCAAGATGATTACCACTGGTAAAGCGAGAAAAAGCTGAAAGGATAATTGAAGAAATGAAGAAAGAAGGCGTGATTGAACCTTCAAGCAGTCCATGGGCTTCGCCAGTGGTATTGGTGAAGAAGAAGGATGGATCTACCCGATTCTGTGTAGATTACCGTCAACTTAACAAAGTGACGAAAAGGATAGTTATCCACTTCCCCGAATAGACGATACACTGGATACGTTAGCTGGGTCAAAAATATTTTCTACGTTGGACCTAAAAAGCGGATACTGGTAAGTTTACTTGGAACCGAAAGACCATAAAAAGACAACTTTTGCCATCGGAACAGGACTTTGGCATTTCACAGTTATGCCATTTAGACTCTGCAATGCATCTGCAACATATGAACGACTTTTGGAAACCGTGTTAGCTGGGCTGTCATGGAAAACCTGTTTGGTGTACCTCGATGATATTATTGTAGTTGGAAAAACGTTCGAGAATCACATGAAGAATTTGAAAGAAGTTTTTCAAAGATTGAAACAGGCAAATGTCAAGCTCAGCCCGAAGAAGTGTCATCTGTTCCAGGAGAAAGTGCATTATCTCGGTATCTGGTAAGGGAATTGCAGTGGATGAAGAGAAAATCAAAGCTGTAAAGTACTGACCAGTACCAAAGAACAAACATGAATTAAGAAGTTTCCTTGGTTTATGCACCTACTATCGGCGATACGTACAAGGACTTGCCAATATTGCTAAACCACTGACACGGCGTACTAAAGAAGATAGAAGACTTGTTTGGGAAAATGACTGTCAAACAGCATTTGAAAAATTGAAGGATTCTCTGACAACCGCGCCAGTCTTAAGTTATCCTCTCCCGGAAGGGAGATTCATTTTGGATACAGATGCCAGCAATGTTGGGATTGGCGGCGTCCTCTCTCAAGTACAAAATGGTCGTGAAAAAGTTAAACTCTACTTCAGTAAGACACTGTCAAAACCGGAAAGGAACTATTGCGTCACCAGAAGAGAGCTATTAGCAGTTGTGAAGTCCACTGAGCATTTTTACAAATATTTATATGACAGAAGATTCCTGATAAGAACTGATCATGCTTCCTTGAAATGGCTATTACAAGAATCCAGAAGGTCAGGTAGGCAGGTAGATCGAAAGGTTGCAGGAATATGTTTTTATCATTGAACATCGGGTGGAAACTAGCCATCGTAACGCTGACGCGTTGTCCAAGAGACCATTTTCTGAAGAATGCAAGCATTGTTGCCGAAAAGAAGAGAAGCAAGCTGCTGCGTTAAGAACAACAGTAGTCGATGATAAATGGCAACCGGAAGAATTGCGGATAGATCAGGAAAATGATCCGGATTTAATAATTATAATAAATTGAAAGAAAAACGAGAACAAACCGATTAGGCAAGATGTTGCACCATACTCCCAAAATGTAAAATCGTACTGGGCTCTTTAATAATTGAAGAGGGTCTATTAAGACGTGTCTTAGAGAATGCGGAAGGTACTGAGCAGAGAAATCAGTTACTAATTCCTAAGAACAGGGTACATGAAGTATTGAAAGAGATACACGATGGATCTGCTGAAGGACACCTCGGAGTCAACAATACTTTTAAGAAGTTGCGAGAACGATTTTACTAGCTAAATTGTAAAGAAGATGTTAAAGAGTGGTGCAAGAAATGCGTAGTTTGCGCTGCAAGTAATGGGCCACATAGGAAACGAAGAGTCAGTACAACGTAGGAAGCCCATTTCAACGCATTGCAATCGACGTAGCTGGACCATTTCCAGAAACTGTTGACGGCAACAAGTATATAGTAGTCGTCATGGACTACTTCAGTAAGTGGGTTGAATCTTACCCTCTGCCCAACCAAGAAGCAATCACCTTCGCTGAAGTGTTGGTGAAGGAATGTATATGTCGATTTGGAGTACCGCGCGAAATACACTCCGATCAGGGAAGAAACTTCGAGTCTGTCTTGTTTCAAGATATCTGCAAAATATTGGACATTCATAAGACTAGAACGGCTGCATTACATCCGCAGTCGGACGGCATGATTGAGCGAATGAATAGAACGATCAACAGATATCTGTTGAAAGTTGTCTTTAACCGCCAAAGAGACTGGGATCGCCATCTGCATATGTTTTTGATGGCATATCGTTCATCTGTACATGAGACAATAGGACAAACACCCGCAAATATTGCATTCGAACGTGAGTTGCGGATACCGTGCGATTTGAAATTTGGTTGTAAACCCGGAGAAGATCTAGCTGGGAAAGATTACGTGACCGATTTACGAAGAAGAATGAGCGACATTCTCGAACAAATTCGTTCAAACATTCAAACTTCAAGCGATAGGATGAAAGATCATTATGACATCAGGGCAGATTATCAACCTGGAGAGTCGGTTTGTTATATAATCCATAGAAGCGTCGTGGTCTATCACCGAAATTACAAACATGCTGGGAGGGACCATATGAAGTGATGAAGAGAATAAATGACGTTATCTACCGAATTAGGAAAATACCGACTGGGAAGACGTGAGTAGTCCAATTTAATCGACTAGCCCCTTTTGCTGGAAATAACCATGAAGTTAGAGATGTTTGTGCAGCAAATGTTCGCTGCGTTCAAGAACATAAACCTGAATTAACATTTGCAGACTTCATGAAGAAATATTCCACCGGTTATAAAGCACGGTACGGCGTGACAAAAGAAGAACATCGAGATTGAGAGGGGGATATTTATGAACTTTTCTAGAAGTCGGACGGAGTATAAAAGGCGTAGCGAACGGCTCGAGTTAGTTCAGTGGACAGTTGACTTCGAACGCGTAACATAAATGTCGTGAAATAAATAACAGCTCTATTGTAGGTAATATAAATAGTAGTTTTAGTGAACGTAAAATAAATAATATTAGTGTCTGAATATATATTAGTAGAGTTTAAGTTTTATTGTAGTATATATATATGTATATATATATATATATATATATATATATATATATATATATATATATATATATATATATATATATATATATATATATATTACTATGAAAATTTATTCATATTATATATGTATTCCTTATATAATAATAAAAACTATACTAAAATTGTTCCTAAAATTCTAAATTAAATAAATAAAATAAATATTGCGTTAACAATTTAAACACATATCCCGAAAATGAAAAGTCATTCAAGTAAATGTTACTTTTTAAAACCATATAAATACAAATTTACTAAATAAACGATATCGTTTTTTGAAAAACACAAAGACTACGGAAATAGCCGAAGATGAAAACGAAACGAGTAATACCGTTTTCATATTTATATGATCCCACTCCCGAAAAGAGTTTTGGCCTGCAATTGTTCACTTTTTGTCACCGAATGATGATTAAAAAGGCTGCTTTTTTACTGGCCATGGACGTCCGCAGAGGGAGGCAAGCAGAGGCGCGCGCCCCCCCCTCCCTTGAATATTAACTAGGGTGGTGACCACGACTCTCGAACTTAGGACTTTAACATGTAAAATTATAATTTTGTAATTTCCTGCTTCCCTAAATATTTGAAGCAAAAAAACTTGAAATAAAAGTTTTAGGGCTTAGAATTCTGCATCTGAACTAATAAACAAAATTAATTTTACATACTTTGTAACGACACAAATTAGATTTGAAACTGATGAAAATTGCCTCAAAACTACCGATAGTTGAAATTGAAACAAAATTAAACAAATGTGTGATGTTTTATCTGTCAAAATAAATGCCTATGCAAAGCATGCAAAATTAATTTCGTATTTTATGCCCTGAAACTTTTATTTGAAGCTTTTTTGTTTTAAATAATTTTGAAGCTGGAAATTAAATCAATATGATTTTACATGTTAAAATCCTATTTTTGAGAGTCGCTGTCACCATCCTGTATATGTATATATAAATTAAATAAAAATTAAATTAAAAGTTTAAAGATAATAAATTCAAGCTGAAACTTTCCAGCAATATTCTTATGGCCAGCTAGCGACATGTTCCCTATCGTAACAATTGAGTAACCTAAGTTTATTAAGTATACACAGACACAAAATACTAGAAAATAAAAACGGTAAAACTGCTAAATCGGAATTTATTGAAGAAATGGTGTCAATTTATGGACGAGTTATTTGAAGATTGTCCTTCCTCTTCAAATCAAACCCAGACGACAAAGACTAGTAATTTATTTCACAAATTTAAATATTTTTTTGTCTATTTGTTATGTGTATTTGTATTTATGTTATGTAAAAAAAAAATATTTCAGAAATTTATGTCTATCTGGATTTTTAATTAAAAGGTACGAAATTAAAAAAAAAATAGTTACAAACGAGATAATAATTATTATAAAACGATAACAAAGATTTGAAATGTATTTAAATTTTTTTTTTACTTACTTTCATTATCAGTATGCAAAAGTCAGGATACCTACTGCTAACACAAATGCTTTTATGTATTAGAAAATAAACAAAATAAAGTTGTATTCTACTAACGAAATTTATATTGTAACAGTGATATCATTATTATACTGAGAGAAATAATTATGTTTATTGTCTACCTCAAATAAGTAAAATAAACTGCCTTTTGCCAAACAGAAGTAAAAAATATAATTGTTGTTTGATATTTCATTTATTGATATACTCTCACGTGTATAGCTATAATGCATACAAAAATAGAATATTGGTATAATTTCTGTATAATTTAGATAACTTAATTAACTATAAATGATTAGCCATAACACTCATTACAATGATAAAATTTTGATCACTATGGCTAATGTGTGATATACTTTAAGATGAAACATACGGACTGAAGTTCGTTAACCAACAATTTGTTATCGTGTATAGAGGGTTTCTTACGGTCCTGACAAAAATGTAGATCTGTATAGAATAGTGAAAAGATTATTGGCGCGCGTTTGAAAACTATACAAACATGAATATTTTCAAGAAAATTATTTTAAATTACAGGAAATATTTCTGTATGATGTCAACACAATAAAAACTAAAATTTAATCAAATATATTATATTATTTGATATAATATAAAAATAAAAACCTTTACTTACATTTTTATTTCAGTTCTAGATAATCATGTATAATAATATATTATTTTACAAGGAGCTACAGTGATACTTTTTGTGCACTCGTCCATTAACTACAGATGAAGCACAAAACGTCACTTTCACTGCACATAAAATATGGCATTTTTCTTCAAACGCCGGAATATTTACCCATTATGTCATATAATTTCACTGACTCACGTGAGCGGCAGAAAATGTCTTTCTGTTAAAGAAATTCTTTGATTTTAACGAGCGTCAGAAAAATTATTTGACAGAAAAATCAAACTTTAACTGTTTCTGTGGATTCTGTGGCATATTCCTGATCGACATACATCTTTCTTTACGTGAATCAATTATTTCTGGAGCAAGTTCCATTAACATAAAATTTCTTTAATATTGGAAGCATCCATTGAACTAACTCCTCATCAATTATAAATGTTTCTACTTCTATATTCTGAGGTGTCCAAATAATGAAACCACATTCCTTTCATCCTGTTATGAATTGTAGTTTGAAACAATGTTTGAGGTTAGAAATTAATTACTTTCTATAACCGTACAATTAAAAACTTTTATGTTAAAAATATCGTTTATTGAGAGAAAACTAATACATTCCAGTACTTAAAATTATCCTGTTCTACTAGTATGCTCATAACCATAACTTTGACTATTATAATATAATATAACAGGAAAAACAAAACTAGACTTATTTCAATCCACAAATTATGAAATGCTTATATATATTCATATATATCTCTATGAAGTACATCTTGACACACATGATTATAACAGCTGTCATTCTTCCAGATCATTTTAACGCTGAGTGTACGTCGAAGCCCACATCACATGTAGAAAATAAGAATTTCGCGAAGAAACAACAATAAATTCAAATTTCAAAAAAATATTTCTTATATTTAATCTCATCCAAATGAAGAAACAAGTAGTACTGCATAATCTCTGAATATTCAGCTTTTTGATATGTGTTTGAAGAAGAATGTTTAATCTTTATGATACAAATAAATTGGAATTGAAGTGTAAGAGATCATGATATCAAAATTTTAAATCAAATTTTCTCAAAAATGTGTCGATCAATTTTAATTTAAAAATTCTGTATATTTAAGAATCAGGTCTTTTATAATATAGTAAATTTTTATCCAATTTGATCACGGGACTTTTGAGACAAAACAAAAAATACACGAAAAAGTCCGGTTTTGAGCGTTTTTCGCATATATTTTTTTTCTCCAAACTTCCATGATCAAATTGGATAAAAATTTTCTATATTATAGAAAATCAGATACTTAAATATAGAGAATTTTTTAATTAAAATTGATCGTCACATTTTTGAGAAATAAATTCAAATTTTGAGTGTAATTTCTGTTAACATTCGTACATAACATTAGTGGTATTTAGTTTATTACCATACTTTGAAGTATTGACTTTAAAATTAGCTACAATACATCATAAGTTTCATTCATAATAAGAATAATATTTCGTTACAAAGAGATCAAGGCAAATCATCGTTGTGATACTAACTTCAGCCCGTATGGTTCACCTTAATGATTGATCTTTCTATAGAACCGTTTGCCATAATAAAATAACGTTGCTTAGTGCATCCCAAGTCTGATTGTGGGTTGCATAAATCAAGGTGTGCTGATATTGTAACTCATGCGAATATAATATAATTCTGAATAATAACAAGATAAATTTGTGACAATTATTTGCTGATATTTGAACGAAATTAAATATTAAACAATGTCAATAAAAATTTAAGAAAATAGACCATAATAAGAGGTAAGATATACAGGGTCTTAATTAGAAAATAGGTGTTTAACATGGGAAATCAGTTTTCCATTTCGCAAAATTTCCCAAACTACATCAAATAAATGTTGCAGAAAATTAAATTCTGCATCTAAGTAACAAACAATCAGACCCCTGGCAATGTTAATCTACAAAATTCCAAATGTCGCTTCAGTCGCACTTCTTATAAACAAATCTTAAATTAACACATGGGCCACATATATAAGCTTTTAAGTTCGATTTTAACTGAAATTATTTTGAGTGTCGTACATTTACTTACGAGTAAATATTGAATGTGTACTTGACGAAGCTCGCTTCGCTTGAATTTTAAACAAACAAACCTCAAGTCTATAATTTCAAGCTTTATTAGTGATATATACTGTAACGTTTTTCGTCGTTCTGGAAGTGTGTAGAATGTTTAAGGCACAGAAATGACTCACAACTATTTATGTTAAACGAAAATAAAAGTATTTATTTAATAAATGAATATAAAAATAACAGAAACTTATTTAGAATTAATTAACACTACAATAAATCTTAAACACTACTAATAAATATTTAAACACTAATATTATTTATATAACGATCACTAACACTACTATTTATATTACGTACATTAGAGCTATTATTTATTTCACCACATTTATATTACACGTTCGAAGTCTACTGTCAACTGTCAACTGTCCACTCAGCCACTCGACCTCGGCTTATATACTCCCGTGCGTAGAACAGTTCTCGAATATTCCAGAATGTCCTAGAATATTCCGTCAAACCACACGCTCAGACATGCGAGCGAACTCAAGTGAGGTCACGCTGCTACGCACTTGTTTCTCGAGAAGGTTTCTGGAATGTTCTCGACTGTCTGGCTTTAAATTCGTTACACTGCCCCCTCCTTAAAGCTGTTTCGTCTCGGAACAGAGGTTGATGGGTTTCGGAGAAGTTATGACGAAATCTGCAAGTCGAACCCTTAATGCATCCTGAGGTCTTAAAGAAGTGGCAATCCACAGTGCGATCTAATTTCGCTCTTCCTTTGGGGTCAAAGCTGCAGACAAGAATTTCAATTCCGGTGCGGTGGAAAAGAACTTCTAACATATTCCTAATTATTCTCCACTCTAACCCATCTAGTCCACAACCCAATTTTGGTACCGCCAGCTTCATGACATCGTTGTTTAAAAGATGTTCCCTCAAATCGATCAGTGCCTCCCATAAGGTGCAATAGGTGGGCTTCTGAGATGATCGTGCCTTGGTGACTAAATAGTAAAGGTACCGTTTGTGTTCTGAGTTGTCGCGCAGTTTTAGCGTTCTTCCAACAGATGGACGCTGATTGACTAGGTCTTGTAGCCATCCAAATTTCCTTTTAAATACTGTAGCAATTCCTCGAGACATGTTTAAGTCTTCCGCCACACAGTGGGCTATGGAATACTCCAAAGGCACCAAGAACAAATCTCGATGTTCTTCTTTTGTCACGCCGTACCGTGCTTTGTGACCGGTGGAATATTTCTTCATGAAGTCTCCAAATGTTAAATCATGTTCATGTTCTTGCACGCAGCGAACATTTGCTGCACGAACATCACTAACCTCATGGTTATTTCCAGAAAAAGGGGCCAGTCGATTAAAATGGACTACTCGCGGCTTCCCAGTCGGTATTTTCCTAATTCGGTAGATAACGTCATTTATCCGCTTCATCACTTCGTAGGGTCCCTCCCAGCATGTTTGTAACTTCGGCGATAGACCACGACACTTCTGTGGGTTATATAACCATACCGACTCTCCAGTTCCACATCCTCACTTTTCTGCCCTGATGTCATAATGATATTTCATTCTGTCACTTGAAGTTTGGATGTTTGAACGAAATTGTTCGTGAATGTCGTTCATTCTTCTTCGTAAATCGGTGACGTAATCTTCCCCTGCTAGATCTTCTCCAGGTTTACATCCAAATTTCAAATCGCACGGTAACCGCAACTCAAGTCCGAATACGATATTTGCGGGTGTCTGTCCTGTTGTTTCATGCACAGATGAACGATATGCCATCAAAAACATATGCAGATGACGATCCCAGTCTCTTTGGTGGTTAGAGACAACTTTCGACAGATATCTGTTGATCGTTCTATTCATTCGCTCAACCATGCCGTCCGACTGCGGATGTAATGCAGTCGTTCTTGTCTTACGAATGTCTAATATTTTGCAGATATCTTGGAACAAAAACGACTCGAAATTTCTTCCCTGATCGGAGTGTATTTCGTGCGGTACTCCAAATCGGCATATGCATTCCTTCACCAATACCTCAGCGACGGTGATTGCTTCTTGGTTGGGCAGGGGGTAAGCTTCAACCCACTTGCTGAAGTAGTCCATGACGACTACTATATACTTGTTGCCATCTTTAGTCTCGGGAAATGGTCCAGCCACGTCGATTGCAATGCGTTCAAATGGGGTTCCTACGTTGTACTGACGCATTGGGGCTCTACGTTTCCTATTTGGCCCATTACTTGCAGCGCAAACTACGCATTTCTTTCACCACTCTTTAACGTCTTCCTTACAATTCAGCCAGTAAAATCGTTCCCGCAGCAGTCTTGCTGACTCCAAGGGTTCCTCCAGCAGATCCGTCGTGGATCTCTTTCAACACTTCAGGTACCCTGTTCTTAGGTATTAGTAACTGAGTCCTCTGCTCTGTACCTTCCGCATTCTCCAGAACATGTTTTAGTAGACCCTCTTCAATTATTAAAGAGTCCCATTGCGCCCAGTACGATTTCACTTTTTGGGAGTATGGTGCAACATCTTGCCAAATCGGTTTATCTCCGTTTTTCTTCCAATTTATTACAATCTTCAGATCCGGATCATTTTCCTGATCTTTCTGCAATTCTTCCGGTTGCCATTTATCATCGACTACCCTTGTTCTTAACGCAGCAGCTTGCTTCTCTTCTACTCGGCAACAATGCTTGCATTTTTCGGAACATGGTCTCCGGGACAACGCGTCAGCGTTACGATGGCTAGTTCCCGCCCGATGTTCAATGGTAAAATCATATTCCTGCAACCTTTCGATCCACATGGCTACCTGACCTTCTGGATTTTTGAATTGTAATAGCCATTTCAAGGCAGCATGATCGGTTCTTATCAGGAATCTTCTGCCATATAAATATTTGTAAAAATGCTCAGTGGACTTCACAATTGCCAATAGTTCTTTCCTGGTGACGCAATAGTTTCTTTCCGGTTTCGACAGTGTCTTACTGAAGTAGGCAATAACTTTTTCACGACCACCTTGTACTTGAGAGAGGACGCCGCCAATCCCAACATTGCTGGCATCGGTATCCAAAATGAATTTGCCTTCCGGAAGTGGATAACTTAAGATTGGCGCGGTTGTCAGAGAATCCTTCAATTTTTCAAATGCTGTTTGACAGTCGTTTTCCCAAACATATCTTCTACCTTCTTCAGTAAGCCGTGTCAGTGGTTTAGCAATGTTGGCAAATCCTTGCACGTATCGCCGATAGTAAGTGCATAAACCAAGGAAACTTCTCAAATCATGCTTGTCCATTGGTACTGACCAGTCCCTTACAGCTTTTATTTTGTTCTTATCCACTGCAATTCCCTTGCCAGAAACCACATGTCCGAGATAATGCACTTTTTTCTGGAACAGATGACACTTCTTCGGGCTGAGCTTTAGATTTGCCTGTTTCAATCTTTGAAAAACTTCTTCCAAATTCTTCATGTGATCCTCGAACGTTTTTCCAACCACAATAATGTCATCGAGGTACACCAAACAGGTTTTCCATGACAGCCCAGCTAACACGGTTTCCATAAGTCGTTCAAATGTTGCAGGAGCATTGCAAAGTCCAAATGGCATGACTGTGAATTGCCAAAGTCCTGTTCCAATGGTAAAAGCTGTCTTTTCACGGTCTTTCGGGTCCAAGTCAACTTGCCAGTATCCGCTTTTTAGGTCCAACGTCGAAAATATTTTTTATCCAGCCAACGTGTCGAGTGTATCGTCTATTCGGGGAAGTGGATAACTATCCTTTTTCGTCACGTTGTTAAATTGACGGTAATCTACACAGAATCGGGTGGATCCATCCTTCTTCTTCACTAATACCACCGGTGAAGCCCATGGACTACTTGAAGGTTCAATCACGTCTTCTTTCTTCATTTCTTCAGTTATCCTTTCAGCTTCTTCTCGCTTTGCCAGTGGTAATCGTCTTGCTCCTTGGCGGATGGGTCTTGCATCTCCAGTGTAGATTTTATGCCGGACAATGTTCGTTCGGCCTTTGGATTTCTTGTCATATTCGAAGACATCTTGATAATTATTAATTAAATTCTTCGTTTTGATTTTCTCGTCAGATGTCAGTCCGTGAAAAGATGTTGATATTTGACTGAGCAGTGTATCCGGAATCGTGCTAGTTGGAGTTTTCTGAGTTACCATTGTTCTAATGATCGAAGATAGGGATGAACATTCCCCTACTATAGTGCCTTGTTTAATTTTAACCGGATACTTATTTATGTTCATCATTCGAACTGGTATTATCTTGTTGGCCTTTACCAGTGATTTTCCAACTATCACTCCACGACCAGTTTCTTCATCATTATTTCGGGGTTCCAACATGGTAACATTTCCTGCACAAAATTTTCCGTCAAGTCGTGCTTCTACAATTGTCTCACTTCGCTCCGGAAGTACTACATCTTCTGTTACCAAAGCACGTGCAACTTCGTCGTCTCGTGGATGTAGTACGAGTTCTTCATCATTAACCACTATTACACCGTGCTTGAGGTCCAGTTTAAAACCATATTTTTCCATGACGTCCATTCCAAGAATAAAGTCATCTTCGATTTCGGCTACCAACACACGATGTTTGAGGGAGGTGTTCCCGATGTTGATGGTCACATCTAACTCTCCTGACGATGTAGCTAGTTCTCCAGTTGCTGTACGTAATCGCCACTTCGTCGGATATAATTGTGTTGGTGCAAACTTCTTAGTCAAGTCGGATCTTATTATTGTTTTTGTCGCACCCGTATCCAGCAACATTTTGAGTGGCCTTCCGTTAACAAGACCATCCACGAAAATGCTGTTGACTTGATGATGAAGAAAGGCGACATATCCGGTGAAATGTGGGGCTACTAGAATACGGGTCGACGACTGCCTCCTCGAATCAACCCGACTTAGTTTTCCGACTCTGCATCTGTTTTCTTTTTAAGCGGCTTCCCGCAAAGTCTTCGCGGGTGTCCTAATTCACCGCAGTTCCAGCAACGTATTCTCTTCTTGCCTCCAAGTATTTTCGTAGCGATTCGTCGTACTTTCTCTTCTATATCTTCATTATCTTCCGTCTTAAATTCGCTGTTTATTGATCTTACTTTAGATTGGCTACGCGAAGCTAGTTTTTCAGCCTCTTGTTCTAAAGCAAGAGACAGTGCATCGGTATACGTTTTTGGTCGAGCCAATCTTAATGCTTGCTGAATTTCTCCATCTCGGATACCATAAATAAATGTTTGGATAGCTAAGCACTCTAATACGTTGTCCGGGGCTGTAGGATGTGTGAGGCGAACCAAGTGAGCAACGTCAGCTTCAAATTCTTGGAGAGTTTCATTCGACCTCTGATATAGATTTCTTAATTGCGTTTGATACACTTGTTCTAGGTGCGCATTTCCATATCGCATATCTAAATGCTTAACCAGCTGGTCGTAGTCTTCTTGTTCTTCTTGCTTCAGTATCTGCAAGATATCGACGGCATTTCCACGCAACGCTACTGTCAATGAAATTGCTTTCTCTCTCGGTGACCATCCGTTAGCTTTTGCAGCAGCTTCAAATTGCCTCAAATAATTCGGCCACGAAGTTTTTCCATCAAATTCTAGTGTTTTTGTACGAATTGTTGATGCAGTCTCACCTTTTGCTATTTTACTTTCACTTGCTGCTTCTGTTTCAGTCACATCAGGACATGTTTCTCGAGAAGGTTTCTGGAATGTTCTCGACTGTTTGGCTTTAAATTCGTTACAATACCGTACACGCACACGTAATATATGATGTTCGACAAGGACTGATTATTTGATGAATCTGATGAGTGAATGTTTTTTGAATGATTCTGGGGTTCGTGCTACCCCATTTGATGGGATATAACGTGATGTTATGTATGTATACGAGTATTAATAAATGAAATATCAGAAATACATATGATCAAGAGATGAATAATCTTATAAGGAACTTTAATACTAAAATAAGTTAATTGTTTTCTTCCAAGTTCATTATTGTTTATTAATATAGTGGATACAAGGTATATTAGTTCATAATACCCTAGGACAATATATGATTTTAATATGCCCTAGGGTATTAAGAGTGACGTTACTTTGGTTACAGTTAAAACTGACATTTCTTCTATTCATTGTTGCCAGATAATACATTTATTATTTAGATTATTAACAAAATACTAATGAGACATAGAGAATTGTATGCATCATGGGCATTATTGGATATGTATACTCCTCGAGCATAAACATATTTATAATACTCGAGGGATATAAATAACTATTTTCTACCATCAATATTGAAAACATGTCATTTTTAATTACTTTCTAGTGTTAAAAAACGTTATCTTTGCACGGCGTGTAATTTTTTGCACGTTTCCATTAGTTACATGCAAAAAAAATTAAAAATTAAATAGTGGCTACGAAATAAACATAACTACGTAACTTAAAAAAAAATTAAACGTCATTAGTTAAATTAGCATAATTAGTTAAAACTCGATCGTAGAAAAAATTATGTATGCAACTACTTTGTAACAGTAAAAAAAAAGCAGAAAGAAACGCTGTACTAACTAACAAATGATATTTTAAATATTTCATAATTTTAATATTGTTGCGCTAGGTGTGAAGATGGAAAAAAAAGTAAATCGAAATCGTAACTAAAAACCGCATCGATATTTGCCTTTTCTTCACCGAAATCTTGAAAGAACCGTAACCACAAAATACCGAAACCGTAACGAAATCGAAACAAAACTTCAACATTTTTCGGTTCGATTGGGTCAAATTTTTAAATTCAAGAGCGTGACCGCGAGCCGTAGTGAAATATGCATCAGTACATAGGTGTAAAGAAAAGAAAAAGTTCTTCGAGAGTAATTGGTAAAAACAAATATAAAGGTTTGCGTGTGCGATGCGTGCGTTTTTTGGGCTTGAGGTTTGTTTGTATAAAATATGGGCGAAGCGAGCCTTGCCGAAACATGATATGTATGAAATTATGAATAATTTAAGGACTTGTGAATGCCATGGACATTATATGCGGAACGATTTTATAGTACAAGCACGCGGACATTTGGAAAAATGGAATTTCGGTAGCGTGGACAACCACATTTCAAAATTCAATAACTTCCGGCCTGTAGGGAATACTGTGTTTTTACATGGATCACAAACAGTCACAAACGAAGCACAACCGTTTCGTATGCATCAAATTATTTGTGCTTCATAAGTGTTTGTTGGGCGTGAAATTGGCAACCACTTTTCAAAGTTCAATAACTTCCGGCCTTGTAGGGGATGCTATGTTTTTACATGGATCACAAACAGTCACAAACGAAGTACAATCGTTTGGTATGCAACAAATCGTTTGTGCTTCATAAGTGTTTGCTGGGCGTGAAGTTGGCAACCACTTTCAAAGTTCAATAACTTCCGGCCTGTAGGGGATGCTGTGTTTTTACATGGATCACAAACAGTCACAAACGAAGCACAATCGTTTGGTATGCAACAAATCGTTTGTGCTTCATAAGTGTTTGCTGGGCGTGAAGTTGGCAACCACTTTTCAAAGTTTAATAACTTCCGGCCTAAAAAGGATGTTGTGTTTTTACCTCGATCACAAACAGCACAATCGTTTCGTATGCATCAAATTATTTGTGCTTCATAAGTGTTTGCTGGGCGTGAAATTGGCAACCACTTTTCAAAGTTCAATAACTTCCGGCCTGTAGGGGATGTTATGTTTTTACATGGATTACAAACAGTCACAAACGAAGCACAATCGTTTGGTATGCAACAAATCGTTTGTGCTTCATAAGTGTTTGCTGGGCGTGAAGTTGGCAACCACTTTTCAAAGTTCAATAACTTCCGGCTTGTAGGGGATGCTGTGTCTTATATGGATCAGAAACAGTCAGAAACGAAGCACAAACGATTAATGTATATATAATTATTTGTGCTTCGTAGTGGCTGCTAACTTCACGCACCTTTAACATTCTATAGAAATATTTCCTGCGGTTTAAAATAATTTTCTTGAAAATCTTCACGTTTGTATATTTTTTTAATGCGCGCCAATACCGCTTCCACTATTCTATGTAGAATTTTATTTATTTTCTATGATTGGTTAGGTCTATATTTTTGCCAAGACCACAAGGAACCCTACTTTCATGATAACAAATTGTTGCTTAACGAATTTTATTTTAGTTATACATAATCATATATAATAGTATATTATTTTAAAAGAAGCTAAAGTGATACTTTTTGAGTGCTCGTCCGTCAAATACAGATGAGGCACAATATGGCACTTTTACTTCACATAAAATATGCCATTTGTTTCTTCAAATGCCGGAATATTTGCCCATTATGTCATATAATTTTTCTGACACTTGTGAGCGACAAAAAGTCATTTTCTGCCGCGGGTGAACTAAAGGATTTTAACGAACGTCAGAAAAAGTATTTGTTAGAAAAATCAAACTTTAACTGTTTCTGTAGCTTATGTCCTCATTTTCTGACGTTTTAAGTAAAACTATTTTGGGTATCAAGGTTGAAAACAGGCATTTCTAGCCCTTGGCAAGATTATTAGCATGAGGCACAAAACGCCGTGGGCTAATAACATGCTCAAGATCAGAAACCCAAATTCCTGGTGCTACCTTACTACACCTTTTATATATTTTCCTAGATTTTCTCCTGATTACTTTTCCGTACTTTGTAGTTGCACTCGGGTCCATACTGATAGTGAAATCCAGAACAATAACATCTGACATGAATCTCTTCTACCATAGACCACCTGTTTTCCGCCTGCAAACTTACTTACAAAATGCATATATTCCTCCGCACTATTCGTTCACAGATTTTGTATTACATTTTGTACCAACAGATTCATAACTGAGTCTAATTTTACTTTCAAGACGCTAGTAAAAGTGTGATATGTGCTTTTGTAATAAAATCAATTTCCCATAGATTTTTTTCTAAATTTAAATAAAAATACTGGAGCTAGAATGATCTGATTTTGGAAACGTAGTTTCGTGGTATAAATGTTCTGTTTTCTTTTATCGTTTATCTCACACACCTAACCTGTAACAATGTAACAAATATTTTATTTGCATTTTATTATGTTGAAATGTTTAATGTTAGAAGAGAATTACTTTCTATAATCGTAGAATTAAAAACTTTTATGTTGAAAATATCGTTTAATGAAAAATAAATAATAGGTACATTTCAATATTACAAATAATCCTGTTCCAATAGTATGCTCTCCTAAAACTGATTAAATATTTTATTATAAAAAAGTACCCATAACTTTGAATACTATAATATAATATAACATGAAAAACAAAACTAGACATATTTCAAACAACAAATTATGAAATATTTATATATTTTTATGTATATCTTGATACATATGATTATGACAGCTGTCATTCTTCCTGATCATTTTAACGCTGAGTGTACGTCAAAGTACACATCACTTGTAAAAAATGAGAATTTCGCGAAATAGCAATAACAGATTCAAATATCAAATAAATATTTCATATATTTAATCTCATCCAAATTAAGAAACAAGCAGTACTACTTAATCTTCGAATATTCAGATTTTTGATATAGGTACTAAAAAGAAAATTTAATATTGGTAATATAAATCAAATAGAATTAAACTGTGAGAGATCATGATATCAAAATTTTAAGTCTAATTTGATCAAAAATGTGTTGATCAATTTTAATTTAAAAATTCCTTATATTAAGAATTAGGTCTTCTATAATATATTACATTTTTTATCCAATTTGATCGTTGGACTTTTGAGAGAAAACAAAAAATACACGAAAAACCTGAGTGGTATTTAGTTTATTACATTACTTTGAAGTTTTGGCTTCAGAATTATATACAATACTTAATAGCTTTCATTCATATTAAGAATAATATTTCTTTTCAAAGAGATTAAGATCATCATCGTTCTGATACTAACTTCAACCCCTATGTTTCACCTTAACATACGTACCTGAAGCTATGAAACAGCCTAAAAAAGAAAAAAAATTATGTACCCGCTCAATAGGTTCCTAGTGATGTCAAAGAAACCATATGGATCTTTATTTGAGGTTTTATAAGGCGGAACCGGTGCCACAAATGCGGTGAAGTTGGAAAAAAATGGCGTTTTTAGGCGTTTTTTCGCATCGCACTACTTAGACTGTAAAATAACAGATTTTTTCCTGCCAAAATCGAAAAATCTATTTTTTTCTGACTATTTTAACTACCAATTTAGTGGTGGTACGAAAATTGTAGCCGAAGTTATGGCCATTTTAATAAATAACAATTTTCACAATTTTTTACGTCAATGTTTGATATGATTAAATTCGGGTTACTGAGGCGTTTTCATATGAAATCGACCTCCTGAATTCAAATCTGAGCTCAAAATATACATTTTGAACTATTTTTATGAATAAATATTCATGTAATAATTTACATGAATTTTCCGAGGCGAGCTCCGAAGATCGCGTTACGCCGTGATTGGCGCGGAAGGAACGCTTGCTGCGCGCTGATTGGCGTTTGGTGCGTGGCTGGGGTAAATTATTACATTAAATATGGTACAGTTTTATTTCCTTATTATATTTGTATTTAACTCAAGCGCAGAGCACAGCGCATACATCCACGACACGCGCAGGGATAACAATTTTATTTTAACTGATTTATTGTTTAATAAACGTAAGTGATTAATATTTGTTGTCAGGTTTTGTACATATATGTAAAAGGCATAGATTTTCCGTATAGTTTTGAGATTTCTTGTAGATATCTGATGACAGATTTTGTTTCAGTTGATTTAATTCGTTTTCAAAGCTTTTTAAGAATTTTATCAAGAGAATAATATCTCATTTCACCGCGTACTATTCGTACAATTTATGAGCGTATATTTACCCCGCGATGTTACTTTGAAAACTCGTCCGTCACTCAACGCGTTGTTTTTATAAATACTTTTTTCGTAATTAGTTATTGGTGGCTACGTTAATACGTTATGAATTTCACTAGTATTTTCATTCATAATTGTGCAGATAATATCTAGTCAACTATTTCAATTTTAAATAACCGTAATTTTCTGTTGTTTCCGTGTATTCTTGTAAACCTATCCACTATTGTCAAATAATAGGCATCAAAACTGACTTTTAACATCCAGTTTTTAAAGCACAAAAGTCTGTTACTACTTTTTAAAGCATTTATGTCAATGAATGAAAGTGAATTTCGTATATATTTGTTCGATGACTATAATATGCAACTACTTGTAAATGATTCTTATCCCGTGTTTGATGCAAGTTTCCGGCAATAGCTAATTTACTTTCTTCTGTATGTATTTTGGTGTCACCAGATAGGATATAATTGGCTAAATTAGGTCGATTAATAATATTTTCTTTTGATTTTTCAAAAACTGTTTGTTGTGATGTCTAATTTCGTTTCTAAGTGATCTTTAATAATTTTGTAAGCGGTCGTGCGATTTTAGCATATTTATTTATGAATTACCGGAGGCAATTTGTTAACTCGATAAGTTGACGATTCTGATAAATATTTTTGGAAGTAGAGAAATCTTTTACGGCTCTAATTTTAATCTCTCCGGGTCGCACTCCGTCTTGACTAATTTTAAATCTTAAATAATTGATTTTTGTAGCAACAGAATGTACATTTACAAGAGTTTTAACATTAACCCTTCTTTATGTAATACTTGCAGAATTATTTCCAAATTTTGCACGTCACCAATATATGCTATTGAGATATTATTTTTAAGCGGTCCTAAAACTTTATTCATCATTCATTAAAAAATAATGGGCGCATTTCTTAATCCAATATTGAATTCATATTGTTCGTCCGGTAACACAAAGTAAGTTTTAGATTTAGATTCTTCAGTTATGAAGTTTTTATGGTATCCAGATGTGAAATTAGGTGTTGTAAAATATTTTCAACTTCGCAGATGATCGAGTTGATAATCGATTCCTGGCAAAGGATATCTATCCATAATTGTAGCATTATTCAATTTTCGGTGATCGATACACAGCCGAATTTTTCCGGATTTCTTTTTAATTAACAATATATGCGAGGATTAAGGCGAATTTTACTCTTGTATTATTTTATTATCCAATAAATTCTGAATCATTTCTTTAACTTGTTCACGTTCGTGATATAACGGTGTTATCGGTTTATTATCTTCTAAATTAATTTCTAATTCGGTAGTTTTTATGCACCCTATTTCTTCTAAATTCTGTGCAAAACAATCTCTGTATTTATTTAATAATTTTAACAATTCTGACTTTGCGATTTAGTGAAAATTCCGGGTTTTACTTCGTCATTTTGAAACGGTTTTAGAATTTAAATATCGGTTTTCATAAGTTGAGAATTACTCTCGGATTTTATAATTGTTTAGCATCGTGGTAAGCAATGTTCATTTCCTTGAAGTAATATAATACTATTTTCAGTGGATATATCCTCAGCGTAATTATTATTCTCTGCGTAATTATTATCCTTAGCGTAAACGACAACATATCCTATGTAATTAACTGGTAGGACCGTATTTTCTCGTACGAATAAAAATATTTTATTTCGAGTCATATTATTGGTATCAATGTTATCACCACTCATGAGTCGCAATTATTAGTCTCTAATTTTTCAGTTCGCTGTTAAGTAAATAGTTGTTGATCAATTACGGAGATGTCTACAGTATAAGTATAGTACCTACGACATAGAATTTTACAGTGGCCGTAACTTTAACAAATTTAATTTTATTATAATTATATTTTTGTTCTGCTTTGGTTTCTCCCAATGTTGTTATTGCACCGAATCCGAGTCCTTCATAATTTTAAATTTAAATTTATCATGTATTCAATTTAATAATTTTAATACAGTCGTATATTTATTATTTCATTTTAAGGCATATTTATGATGTTATAGTGTCACACTTCATTTCACGCAGGGCTAGCCTAAACATAAACAAAAAATAGGCAGAATAGAAAAACTTAATGACCGCCGTCAATCGTCCAGCGATAAGGGTACGTCGCTCGCCCGTGCACCTAGTACAGTCTAGCTGAAAAGTTTCTTGATACAAAAACAAACATATGAACTGTATGTAAAATGTTTATTACAGATCTGTAACTAGGTTCAGATCCCACTTCTGAGATAAAAGGCATAGAAAAAGACTTGATAACAAGGAATATAAAGTACAAAATTGATTTCAAACCTTGTCGACTCAATGCATGTATTAATTGGTATATACACGACATACATTTTACATACAGAGTTCATAATGTGACATATAATATGAACAGTGGTAATTGTGACGTCATCGGTCTCTCGGCTCTGCTGGTTAACTCCATCTCTAGACCACCTCGTCTCGGTCATACCTGCATGACAAAACACAACATGCCATTCCATTCTCAGTCAACGTTCACTAATAGTTACATTTCAGTTAGTACAACAAAGTTACGATCGTAAGTACGAGGCAGGTCCCCAACCTGAACATGTCCCAGGCACACTATGGATTTCACATTCATCCGAGGTCCCTGACCTCATTGTTGCGGGTGTTTAGACCCGATTGTTGCGAGAGTGTTTCATCTCAACCAGTGCCGGAAGGATAAGGTTCTAGGCACGACGCAGATCCCCAACCTGAGAATGTCTCAGACATTCTGTGGATCCCAGATCCACCCGAGGTCCCTGACCTCATTGTTGCGGGTATTTAGACCCGAGGTCCCTGACCTTATTGTTGCGGGTATTTAGGCCCGATTGTTGCGAGAGTGTTTCATCTCAACCAGTGCTAGAAGAATAAGGTTCTAGGTACGACGCAGGTCCCTAACCTGAGAATGTCCCAGACATTCTGTGGATCCCAGATCCACCCGAGATCCCTGACCTAATTGTTGCGGGTATTTATACCCGACGTCCCTAACCTTATTGTTGCGGGTATTTAGACCTGTTTGTTGTGGACGTGGATGTCCCAGACATCCGTGTGGATTCAATCCACACGAGGTCCCAGATCTCATCGGTGCGGGTATTTCAATTTTTCATGCAAGCCCGTTAAGAGACCTTTCATTTCATACTGAACACAATATGTTTTGAACCACTTTCACTAAAACTATTGCCGATCGAAAATATTTTAGTTTTGCACACGTACCCTTTAAAAGAACTTTCATAATATACCAAATACGACTGGTTTTGAATCACTTTCAATTAAACAATTATCGATAGAAAATTTAGGAGTGCCCAAATGATTCTAATTCGAGTTATCTGGTTTTTCTAAATTGAACTTTGACGTAGACAAACTTTGCTTGGTTTTACTGTATATTATTATCGAGATAAAATTTGGTTGAGTTCACCTGTATAAATTATAAAACTTGTCAATTTAACGTTTTGTTTCGAAATCAAATTCATTGTGGACCGTCAAAAATTTACTTTTTAAATACACGTATTTGAAATGTGTAATTATAATAAAAACGTCCCCTCATTTCCACAATATGCGTAAAGTATTTCAAAACTACTCACAAAATTTAATATTTAAGTAATTTATAATTAAAAATGCGACATGTCCACTGAAAAATGTCAAAAGGACAGTAGATCTTCTTCTTAAAAATTTCAAAGCCTGCACACTCTTGGTTGATTTTGCCCCAAAAACGCATGTTTTTTCAAGTTTTCTCGCACATCATGTGTACGAAAAATCCGAGACTATCAAAAGGCACTCCGCGTGATTGATCTCTATCAAATAAAAAAGTTTGAAATAAATCGGATAAACCGTCTAGGCTGTAGCGATTTACAAATGGGCGTGATGAATCCATATAAATATATAAATATATATACCGCTTATCAAAATAGTATATAGGACTCCGCGGACGCTGAAGTAAGATTTAATAGAATTACGATCTAAAATTTTTCATTTCTGTACGTCTGTTCATCAAAAGACCTTCTTATTGACAACAAACACAATAAGTTTCGAAGCTCTATCACAAAAACAATTGACGACCAAAAAAAATTATAATTCTGCACGTGAGCCCTTCAAAAAACCTTTTATTTGATACTACACACGATAAGTTTTGATGCACTTTCACTAATACAATTACCGATCGGAAAAATAAATATTCTGCACAACACCTCTTCTAAAGCGCTATTATATGATATCTAACACGATATGATTCGGGATACTTTTTTGGTCGAATCTATTGGCGAGCGTAAAATTTCAATTTTTTTTAATTCCATCTTCAAGTTCTTCTAAAGCCCTTTCAAATGACATGAAATACGGTATGATTCGGAATACTTTAAGTTTGAAACAATTGAGGATCGTAAAATTTCAACTTTTCATTTTACATCTGAACAAATTTCAACTTTTTTGTTTATTTCGTTAGAATCTTCTAAAGCCCTTTTATATAACACTAAACACGGCATGAGTTGGAATACTTTATGTTTGAAACAATTGACAGTAGTAAAATTTATATTTTTCTTATTCCATCAAGAGATCTTTCAAAACTTTTTTATGTAACATTAAACACGGCATGATTCCGAATACTTTAAATGTAAAATAATTGACGGTCGAAATATAATTTTTTTTATTTCGTCTGGAAGTTCTTCTAATGCCGTGTCATATGATACGGAACACTTTAGGTTTAAAACAACTGAAGGTCGTAAAATTGCAATCAAATACGTGTGTTATTTCCGAAAACATTTTGTAAAACTAATTTTTTATATTATTTATTTTATTTATTTTATTTAAAAGTTCGTCTAAAGCCCTTTCATATGACACCAAACATGGCATAATTCGGAATACTTTAAGTTTGAAATAATTGACAGTCGTAAAATTTCTATCAAACACATGTTTTATTTCCGAAAAGATTTTGCTAAGCTATTAAAAATTCTTTGGACGTCATTTCTAATACTTCCACATTATTTTATTTTATATGTGCATGAAATCAATTGATATTTTTCTCTAACCTATTTAAAAAACTGTTGGAAAACGTTGGAATAATATTTCTTTTATACGAGTTACAATTTTTTTTAAATGTAGAATGTTGTGGTCAAATATTTTTGGTTTTACTGTATATACAAATTTTGCTTTGTTTTACTATATATAAAAAAAAAGTAAAACTCATCACGCCTTTTACCCATTACTGGGTGTGGCACTCTGCCGAAGCAGATCTCGGTAAGTGATATATTTTGTGCGTAAAGTGCGGTTACAAGTCGTCAAATGGCGGCCCCCAAAGATGTTAGTGGTGGAAGAGCCACAGGGATAGCTTTCGAAATTATGAAAATTGTTTGTCGCCTGTGGGAATCGAACCAGGGTTCTCAGGATCCACAGGCCGACTGCAGACCACTGAGCTAGCCACCCCATAAAACTATTTGTCAAATTGTCAGTCACAAAATTTCCAACAAATACATGTTTTATTTTCAAAAAGAGTTTGTAAACTGTTAAAAATTCTTCGGAAATCATTTTTGATAGTTCTACATATGTACATGAAATCAATTGAATTTTTTCTCTAAACTGTTGGAAATCGCTGGATTATTATTTCTAACATCTTTTAAGATTTGATTGTTACGTGACGGTTACTGTAAAATTCGGCGGTTAGCTATAACCATAAAAAAAGTACAGTAATAATTTAAGTCACTAAAATAATAATTTTTGTTTTTAAATTATATTTCTATTTTGTATGCCCAGTGTGCTATACGAGTTGTGTATTTAAATTGTCATTTTAACAGACGTAAATTTATATGATTATTTTTGTTGCCTGTGGATCCTGAGGTCCTTGGTTCGATTCCCAGAGGCGACAAATTTTCATAATTTGAAAAAGCTATCCCTGTGGCTCCCCCACCACTAACATGTTTGGGGGCCGTGATTTGACGACTGGTAACCGCACTTCACGCGCAAAATATATCACTTACCGTGATCTGCTTCAGCAGAGTGCCACACCCAGTAATGGGTAGAAGGCGTGATGATATATTTATTTATTTATTTTATTTTTGTTTCTAAAACCGACAATTTTTACCTCATTAAAACTACCCCTGTAGCTCACCCACCACTAATATCTTTATGGGCCGTAATTTGACGGCTGGAAACCGCACTTCACGCGCAAAAATATATCACTTACTGAGATTTACTATGGCAAAGTGTCACACCCAGTAATGGGTAAAAGGCGTGATGATATATTAATTTATATTTTTTTATGGAAGAATTTGTTGCAAATGTGATTTTGTCATCGAAAAGTGAGCAGGAGTCGACGACAGATATAAGTTCTATAGAAAATGATTAATTTGAATAATTGCCTATCGTAAAATTTCATCTTTTTTAATTTCGTATTAAAGTTCTTGTAAAGCTCTTTCACATGACACCAAACATGGTATGATTCGGAATACTCTTTTCAAAACAATTCACAGTCGTAAATATATGTTTTTTTTTAATTTTGTCTGAATGTAATTTTATGCCCTTTCGTATGATACCAAACACAGTATGGTTAGGAAAAAGGGACCCACCATAGTGATGGGCCCCATATTTCAGTGACATGTTTCATTTGCATAAATTTGTATTAAAATAATTTAATAGCTACAAACTTTCCTGTATAATAAGATGAAGGATATTCCCCTAATCCAGCGTGGGGCCCCATATTATACGGCGAGACTTTGTCCCACACCGAGGCAAGATTTAAATAATATTTTTTGAGGCCCGAAAACTGCTAAACTATTAAAAATCCTTCAGTCGTCATTTCTGACAAATTGAAAGTTTTCTCTATTTTTTTTAAGAACTGTTGAAAATTTCTGAAATATTAATTCTGAAATTTTTTTATGCGATTAACTTTTTTTTACAATGTAGTATTTTATTTTTTTTTGTTGTACTGAATATTATCATCGAGGTCAATTTTTGCTTGGTTTTACTATATACTTTAACAAACTATTTATCAAATTGACGCTTTGTCTTAAAACTTTATTTGAACATGAAATTAATTGAAAACAGTTCAAAACCTGTATCCTCAATCATCTAATACCTAAATCAATTTACAAAATTTCTACAATTCGTCTAGTAATTTAAATAATTCTATCGTTACGTCAAAAGTGACACCTTAGGTCTATAATTTTTCAAAACCAGGATTGTGTATATAAGAGGTAATGTTGCTTCTTATCCATAGATTTGTCAAATAGACGTTTTCTGAAATACCCAAAAGGCACTAGTCCCAAACATTCGGAATACTTTGTTTGAAACACTTGACAGTCGTAAATATACGGTTTTTCTAACTTTGTCTGTATGTCATTTTAATACCCTTTCGTATGATAGCAAGCACGGTATGCTTAGGAAAATGGGGCCCACCATAGTGATGTGCCCCATTTTTTAGTGATATGTTTATTTGCATAAATTTATATTAAAATAATTTAACAGCTACAAACTTTCCTGTATAATAACATGACGGATATTCCCCTAAACCAGCGTGGGGCCCCACGTTATACGGTGAGACTTTGCCCCACACCAAGGCAAGATTTAAATAATATTTTTTGAGGCCCAGCGCGCTACATTTGATCCTATAGCATAGGACCCCAAAATTATTCATGTAGACATGGACGCATCAAATAAAATGTGTATTTTTAATTAATAAATTACCAAGATAAATATTTTGCTCTGTCTTTTTCCCTCTCACCGCTGTTACATTCAATATTCATTTTCCCTGATATCAAAAATGTGTAAAAAATCATTTCTACCGCTATATAGCAAAGTCTAGAGTTAATGTGGAAAAAGATAAATTTTCTCTATTTTCTTTAAACTGTTGAAAATCGCTGGAATATTAATTCTGAAATTTTTTTATTCGATTAGCTTTTTTTTACAATGAAGATTCTTTTTGATTTTAATGTATATTAACACCAAGGTAAATTTTTGCTTGGTTTTACTATATACTTTAACAGACTATATGTCAAATTGACGTTTTTGTCTTAAAACTTTATTTGAACATGAAATCAATTCAACAAAGTTTATAGTTACTGTAAATAAATGTAATTTTTCTATATTTTTTTTCTAAACTGTTTAAAATCGCTGGAATATTAATTCTGATATTTTTTTATTGTATATTGTCACCGAGGTCAATTTTTGCTTGGTTTTACTATATACTTTAACAGACTATTTGTCAAATTGATATTTTGTCTTTAAACTTTATTTGAACTTGAAATCTATTCAGCAAAGTTTATACTTACTGTAAAAAAATGTAATTTTTCTATACTTTTTTTCTAAACTGTTTAAAATCGCTGGAATATTAATTCCGATATTTTTTTATTCGATTAACTTTTTTTTACAATGTAGATTCTTTTTGGTTTTACTGTATATTATCACCGAGGTCAATTTTTGCTTGGTTTTACAATATACTTTAACAGACTATATGTCAAATTGACGTTTTTGTCTTAAAACTTTATTTGAACATGAAATCAATTCAACAAAGTTTATAGTTACTGTAAATAAATGTAATTTTTCTATATTTTTTTTCTAAACTGTTTAAAATCGCTGGAATATTAATTCTGATATTTTTTTATTCGATAAATTTTTTTAGAATGTAGATTCTTTTTGGTTTTACTGTATATTATCACAGAGGTCAATTTTTGCTTGGTTTTACTATATACTTTAACAGACTATAGGTCAAATTTACGTTTTTGTCTTAAAACTTTATTTGAACATGAAATCAATTCAACAAAGTTTATAGTTACTGTAAAAAAATTTTATTTTTCTATATTTTTTTTCTAAACTGTTTAAAATCGCTGGAATATTAATTCTGATATATTTTTATTCGATTAACTTTTTTTTACAATGTAGATTCTTTTTGGTTTTACTGTATATTATCACCGAGGTCAATTTTTGCTTGGGTTTATTATATACTTAAACAGACTATATGTCAAATTGACGTTTTTGTCTTAAAACTTTATTTGAACATGAAATCAATTGTACAAAGTTTATAGTTACTGTAAAAAAAATTAATTTTTCTATATTTTTTTTCTAAACTGTTTAAAATCGCTGGAATATTAATTCTGATATTTTTTATTCGATTAACTTTTTTTTACAATGTAGATTCTTTTTGGTTTTACTGTATATTATCATCGAGGTCAAGTTTTGCTTGGTTTTACTATATACTTTAACAGACTATATGTCAAATTGACGTTTTTGTCTTAAAACTTTATTTGAACATGAAATCAATTCAACAAAGTTTATACTTACTGTAAAAAAATGTAATTTTTCTATACTTTTTTCTAAACTGTTTAAAACAGCTGGAATATTAATTCTGATATTTTTTTATTCGATTAACTTTTTTTTACAATGTAGATTCTTTTTAGTTTTACTGTATATTATCACCGAGGTCAATTTTTGTTTGGTTTTACTATATATTTTAACAGACTATTTGTCAAATTGACATTTTGTCTTTAAACTTTATTTGAACTTGAAATCTATTCAGCAAAGTTTATATATATATATATATATATATATATATATATATATATATATATATATATATATATATATATATATATATATATATATATATATATATATTAATCAGCACTACAGGCCTAGGAGGCCCATGGCTTGTTGCACAATTCTTCTCCACCCATCCCTGTTTGACGCCTTCTCCTCCCATTTCTTGATTTTCAAGAGTTCCAAGTCATTTTTAACCGCGTTAAACCACTTTTCCTTCGGACGCCCTCTTCTCTTTTTTTTACTAACACCTCCTCTAAAAACTGTTTTCACTGTTCTATCCTCCGGCATGCGTGACACATGCCCCAACCACCTAAGTCTCTGTGATTTTATAACACCTATTATCCCGCTATCACTATACAAGTTCATAATTTCTGTATTTGTTCTCCGAACCCTTATATTTCCTTCCATCTTGCCGCCGTATATAGTCCTTAGCACTTTTCTTTCCCAGACTTCTAACCTCTTTTGATCACTTTTTCGCAATGTCCATGATTCACACCCATATAATACCGCTGGCCTTATTACTGTCTTATACACCTTAACCTTAGCCGCGCGCGATACTTCTTTCGATTTAAGGAAACTCGCTAGTGCCCCTACACATCTACTTCCCTTTGCTATTCGCGACTCTATCTCTGCCTTTTCATCATTGTTGTTTGATAGTCGCGCTCCAAGATAGATAAAACTTTCCACTTCTTCAAAATTATACACGTTATTGTTTACTTTTATTCTAAGAGCTGACTCTGCCCTCTGAGACTTTCCGGCTACCTTCATATATTTAGTTTTATCTGTGTTTACCAGCAGACCCACTTCCTCAGCTGCTTCCTCTAATCTCCTAAAAACCTTTTCCAATTCTTGCCTTGTTCTTGTTATAATGGCGATGTCGTCTGCATAAGCTAAACACTGATGTGTCTGACGGTACAGATTCCCTTTCGTGTACATATAAGCCTTCCTCATGACCCATTCCAAAATTAGATTGAAAAGTACCGGGGATATTGGGTCCCCCTGTCTAAGACCTCTCCTAACTTCAAAGGGTGTAGACTTTTTTCCATCTACCATAACTTTACATCTCGTGTCTGTAAGTGTCATTTTAACGTGTCTTATAAGTTTCTCAGGCACTTGGAGTTCTCTCATAATCTTATACAGTTTATCTTTCCTTATGGAGTCGTAGGCTTGTTTGAAGTAGATAAATAACATATGCAGGGGCAGATTATGCTCATAACTGTTTTCAACTATTTGTTTTAGTGTAAATATCTGATCTATGGTTGGCCTCTAAAACCTGCCTGATATTCACCCAACAATTCCTCTGCAATTGTGCTTACTCTGTTTCTTATGCAAATCGCTAGCACTTTGTAGGCTATATCTAAAATAGCAATACCTCTATAATTTTCACATCTAGCTCGATCCCCTTTTTTGAATATTGGGTATATAATTGCATCATTCCATCTTTTCGGCATCATTTCTTTCCTCCATACTTCTTGAATTATCACGCATAGATTTTCTTGTAGTTTTTCACCACCCATTTTGTAGACTTCAGCCGTAACTCCATTTTCTCCTGCGCTTTTATTATTTTTCAGGCCTTCTACGATTTTAATAATTTCTTCGCTTTGCGGGGACTCTATTTGTGTTCCAGTTCTCCTCTTATCCCCTGCTGCAGTTTCCATATCATTTTCGTCACGCTCCTCGACTGCATTTAGTAGTTTGTCAAAATACTCCTTCCATCTACCCACTTTCTCGTCTCCTGCGACTAATTGTCCATTCTTGTCTTTACAGTAAATCGTTTTCGGTTGGTAACCCTCCTTTTGTTTCTTCACTTCTTGGTAAAAATTTCTTATAAACTTTCTTATAATTATCCTGTGCTCGCTCTAAATTTCCTTCCATTTCCCTTCTCTTTTTGTTCATACATAAGGTTTTAAAAAATTTCTTTGCTTCTTCATAGTTTGTTTTATTTTGATCACTTTGGTTCTGATACTCTCGCCGTGCTCTTTGCATTCATTGCTTCTAAACACTCATTATCGAACCACTTTTTATCCTGCTTCTTTTTTTGTTTCTTCAATGTCTTTTTCGCTACCTCGCACATAGTGCCCTCCATTTTCCTCCACCTCTCATCTATTTTTTCTATGTCTGATGGAATTTGCAGAGTTCCTTGCATTGTTTCTCTAAAAACAAGACTTGTATCCACATCCTGGAGCAAATGCATATTATAACGCTCCACCCGGTCTTTATTTTTATCCATTTTACAAGGAATTACTTGTTTCATCCTAATCTTTACCATAAAATGATCTGATTCCGCTACCGCCCCTCTTTTGCTTTTCACGTCTTTTATTGTATTAGCAAATTTTCTTTCTACCATAATATGATCTATTTGGTTGCATGTATCCCCGGTCGGTGAGATCCATGTGCCTTTATATATACCTTTCCTCTCAAACGTTGTACTCATTATTCTCAAATTATGTTCCGACGCGAATTGTATTAGTTTTTTTCCGTTTTCATTGGACTCCATATGCTTGCTAAAACCTCCTATCACATGTCTGAAACACTCTTCCCTACCCACTTTAGCATTCATATCTCCTATAATAATTTTTATGTCGTAACTCGGAATTTTATTGAACATTCTAGTTAACTCCTCATAAAAAGCGTCTTTTTCCTCCTAATCCTTCTCATTTGTAGGTGCATGAATATTGAGTAGGCTAATTTTTCTATATTTACCTCTTATCCTTATTCTACACATTCTATCAGATATTGCCTCAAAATCTATAACAGCTTGTTTTAGGCTCCTTTTCACCATGAAACCTGTTCCAAAATGTTTAGTTTCCCATCCGCTATTAAAAATTATATAATTAGTCATTTCGAAAATATTATTCCCTTTTTGTTTGGTTTCTTGGATTGCTGCTACATCAATCTCGTAATTATTAAATACTTCTTCCAAATTCGCATATGCCCCTACTGAATTTGTACCCCTTACATTCCATGTTGCTAAAAGAAGCTCTTCTTTCTTAACTGCTCCTATCCCTTTTCTCGTTTTCCTAATGTCTAGCCTGGTCAGTTCCATGTTATCAGCCGTTTGCCAAATGCTAATCAGTTTTTTGGATGCGACACGTTATCTCCTTTCAGTTCTTCCAAAGCTTCCAAACTATCATTCCAAATATATTTTTTATCTTCCACTATTAACTTTTTGTAAAAAATTTTTACTCGTTTTCCATTTACTCGTTCTTCGTTTGCAGCAAAGTTTATACTTACTGTAAAAAATTGTAATTTTTCTATATTTTTTTTTCTAAACTGTTTAAAATCGCTGGAATATTAATTCTGATATTTTTTTATTCGATTAACTTTTTTTTACAATGTAGATTCTTTTTGGTTTTACTGTATATTATCACCGAGGTCAATTTTTGCTTGGTTTTACTATATACTTTAACAGACTATATATCAAATTGAATTTTTTGTTTTAAAACTTTATTTGAACATGAAATCAATTCAACAAAGTTTATAGTTACTGTAAAAAAATGTCATTTTTCTATATATTTTTTCTAAACTGTTTAAAATCTCTGGAATATTAATTCTGATATTTTTTTATTCGATTAACTTTTTTTTACAATGTAGATTCTTTTTAGTTTTACTGTATATTATCACCGAGGTAAATTTTTGCTTGGTTTTACTATATACTTTAACAGACTATTTGTCAAATTGACATTTTGTCTTTAAACTTTATTTGAACTTGAAATCTATTCAGCAAAATTTATACTTACTGTAAAAAATTGTAATTTTTCTATATTTTTTTTCTAAACTGTTTAAAATCGCTGGAATATTAATTCTGATATTTTTTTATTCGATTAACTTTTTTTTACAATGTAGATTCTTTTTGATTTTACTGTATATTATCACCGAAGTCAATTTTTGCTTGGTTTTACTATATACTTTCACACACTATTTGTCAAATTGACGTTTCGTCTTAAAACTTTATTTGAACATGAAGTCAATTTAGTAGTCTAGAGTTACTGTAAAAAATTGTAATTTTTCTCTATTTTTTTTCAGAACTGGTGAAAATCGCTGGAATATTAATTCTGAAATATTTTTTTTCGATTAACTTTTTTTTACAATGTATATTTTTTTTGTTTTGACTGAATATTATCACCGAGGTCAATTTTTGCTTGGTTTTACTATATACTTTAACAAACTTTTTGTCAAATTGACGTTTGGTCTTAAAACTTTTTTTGAACATGAAATCAATTCAAAACAGTTCAAAACATGTATCGTCAATCATCCTATATACTATTTTGATAAGTGAGGTATATATATATATATGGATTCATCACGCCCATTTGTAAATCGCTACAGCCTAGACGGTTTATCCGATTTATTTGCAACTTTTTTTATTTGATAGAGGTCAATCACGCGGAGTGCCTTTTGATAGTCTCAGATTTTTCGTGCACATGATGTGCGAGAAAACTTTAAAAAATATGCGTTTTTGGGGCAAAATCAACTAAGAGTGTGGAGGCTTTGAAATTTTTAAGAAGAAGATCTACTGTCACTTTGACGTCTGTCAGTAGACATGTCGCATTTTTAATTATAAATTACTTCAAAATGAAACTTTTGTGAGTAGTTTTGAAATACTTTACGCATATTGTGGAAATGAGGGGACGTTTTTATTATAATTATACATTTCAAATATGTGTATTTAAAAAGTAAATTTTTGACACTTCACTATGAAGTTGGTTTTAAAGCAAAACGTCAAATTGACAAGTTTTATAAAGTATAAAGAATATGGAGGCTTTGAAATTTTTAAAAAGAACATCTACTGTCATTTTGACATTTGTATAATATTAAATGTTTGTGAGTAGTTTTGAAATACTTTACGCATATTGTGGAAATGAGGGGACGTTTTTATTATAATTACACATTTCAAATACGTGTATTTAAAAAGTAAATTTTTGACGGTCTACAATGAATTTGGTTTCGAAACAAAACGTCGAATTGACAAGTTTTATAATTTATACAGGAGAACTCAACCAAATTTGATCTCGATAATAATATACAGTAAAACCAAGCAAATTTCGTCTACGGCAAAGTTCAATTTAGAAAAACCAGATAACTCGAATTAGAATCATTTGGACACTCCTAAATTTTCTATCGATAATTGTTTAATTAAAAGTGCTTCAAAACCAGTCGTATTTGGTATATTATGAAAGTTCTTTTAAAGGGTACGTATGCAAAACTAAAATATTTTCGATCGGCAATAGTTTTAGTGAAAGTACTTTAAGGCCTATTGTGTTTGGTATCAAATGAAAGGTTATTTAAAGGGCTCGAGTACAAAATTTATCTATTTTCCATCGGTAACTGTTTTAGTGAGAGTGCATCAAAACCCATCGTGTTTGGTATCATACAGGTATAAAAGGTCTTTTGAAGGCCTCACGTGCAGAATTGGAATCTTTTCGTTCGGCAATTGTTTTAGCGAAAATAATGAAAGGGCTCGCGTATAAAATTTATTACTTTTAGATCGTCAATTGTTTTAGTGAAAGAGCTTAAAAAATATCGTGTTTGGTATTAAATGAAAGGTTTTTGAAGGGCTCGCGTGAAAAATTGATTCTTTTCGATCGTCAGTTGTTTTATTGAAAGTGTTTCAAAACATATTGTGTTTGGTATCAAATGAAAGGTCTTCTGAAAGGCTCGCGTGAAAAATTGTTTATTTATTTCGACAGATAATTGTTTTAGTGAAAGTGCATCAAAACTAATTCTGTTTGGTACGCATGGAATTTTCTGATAGAATTATTTAAATTTCTAGGCAAGTTAGAAAAATTTTAAAAATTGATTTAGGCATTAAATAATTGAGGATACATGTTTTAAACTGTTTTCAACAAATTTAAAGTTTCGCGAAACATACCGAGTTTGGTATCAAATAGAAGGTCTTTTAAAGGGCTCGCATGCAAAATTGACTTTTTCGATCCGCAATTGTTTTAGTGAAAGTACTTCAAAACATATTGTGTTTGGTATGAAATGAAAGGTCTCTCAACGGGCTTGCATGAAAAATTTAAATATTTTCGTTTGTCAATTGTTTTAGTAAAAGTGCATCAAAACCTATCGTGTTTGATATCAAATGGAAGGTCTTTTGAAAGACTCGCGTGCAGCATTAAATTTTATTCGATCGACAATTGTTTTAATGAAAGTGCTTCAAAACCTATCGTGCTTGCTATCAAATGAAAGGTCTTTGGAAGGGCTCGCGTACAAAACTTAATACATTTCAATCGTCAATTGTTTTACTAAAAGTATTTCAAATCCCATCATGTTTGGTTTCAAATGAAAGGTAATTTTTAGGGCACGCGTGTGAAATGAATTATTATTTTTGATCGTCTATTGTTTTAGTAATGGTGTTCAAAAGCTATCATATTTGATATTAAATGACATGCCTTTTGAAGGGTTTCAGTGAAAGTACTTTAAATCCAATCATATTTGATTTAAAATGAAAGGTCTTTTGAAGAGCAAGCGTACAAAATGAAATACTTTTAGATCGGCAATTGTTTTAGTGAAAGTACTTCAAAACCTATTGTGTTTGGTATCAAATGAAAGATCTTTTGAAGGACTCACTCACAAAATGTAATACTTTTCGATAGTCAATTGTTTCAGTGAAAGTATTTCAAAACCTATCGTGTTTGTTTTCAAATGATAGGTCTTTTAAAGAGCACGCATGATAAATTAATTTTTTTTTTGATCGTCCATTGTTTTACTAAAGGTGTTTCAAAACGTATCATATTTGGTATTAAATTACAGGCCTTTGAAGGGCTCGAATATAAAATTGGTAATTTTTTCGACCGAGAATTGTTTCACTGAAAGTACTTTAAAACCAATCATGTTTGATATAAAATGAAAAGACTTTTGAAGAACTCGCGTACAAAATTAAATACTTTCAGATCTTCAATTGTTTTCGTGAAAGTATTTTAAATTTTAGCGTGTGTGGTATCAAATGAAATGTATTTTAAAGGGCACGAGAATTAAATTGATTTTTTGAGCGGCAATTGTTTCAGTGATACAGATTAAAAACCTATTGTGTTTGGCATAAATTATTAGGTCTTTGCATGAAGAAACGTACAGAACTGAAATGTTTTAGATTGAAATTAATTCAGTTTATATTTTGTCAATTGTCATACAGAAGTGAACCTTACTTCAGTATCCGCGGAGCCTAGCGTGAGGCCTGGCAAAGCCAGGCCGACCACTAGTCCTATATACTATTTTGAGAAGTGAGGTATATTTCTTTGGATTCATCACGCCCATTTGTAAATCGCTACAGCCTAGACGGTTTATCCGATTTATTTCAAACTTTTTTTATTTGATAGAGGTCAATCACGTGGAGTGCCTTTTGATAGTCTCAGATTTTTCGTACACATGATGTGCGAGAAAACTTGAAAAAACATGCGTTTTTGGGGCAAAATCAACTAAGAGTGTGGAGGCTTTGAAATTTTTAAGAAGAACATCAAACGTCATTTTGACATTTGTCAGTGGACATGTCGCATTTTTAATTATAAATTATTTAAATATTAAATTTGTTAGAGTACTTTTGAAATATTTTACATATATTGGAGGAATGAGTGTACAGTTTTATTATAATTACGCATTTTAAATATGTGTATTTAAAAAGAAAATTTTTGTCAGTCCACTATGAAGTTGGTTTTAATTTTAAACGTCAAACTGATAAGTTTTATAAAGTATAAAGAATATGGAGGCTTTGAAATTTTAATAAAAAAACATCTCCTGTCATTTTGACATTTGTCAGTGCACATGTCGCATATTTAATTATAAATTACTTAAATATTAAATTATTGTGAGTAGTTTTGAAATACTTTACACATATTCTGGAAATGAGGGGACGTTTTAATTATAATTATACATTTCAAATACGTGTATTTAAAAAGTAAATTTTTGACGGTCCACAATGAATTTGGTTTCGAAACAAAACGTCGAATTGACAAGTTTTATAATGTATACAGGTGAACTCAACCAAGTTTGATCTCGATAATAATATACAGTAAAACCAAGCAAATTTTGTTCAAAGTTCAATTTAGAAAAACCAGATAACTTGAATTAGAATCATTTGGACACTTCTAATTTTTTTATCGATAATTTAATTGAAAGTGCTTCAAAACCAGTCGAGCGTAAACCGGCGATTGAAAAACTGGCCCTTATTCTACCTAATATTTTCTTAAAATGTATTGAAGGTTCGAGACAATGATATAATGTTCCATAACTTACAAATTTAGAAGTATTTATTTTTGGGTTACTTAAAAATTGTAATCTCATTTCCGTTAGCTATAAAACGTTAATGTTACTTAAACTAAACCTTAGTTATTTTAAATAATATTTTGTACCCCTTGGGTGTACATTTCATGTTGCACTATCTCTCCAAAATTCTCAATGATGTCTGTGTGTGTTATTCGAGTTGATTTTGAATGAAATTGAAAAACCGGAAGAGGTAGTTTACTGGACACAATAAATTCCATTTATTACGAAAAAAAATTTCAAATAAATTTATTTTTATATTTAATAATATATTAGAAACAAAAAATATCAATTTTAATTTTCGCATTATCTAGTTTCTTTCCGAAAGAAGACATAGATAACTAGATAACCGGACACGGACCCGAACTTGGCTCCGGACCCGGACCCGGACCTGGACCCGGACTTGGCTCGAGACCCGGACCCGTACCTGGACCTGGACCCGGACCCGTACCCGGACCCGCGTCCGGGTACGGGTCCGGAGCCAAGTCCGGGTCCGGGTCCGGGTACGGGTCCGGGTCCGGGTCCGGGTACGGGTCCGGGTCCGGGTCCGGGTACGGGTCCGGGTCCGGGTCCGGGTCCGGAGCCAAGTCCGGGTCCAGGTCCGGGTCCGGGTCCGGAGCCAAGTTCGGGGCCGTGTCCGGTTATCTAGTTATCTATGTCTTCTTTCGGAAAGAAACTAGATAATGCGAAAATTAAAATTGATATTTTTTGTTTCTAATATAATTAAATATAAAAATAAGTTTTTCTCAAAATTAGACGCATATACAGGAAAATTGCAAATAACATTTTATGTTCCAAATATTTTTGCTAACATCATTATCTAGTTATCTATGTCTTTTTTCGGAAAAACAAATCATTAAAGTCTTATATACTAAACGGCTTAACTCCCTATGTATATATAATTTCATCACAATCAGTCTGACAATTTTACAGCCTAAACGGTTTATCCGATTTATTTGCAACTTTTTTTATTTGATAGGGATCCATCACGGGGAGTGCCTTTTGATAGTCTCAGATTTTTCGTGCGAGAAAACTTGAAAAAACATGCGTTTTTGGGGCAAAGTCAACTAAGAGTGTGGAGGCTTTGAAATTTTTAAGAAGAACATCAAACGTCACTTGACATTTGTCAGTGGACATGTCGCATTTTTAATTATAAATTATTTAAATATTAAATGGTTTAGAGTAGTTTTGAAATATTTTACGCATATTAGGGGACTGAGGGGACGTTTTTATTATAATTATACATTTCAAATGTGTATATTTAAAAAGTAAATTTTTGACATTTCACTATGAAGTTGGTTTTAAAGCAAAACGTCATATTGACAAGTTAATTATTTTAAACTGAAAGTATTCCAAATTATGCCACGTTTGGTATCATATGAAAGGGCTTTAGACGAACCTTTACATAAAATAGTTAATACGTTAGTTTTTTAAAAAGCAATGAGCGTTCGCCGGAATTTGAACCCAGAACCTTTTACTCGCATGGTGACTGCTCCAACCAATTGAGCTACAAACACTCGGCGAGTACTCATGCCTTTCGTGCAACGTTTAGTTGAAGAAATGCTAGAACAGTCACCATGCGAGTGAAAGGTTCTGGGTTCAAATCCCGGCGAACGCTCATTGCTTTTTCAAAAATTATTTATAGTATCTACAAATAAACAATTGTCTCAATAAACAAATTCTTATAACAAGTTAGTTTAACAAAATGTTTTCGGAAATAACACACGTATTTGAAATTTTACGACCTTCAATTGTTTTAAACCTAAAGTATTCC
Source organism: Pterostichus madidus (assembly GCA_911728475.2). Taxonomy (NCBI): domain Eukaryota; kingdom Metazoa; phylum Arthropoda; class Insecta; order Coleoptera; family Carabidae; genus Pterostichus; species Pterostichus madidus. The sequence goes on from OU452311.1 coordinate 12,927,333, forward strand.
GTATCATATCGTGTTTGATATCATATGAAAGGGATTTAGAAGAACTTTCAGACGAAATAAAAAATATATATATTTCAACCGTCAATTGTTTTAAATTTAAAGTATTCGGAATCATGCTGTGTTTAATGTCATATAAAAAAGTTTTGAAAGAACTTGTAGATGGAATAAAGAAAAAATTAAATATTACAACTGTTAATTGTTTCAAATTCAAAGTATTCCGAGTCATGCAGAGTTTGGTGTGATATGAAAGAGTTTTGAAAGAAAGTTCAAATGAAATAAAAAATATATATTTTACAACCGTCAACTGTTTCAAACTTAAAGTATTGGTGTCGTATAAAAAGGCTTTAGAAGAAGATTGTAATGAAATAAAAAAGTTGAAATTTGACCTATCGCGTTTGTATCAAAAAGAAAGGTTTTTTGAAGGGTTCACGACAAAATTTAATACTTTTAGATCCTCAATTGTTTTAGTGAAAATGCGTCCAAATTCTTCGTATTTAGTATCAAATTAAAGGTCTTTTGAAGAGCTCGCGTGCATAATTGGATTTTTCCTGTCATCAATCGTTTTAATGAAAGTTCTTCAAAATCTATTGTGTTTGGTATCTAGTAAAACGTCTTTTGAAGAGCTTGCTTTGGATGGAAAGATATGCAGAAATGTTTTAGATTTGTAATAATTGAATTTATATTGTGTCAACTGTCCTATAAAAGTGAATTCTACTTCAGGGTCCGCGGAGCTAGCGTGAGGCCTGGCGAAGCCAGGGCGACCGCTAGTCTAATACCTAAATCAATTTACAAAATTGCTACAACTTGTCTAGAAATTGAAATAATTCTATCTAAAATTGTCATGCGTAACGTCAAAAATGACAGCTTAGGTCTATGATTTTTCAAAACCTGGATCGTGTATATAAGAGGTAATGTTGTTTCTTAACTGAATCTAATGATTTCAGAAAAGCGCAGGATTTTAGATTTTAGTTTTGTTGTTTAATAATTTCATTAGAGTGTTTACCTGCAATTGTGTGAAATTCACTTTCAAAAATAACGCACGGACGACATTTCCATCGTTTCTTATCTTTTTTATTCGTTTTCTGATCTTACATTGAGTGTTTAACTGCAATTGTGTGGAATTCACTTTCAAAAACAAGCGTTGAGCGATACTCCCCTCTTTTCTTATCTTTTAATTCGTTTTCAGTTCTTACGTAGAGTGTTTAACTGCAATTGTGTGAAATTCACTTTCAGAAACAAACGCAAGGAGATGCTCCGTCCCTTACTTATCTTTTTGTTTCATTTTCAGTTACTGAATTGTGTGGACTTTTCTTTCATATACAAGTGCAGGCTATCGCTTTCATCATTTCTAATCTTGTAGATTTGTTGTTGGTTTCGTTATTAGATTCGTTGTTAGGAGTAAACGTGAGTAATTTGAGATGTTTTATGCACATGTTATGTACGTTGAAGAAAGAGAATGAATAATAAGTGAATAGGAATGATGTGAATGAAGGTTTGTTGTGTGATAATGATTCCGAGTGTAATAAATGAATGAGTTTATATGGAGTGATCTATAAATGTGGTTGAAGTGAGGGTGGTTTGTTTGGATGAAAATGTTTGACGAGGGTTGATTGTTTGATGAGTGTGATGAATGAATGTTTTATGAGTGATTTTAGGGTTCGAGCTCCCCATTTGTTGGGATATAGCGTGAAGATATGTATATATATGTATATATATATGTGTATATATATATCTATATATATATATATATATATATATATATATATATATATATATATATATATATATATATATAAAAGCGGTGCTTTATTGCAAATCGCCCAGTGTGCTTTGTATCCTTAAACCGGCACTGATAATTACAACTGGCAACAAGAACGGCAGTAGGCAGTATTCTTAATGTCGCAATTTTATCTCACGCGAATAAAAAGAAACAAAAATCTTTTCTGAGCGGTACACTTTCTTTTTAGCATTAAAGTTAGAAACTTGTGTTAATACAATTGACATCATCATTGCACGATTGCGATCCGTTGCGAATACATGAAAGTCTTTTATAATTATTGATTTCTCGCTACGATTACAGATGGCTGCCGTAATGCACGTTGTTAATGCAACAACATTAACGTTTTCAAATTACTAGTTTCTATTACGTTTATTTGTTTTATTATTATACTACGTTCATACACTGCATTTACGTGAATTTAGAGGAAGTATGACAAAATCTAGATCTCTGTACTACTGAATATAAAAATAAAAATAAAAAACATATATATATATATATATATATATATATATATATATATATATATATATATATATATATATATATATATATATATATATATATGTAATGAAATTATAATTTCATAATTCATATATTTCCGTGCTCTCACGAGCGCCGGTATAGTAGGTCGGAATATGTTTATAATTGTTTATGAAACAATTGAATTATTACTTGTGATTAGTGACATTAAATGTCGTTTCTTTAATTACAGGTAAAGTTTGTGTAAATAATATAAATTAGAACGTGTAAATAATAAAACTTTAATTACATTTGAGAAACTCAGTTGTGTTACTAATTGCTGATGTTATTTACCCTAATAATACAAAAGGAGCTTACAAAACGACATTTTTGGTCATGGCAATAAAAATGGATAAATTAAGATTCCAATTCACAATGCTAGGATCATCAGATGGAAAATCAAATGTTATCTGCATAACCTCAATCGAAACTCCAGATGGACGTGTTTTTGGTATCCCAGACGAATTAAAGTCTGTAAATAAACATACGTACATTGCGAATTCCAGCACGTTTACAAAAGTAAAAAATTCGCTGAAAAAGAGAGGTCAAAAACGAAACATATGGATACTAGTAGATGATGAAATGAGAGAAATTTATCTTGATGAAGGTGAAAATTTACAGTTTGGGGATCAGTATTTAGAAGAGAAAATACAACCTACGGCTATTGGTCATGAAGAGGTATCAAAAATAAAAAATATAGGAAAAATAACTGAAAAGTTTTTGATTGAAAAATTCTCTATAAAAATGCCAAATGCTAGTCAATGGATTGAAGAATTTGAAAAAGAATGTGAAAGGTTTGAGATTCTAGAGGATGAAGAAAAAATAGAAACCATGAAACATCTACTAGAAAAACAATGTTTAGATTGGTATATTAGTACGTTAATTAAGTTCACAGCCAATTCAGATTGGAGAATTTGGAAAAATAACTTTTGTAATACTTATGAAAAAAAAGGCTGGTCCCAAATAAAATATGCCTTTACATTCAAATACCAAACTGGTTCCCTATTAGAATATGCCACAAGAAAAGAAAGATTATTGTTAGAAGTTAATAAATTAATTGACAATGACACACTGATAAACCTGATTGTGTTAGGCTTGCCAGAAAATATAATGAACAGGCTTGATAAAGAATCATTGACTTCAACTACTCATCTATTCAGTGAGATAAACAAGAATGAACACTGGGTAAACAAACAAAATGAAAAAGTATTCTTGAATTATACAGGAAATGTTGAAAGCAAACATAACAAATATAAACAAAGATTGGACACAGAGAAGAAACACAAATGCAGTATTTGTGAAAAGCTCAAAAAAGGAACACGCTATCATTCAGAATCGACTTGTTGGTTCAAACCAAAGGACAAGCCTAACAAAGATGATCAAATTAGATTTATCAACAACTCAGAGTTAGAATGTGAACTACAAAATGAAAACCAAAAAAACTATTAGTGTCGCCATTAATAAAAATAAGGTTAGTACTGAATAAAAATATTGAGGTTTTTGGAGTCTACGACTCAGGCTCAAATGTCTCATTAATTAACTCAAAATTATTAAAAATAAAAAATAAGAAATCAATTGATTCTAACAGTACTAATTTGAAAACTATTAATGGCGTTAAAAAAACAAGTGGCATGGTAACATTAAATGTAAAAATTTTTGACGTAGAAAAAGAAACTAATATTTTTATAATTGACAAAGATAATTTTGATTATGAATTTTTGATCGGCTTAGATTGTATAAAAAAATTCTATTTATCTCAAGATGAAAACCTGCAAATAATTCAAAAAGTGCCAGTACAAAAAGCTAACATTTCTGAAGACATAAAAGACAATAATGAACAAACAAAATTTGCTTCTAAGGAGACAAATACAAATTCAGAAGAAACTGACATTTCCAAAGAAATGAAAAATAAATATTTAATAAATTTTAATGAACACTTTACCGAAAAAAACTTCAAAATTTATATAAACCACTTAGATTGCGATCAGCAATCAATAATAAATAAATTAATAATAGAAAACAAGTCCGTCTTTGCCAAAGATAAATACGATATCGGGACAGTAAAAGATTATGAGGCACACATCGATTTATTAGAAGAAAAATATTGCAGCAAGAGGCCGTATCGATGCACAATTGCTGACAAAAAAGAAATTGACAAACAAATTGCAATGCTACTAGACAAAAAACTAATAGAAGAATCTTACAGCCCCTTCGCAGCCCCAGTAACATTAGCTTATAAAAGAGATGAAAATACAAAATCAAGATTATGCATTGATTTCAGAGACCTGAATAAAATTGTTGTGCCTCAATCACAACGGTTCCCACTAATAGAAGATCTAATGGTAAAGACGAGAAACTGCAAATTTTTCTCAACACTAGATATCAACTCGGCATTTTGGTCAATTCCTCTACGCATTACGGACAGACACAAAACCGGATTCGTCACACAAGAAGGACATTTTCAGTGGACTTGTTTGCCATTTGGTCTTAAAACAGCGCCAGCGATATTCCAAAGAATAATGTATAACATAATAAGAAAACACAAACTAGCAGACTTCACAGTAAGCTATATAGATGATATACTAATTTTTTCAAAAACATTCTCGGAACATATCAGGCATTTAAGACAATTATTTGAAGCTATCAAAAATGAAGGATTCAGGTTAAAATTTGTAAAATGCAAGTTTGCAGCTGATTCAGTGAAATACTTGGGTCATATAATACAAAATAATTCTGTAAGGCCATTGAAGGATAATTTAATTTCCATTAAAAACTTCCCAATTCCGAGGACGCAGAAAAATGTAAGACAGTTTCTAGGTAAGATAAATTTTTACCATAAATATGTGCCAAACATAGCAATAAAATTGAACCCGTTACACAACCTACTGAGAAAAGAACAACCATTTATTTGGACCAAAGAATGCCAAAAATCGTTCGATGAATTAAAAAACATATTAATAACTCAGCCGATACTAACTATCTTTGATCCAAATCTACCAATACATATATATACAGATGCTAGTTTACTAGGAGTAGCAGGTGTGCTAAAACAACCACAAAAAAACAAAGAAGAAAAACCAGTGGCATATTTCTCAAAAAAATTAAATGAAGTACAGAAAAGAAAAAAAGCTATATACCTGGAGTGTCTGGCAATAAAAGAATGCGTTAAATATTGGCAACATTACTTGATAGGAAAAAATTTACCGCCTTCTCAGATCACAAACCACTGGAAAATATGAATATAAAATCTAGAACTGATGAAGAACTAGGAGATCTAACTTATTATTTATCACAGTATGATTTTGTGGTCAAATATTCTCCTGGAAAATACAACTTAGAAGCTGACTGCCTTAGCAGAAATCCTGTCTTAGAATCAAACGAAAATATGGAGGAGCAGTTGAAGGTTGTGAATTTAATAACACTTAAGGATATATTGGAAGACCAAGAAAAAAATGAAGACATACAAATAAAGAAAAATAAATTAATAACTAAACATAATGTTTTTTATAAAAAAGTGAGAAAAATGGAAAAAATCATTCTAACAGAAGATTTTAGCATAAAATTTCTAAAAAATGTACATAAAAACTTGTGTCATATAGGAATGAAACAAATGCATAGGATGGTTGGACCATACTATACAGCTAAAAATTTAACAAGAAACATTAAGAAAACATGTAGATGCTGTGCAGTATGTATTAGAAATAAATCAAGGGCAATAGGAAAATTTGGATTGATGTCACAGTTGGGCCCAGCCACAAAGCCTTTCGAAATTATTTCTATAGACACAATTGGAGGTTTTGGAGGTTCTCGGTCTACAAAAAAGTACTTACATCTTCTAATAGATCACTTCTCGAGATATGCATATATCCTAACATCGAAAACACAAACTGCAAAGGATTTTATTAAACTTGTGAAAAGCATCTCAGAAATTGATCAAATTGGTATGATTCTTTCAGACCAATATCCAGGAATAAATTCAAAAGAATTTAAAATATTTTTGGATGAAAATGTTATACCAATAATCTTCACTGCAGTAAATTCACCCTTTTCTAATGGCTTGAATGAAAGACTGAATCAAACCCTAGTTAATAAAATCAGATGCAAGATTAATGAAAAAGAAAAAAAAGAAACATGGACAACCATAGCTCAAAAATGTGTGCGCAAATACAACGAGACAGAACATACTGTCACTGGTTTCGCACCATCATATTTAATGTATGGCACAAATGTTACAATATTGCCAAGCGAACTAAAAGAATTAAATTCCGAGAAAAATTGGATACGAGACAGAAAAATTGCTCTGAATAGAACGATAAAATCTCATAATTATAATAAAAAAATTTACGACAAAAACCGCAAACATTTTGACTTCAACATAGGTGATTTGGTGTTTGTGGAAAATGGCAACAAATTGAATAGAAAAAAACTTGACGAATTAAAAATTGGACCATTTGAAATCGCAGAAAAATTATCGAATTCAATTTACAGGATAAACATGGGTCGAAAAATATCAGAGTCAAATCTTTTTCATATCTCTAAGCTGATTCCAATCCCAACACTTGAAGAAGAAGAAGATGAAGAAGATGGCAACGATTATTGAAATTATGAAAATATTCTGTAAATATTTTCTCCTCCGGGAGGGATGATGTTATGAAATTATAATTTCATAATTCATATATTTCCGTGCTCTCACGAGCGCCGGTATAGTAGGTCGGAATATGTTTATAATTGTTTATGAAACAATTGAATTATTACTTGTGATTAGTGACATTAAATGTCGTTTCTTTAATTACAGGTAAAGTTTGTGTAAATAATATAAATTAGAACGTGTAAATAATAAAACTTTAATTACAGTTGAGAAACTCAGTTGTGTTACTAATTGCTGATGTTATTTACCCTAATAATACAAAAGGAGCTTACATATATATATATATATATATATATATACATATCTTCACGCTATATCCCAACAAATGGGGTAGGACGAACCCTAAAATCACTCATAAAACATTCACTCATCACACTCATCAAACAATCAGCCCTCGTCTAACATTTTCATCCAAACAAACCACTCTCATTTCAACCACATTCATAGATCACTCCCTATAAACTCATTCATTTATTACACTCGAAATCATTATCACACAACAAACCTTCAATCACATAATTCCTATTCACTTATCATTCATTTTATTTCTTCAACGTACATAACATATGCATAAAACATCTCCAAATACTTCTAATAACGAAACTAACAACGAATCTACAAGATTAGAAAAGATGACAGCGATAGCCTACACTTGTAAATGAAAGAAAAGTCCACACAATGCAGTGGAAATTAAACAAAAAGATAAGAAAGAGTGGGAGCGTCGCCCTGTGCTTGTTTTTGAAAGTGAATTTCACACAATTGCAGTTAAACACTTTACGTAAGAACTGAAAACGAATTAAAAGATAAGAAATGAAGGGAGTGTCGCTCTACGCTTGTTTTTGAATGTGAATTCCACACATTTGCAGTTAAACACTCAATGTAACATCTGAAAACGATTAAAAAAGATAAGAAACGAAGGGAGTGTTGTCCCTGCGCTTGTTTTTGAAAGTGAATTTCACACAATTGCAGATAAACACTCTAATGAAATTACTAAACAACAAAACTAAAATCTGATATATATATATATATATATATATATATATATATATATATATATATATATATATATATATATATATATATATATATATATATATATATAAATGTTAAAGATGAAAAGAAAACAGGTTAAAAGTAAACATTATGTCAGGACTCTAAAATAAATCTGTAAAAACGGATTACGCAAAACAAATATAATTACCCCAAAATATTACAATCACACACTTAAAATTAGGTCCTCGGTTGTCCAGCTGGAACGCTCTTCTGAAAAGAAAGACACTACCATGAGCTCAAGTACTCCACATAGCCTCGCTAACAAACTACACACTCTCGGTCAAACTCTCAATTATCCGTCCATATGCACACAACACAGTATGAGCATACTAGGACGAAATAAAGAGAACCTCTCACTCCGCGCACACAGCTTAGAGTATGAGAGCCGCACACCACGGTTAACAACCGGGTGGCACAGGCACCGGATAACACACAGTACATCACGGGCCCCAGAACATCGCTTCACGCACACAGCATGATACGCGACCTCGATAACACACAGTACATCGTGAACTTGACATCTTACACGAGCGGCTTAACACAAGGCTTCAAGGTGAAAGAGTTGAAAGCCGAGCTGAAACTCTAAACACCACCTCATCACTCAAGATGCAAGCGAAAGCTGGGCTCCTGAACTCAAGCAGGGCACCGTTGGCACCAGGCCGGTAACTGGCGGGTCGTTGGGCGAACTCGGCTGCCTCCCCTCGCACACAGCAAGTTAACAGGACAGCGTCGCCATAAAGGAATAAGGATCTGGTGTTAGGATATCAACTCATCTCAACATACCAAACAATTTCACTCACAGGCTCACACGCTTACACGCTCAGTGTAACTCACCTCGACTCGTCTTCGAAGTAATTCACTACACAATCACTAACTAACTGACACGACTGTTCAACAGAACGGTCCAGAACAAACTAAAAAGAATTACACATCAAGTAAATTAAAGACTAACTAACCCCTACGTAATCGTCTACTGGTGGTGGTGATCTAATCCTAATTAAGCTAGTCAAAAATTAATATTAAAATAGTTATTCAATACCTTTAGATGTATAATCGCTGACAGTTCGGCCATTCTGCAAAAATTTCTCGTCCTCGAGAAGTTACTCGTGAGTTGTTACATCATTGTCATCCGAGACGATATCCTGACTCTCTGAATCTGTTGTACTGTGTGATGTTATGTAAGGTTTCATCCTATCTATTGCTACTACATTGCTGTATTTCGCACGCTTACTCCTTGTTGAATCAGGTAAATCCTGGACTATATACCTATCATTTCGTAAAATTCTCGTAATAATGAATGGTCCAGCGTACGGAGCAGCTAATTTCTTACTTTTCCCTTCGGAAACAACTTGTTTCTTAATTAGTACTAATTCTCCTTCTTTGTATTTCCTTCCTAACCATCTGTGTTTATCGAACTGTTCTTTCTGTTGCGTTTGTTACTGAATCATCTTTGCTGATGCTTGCTCTCTCATTTCCTGTATGTCAACTGATTCTGGTTCTTCGTTTTGAACTTCCGCGCTTAAAATCGAATCTGTTGGTCCTCTAGGTTTGAATCCAAATAGAAGTTCACTTGCTGTCTTTCTCGTAACGGAATTTACGGTATTATTCAAAGCAAATTGAATCTCCTTAATTTTCCTGTCCCAATGAACATCATTTTGTACTGAAGTTGACAAAGACGCATTAATAGTGCTATTATATCTCTCACATTGTCCATTCGCGCGCGGTGTTGCAACAGCGTTCATGATGTGTTTAATCCCAAATTTCTCACAAAACTCTGCAAATTTCTTGGCGGTAAACGCTGTTCCTCGGTCGGTTATCACTCGAGTTGGAATTCCAAATGTGTGTTGTACTTTTTCCAAAAATTTTATAACGTGCTTGGTGCTAGTATCCTTAACTGGTTCCATATTGATGTATTTTGTAAACGCATCCACAGCAACGATAAGATGACATTTTCCTGATGAGCTTTTGATGAACGGTCCTAAATGATCAATGTGCAGTGTATGGAAAGGAATCGAAACTTTCTTTATCGGATTCAAAAATCCTGGTTGTCGTCCTTTTGGCTGTTTGTGATACAGACATCGTAAGCAACGGGAAATGTATTTCTTGACATAACTCCTCATGTTTGGAAACCAATAAGACTCGCTTATTTTCTGTATTGTTCTTTCCAATCCAAAGTGACCAAAGTCATCATGACATGCTCTAACAATCTGTACGCGTTGTCCTTTTGGTACGACCCACTGAGTTCCTGTTGTTGTTATTTTATGTATCCTTCCATTTTTCAAACAATAATCTTTGTGAATATCCTTTTCGTACTTTGTCTCTACTGGTTTAGATAAAATATCCTTTATAAGTTTCAACTTCTCATCTGTCATCTGGCCTGCTAAAACCCAATCTTCAGATGTTATGTGAAAAACTCCTAAATCATCAAGCGGTTGTTGTTCAGGTGCTGGATTTCTACTTAACGCGTCAACATGTGTCATGCGAACGCCGGGTCTATACTCTACGCTAAATGTGAACTCCTGTAACTGCAACCACCATCTTCCAATTCTTGGAATAAAATCACGTTTCATACAAGTAGTGCGGAGCGCATTGCAATCAGTAACTACCTTGAAGTTAAGTCCCAGAAGATACACTCTAAACTTCTTTAGCGATTCAACTACAGCTAGCGTCTCAAGTTCATAAGAAAGGTATTTCTTTTCTGGTTCAGTTGTTTGTCGGCTGAAATAAGCAACTGGGTGTAACTTTCCGGATTCCTGTTTTTGCAACAATATCCCTCCAATTCCGATCTTGCTTGCGTCGGTATGTACCTCTGTTTCCACATGCCGATTATACAACGCTAGAACTGGTTGTTCCACAAGATGTTCTTTCAACTCCTCGAACGCTTTGTTTTCCTCTGCACTCCATTTCCATGCTATGTTTTTCTTCAACAAGTTGGTCAGTGGTTGTGCAATCTTTGCATAATTCTTCACAAAGTGACGGAAGTAACTTGTCAATCCTAAAAACTGGCGGACTTGGTGGATGTTAACCGGCGCTTGAAATTTTCGTACAGCTTTGATTTTCTCCGCTCCTGGTCTCACACCATTTTTGTTGATCTCAAAACCTAAGTAGTTAACAGATCTTGCAAAGAAGAAACATTTATTTAGATTCAGTGTCAAACTGTTCTTTCTAAAGATGCTCAGTAGAATTTCTAGTCGTTCCATACCTTCTTTAAATTTGCTGATGGGCAAAGTACGTCATCTAAATAGGCCATGGCGATTGTATTCCGATATGATCCTAAAATCTTGTTAACCATTCTTTGAAAAACTGATGGTGCATTTGTTAATCCAAACGGTAGTCGGTTGAACTCGTACTGGCCGTCGGGAGTAACGAAGGAAGTCTTGTACTTACTGTTTTCAGCGATAGGAATCTGGTAATATTCTGATGTCATATCCAATGACGTGAAGTATCTTGTGCCTTGCAGTCTGTCCAACTGATCATCTATCCTGGGAAGGGGAAATCGGTCTTTAACTGTAACTTTATTGAGTTTCCTGTAGTCAATGCACATCCTTGCTTCTCCATTTCGTTTCTTAACCAATAAAATTGGGGATGAGAACGGTGAATTCGATTCTCGAATTAAGTTGGCATCAAGTAACTCCTTTACAATCCCTTGTACTTTACTTCGTTCCTCATGTGAAAGACGGTACGGTCTGTAGGTGATTGGAGTTTCATCCGTCAGCAAAATCTCTACTCCAGGTACGGTGGCGCATTTAATTTCTCCCACGTAGTTTGCAAAACAATCACTGTACTTTTGAAGTAATTTAACAACCCCCTGTTTCTCATTCTTCGTCAAATCGTCACCAATTTGTAAATCTTGCTCTGTAAAAACTCGATCAGTTCTCGTTTCCATGTCCTTGTCATTCATCATACGACATCTCTGTCCTCTAGCCATCACACTATTGCTTCGAATCGTGATATCATTATCCGATAAGTTCGCTATTGGCAAGATGCATTCTTTATTCTGATCCGCTGATACCATACACCTTGGGATCACGTGTTCTTGTCCATTAACTTGAACGGGGAAAAAGAATTTATCATTCGGGCTTACCTTTGATGTTGTGGTGAGTACAATCCTGTCCTGTGGCTTTTGTTGATTCCTGCAAGTTTCATTGGTGTTATGAAAGTTCTTACATTTGTCACAACGAGGTCGGTTTCGCTTCGGGCATCTGTTAGCCTGATGTTCTAGTTCACGATAATTGTAGCATCGTATAGCAGAATTTCCTGGATTGTACGACTGACGATCTTTGTACTGAGGATTCTGCCGATTGTATCTTTGATTGTTCCTGTTTTTGAGTCCATGTTTCAAAATCTTGTCATGACGTTTAGCAAGAACATCGTCTTGAATCGTTTTCAGAAAGAGAAGCAGCTCTTCTGGCTTCTTATAATCACGTGCTAAGGCAGCGGAACGTGTCGTGCTATCCGAGATTCCACCTATGATGCAAGAAACTGCCTTTTCTTCGTGTATCTCGAAACCATTTAGCAACGATAGTTTCTCATAGTAATACTTCATCATAGACTCGTCAGATCTTTTTGTCCTTGCCAGCATTCGTTGCAACTTCGCAAAATAATCCTGATGTTGAGGGAAAGCTTTCATGAGCATCGACTTCCAAGTTGCCCACGAATACCGAAATCCTCTCAAACTTCTGTACCATGTTGCAGCGTATCCTTTCAAACGTGAAGTTACGTATAAAATTGTAGTAGGCTCATCCCATTTGTAGAGAATTCTCAAATTCTCAATCTTCTTCAACCATGACTCCATGGATTGAGTATCATCGTCGGGATTAAAAAAGGGAATCGCATCCTTTGACTCGGGTCTTACGTTGTGAGATGTTGCTGTACCATGTGTTGTTGCATACGGTTGACGTTCTTAGTCAATTGTAATTAATTTAGGAATACTTAATATATCATCAGATGAAATATTTCAGTTTCTACAAAATTTAGATGTACATAAAGGTTGCGGACCTGACAAAATTCATTCAAAATTTGTTAAATACTGTGCTCATTATCTTGTACATCCACTATTTATAATATCTAATAAATCCTTGCAAGAAGGTATTTTTCCGAAATTTTGGAAAATTTCTCATATAATTCCCATATTTAAATCTGGTGACAAATCAAAAACATCCAATTATCGTCCAATTTCAATTTTATCACTTTTCGGAAAAGTATTTGAAGCGCTTATTGTTAAAAAAATTAGTCATGTATTCCGCAACATTATTATCCAACAACAAAGTGGATTCTGTAGTGGCAAATCAGTTATAAATAATTTATTACCGTTCACTGAATTTGTTAGTAGCAATATGGATCAAAGAAAACAAGTTGATGTAATATATACTGATTTTAGTAAAGCGTTCGATAGAGTAAATCATTGTATATTATTACGAAAATTGTCTGAGTATGGCATTCATGGATCTTTACTACGTTGGATTGAGTCATATATTCTAATGAGGTCACAATTTGTAGTCTGCAATGGATTTATATCGCGTGAAATATTAGTTTCATCTGGTGTACCTCAGGGATCTCACTTGGGACCCCTGTTATTCAACTTATATATTAACTCCATTTCTTCTTGTTTCATGCATTGCGAATTTTGTCTTTTTGCTGATGATCTCAAATTTTTTAAAACTGTAGAATCCCTTGAAGATTGTCAATTGATACAAGACGACTTATCAAGATTACACCGGTTTTGCATAACTAATGATATGCATTTAAATCTGGATAAATGCTCTATAATGACTTATACTAGAAATAAAATCAAGATAAATTTCAATTATGACTTACAAGGTAACTACCTAATCAGAAAGGAAAAGATTTGCGATCTCGGTGTAATCTTTGATTCAAAATTAACATTCAATGAACAATCGGAAGTAATGGTCAAAAAGGGTTATAAATTTTTAGGTTTCGTAATTAGATTATCTCAACCATTTCAGCAGAAAGATTCCTTAATTACGCTTTATAGATCATTGGTTAGACCTCATTTGGAATATTCATGCATAATATGGAATCCTATGTACAATAAAAATATTCATTTAATTGAATCAATCCAGCGTAAGTTTATATCACTTGTTAAATATAAATTAAATATTAATAATATGACGTACTTAGATAGTTTGCGTTATTTCAATATAACATCTCTCGAACAAAGAAGATCTAATGCTGAAATATTATTTTTATATAAAGTATTTAATAATCTTATCGACGCGCAGAATTTTATCCATAAATTTAAAATACAAATTCCCACAGTAACAAGATCTAATAATTTATTTCATATCAATAACTTTAATACTAACAACTTCAAAAATTCACCAATTAATCGTATAATGCAGTCTTATAACAATAATTATCAGCATCTAGATTTATTTTTTCAAACATTTAACAACTTCAAGAATTCTTTACTACACACATTTTAATAAATAATATATATATATGTACTGTAACCATGTAACATATTGTCATTCTTAATTGTAATTTGTAATTGTAAATCGTGGAGACCTGTCATTGGGAAACTGTTGGTCTTCCTTATCAAACAAAAATAAATAAATAAATAAATAAATAAATTTCAGACACTTGCGACAGGCTATCACTAGTACTACGAATAGGACTTCTGAATAACGGGCTACGACTGCGACTACGACTTCGGCTACGACTTCTACTGCGTGAGACATGCCTAAATTATCCTCAAAATTGCCGATCCAGCGATGCATTTATGTGAATCCTATTCAGAAACTGTGTTCAATAGAAGTAAACTGTTCAGATCCCACTTCTGAAATGTTAAAGATAAAAAGAAAACAGGTTAAAAATAAACATTATGTCAGGGCTCTAAAATAAATCTGTAAAAACGGATTACGCAAAACAAATATAATTACCCCAAAATATTACAATCACACACTTAAAATTAGGTCCTCGGTTGTCCAGCTGGAGCGCTCTTCTGAAAAGAAAGAAACTACCATGAGCTCAAGCACTCCATATAGCCTCGCTAACAAACTACACACTCTCGGTCAAACTCTCAATTATCCGTCCATATGCACACAACACAGTATGAGCATACTAGGACGAAATAAAGAGAACCTCTCACTCCGCGCACACAGCTTAGAGTATGAGAGCCGCACACCACGGTTAACAACCGGGTGGCACAGGCACCGGATAACACACAGTACATCACGGGCCCCAGAACATCGCTTCACGCACACAGCATGATACGCGACCTCGATAACACACAGTACATCGTGAACTTGACATCTTACACGAGCGGCTTAACACAAGGCTTCAAGGTGAAAGAGTTGAAAGCCGAGCTGAAACTCTAAACACCACCTCATCACTCAAGATGCAAGCGAAAGCTGGGCTCCTGAACTCAAGCAGGGCACCGTTGGCACCAGGCCGGTAACTGGCGGGTCGTTGGGCGAACTCGGCTGCCTCCCCTCGCACACAGCAAGTTAACAGGACAGCGTCGCCATAAAGGAATAAGGATCTGGTGTTAGGATATCAACTCATCTCAACATACCAAACAATTTCACTCACAGGCTCACACGCTTACACGCTCAGTGTAACTCACCTCGACTCGTCTTCGAAGTAATTCACTACACAATCACTAACTAACTGACATGACTGTTCAACAGAATATATATATATATATATATATATATATATATATATATATATATATATATATATATATATATATATATATATATATATATATATATATATATATATATATATATATATATATATATATACATATGTATATATAAACTAAATAAATTTCTTGTTGTAACGACAGATATTAAATATAAAAATTGCTCCAGATCTACGTCAAGGAACTGTATTTTAAACCCTTTGTTCTGTAGGTTTATTGAAATATACTTACTTGAAAACATAGACAACATACAATCATTGATACAATAGAAATGACTCCTAACCTTCTAAAGAGCAATTATATAATTTACAAATGTATTAGTTGATAAATTTTTTTTTAAATTTTGAGTATTAAAAATAAAACTCCTAGTCACTGATTAGAACATGGTATGTATGATATACTGTTATTTCATTTTCTAATGTTTATCAATTAGTTATTTGATTGTAAGTACGTTTACTTTAATGTTATTTTTTTGTTTTGTTTATGTTTTGACTATGGTTTGTGATTTTTGCATGTAGTAGTAATTTATTTTAAAATTTGAGACTGTTTTGTACCTTCATTATTATTATAATATAATGACATGTTGAATATGGTTAGGTTTTTTTTTAATAATGTCCTTCAATGTCAAAAAGAATGATAACCCTAATTGCAATTCAAGATTCATATTTTTATTCTGCAAATAGGCATTTTAACCAATTAAGATATATTATTTTTAATTATTGTGCATTCGCTCGTCGCTATATTAAATCGATAATTTATTACCCGAAATATCAATCTAACAAACCATTATCGACTTATTTGGGTCTTTGTCAAGTAAGCGACTGTCAGTTGTAAATATGATGTACTGCAACGTATCTGGCGTCGATAAGGCAAAACGAATTGGCGGCGGTGTGCTCGGGCGCCAATTGCTCGGATAGCAATATGGTCGGAGAAATAGGATGTGGTTGGGAAGGGGAGGGACGGGGTATGTATTTTGACACTTGCACGAGACACTCAGAGCACTTCACAACAATAGGATAACAAAAGGCCGGTTTGATGAACAAATGTGCGAGACTCGACACTCCACGGACCGCGAGACCTCGGAAACACTATACGAGGCGCTGGACGGTCAAACCGGTATTTGACAGGTAGGTAAAATAGGATGGGACATACCAACGGTCGGCGACGCCGCGACGAGGGCTCGTGGCGGATCCGGACACCGGGCGGAAATGTCGGTGACGGTGACGGTACTTCCACAAAATGGAAGGTGGAAAACTCGCTGACGAGACGCGAATTACGCTTTCTATAGTCGTTTCAAGAGCCGTAGAACACAGACTAAGATTGACTGTCTGTTCGATGCTCCGAAAGCGTATTTATAGGTAATATTTAATTAAACGCGTCGGGTTAGGTTGGCGGCGGCTCATCCTATGTTAACCAAATGGGTGGTTTGGTTTCAGAAGGAAACTAGGGTAAAAACCACCCGATTTGGTTCAACATAAGCTCGCCGGTCGCGGAATACCAAAACGTACGAGCTGTCAAAATTTGACACTTGGCGCGCTTAATGAGGCCGCCAGGTCCGGCTTCGGAATGATTTCGCGGCCGGTGTAAAAACAATTCGCGGCTTTTATGACGGAATCTGCATTACTTAAACATTGTGACGATACACTTTGTCACAGCACAAGGATTGTATTAAGTTCGTTTTGATATATGCTTGGGGAATTTTTAAATATATTTCAATGTTTGTAATTCTAAAGCATAAGTATATAGACTAGTTTCGCTAGGCTCTCAAGCTACGCTCCGCGAACACTTAAGTGGGATTCACTTCTGTAAGACAATTGACACAATATAGATTGAATTATTGTCGATCTAAAATTTTTCAATGGGGTAATGGCTCAGTGGTATTAAGTCTGCGTGTGGATCCGAAGAACCCTGGTTCGATCCATACAGCCAACAAAACATTTTCACAAATTTCAAATTACCCTTGTGGCTCCCCCATCATTAAAATCTTTGGGGGCCGTGATTTGACGGCTGGTAACAGCACTTCACGCGCATAAATATATCACATACTGAGATCTGCTTCGGCAGATTGCCACACCCAGTAATGAGTAAAAGGCGTGATGATATATTTATTTTTTTATTTTTATTTAAAAATTTTCAAAAACCTATTAATTGATGACAAACAAGATAGGTTTCGAAACTCTTTCACTAAAATAATTGACGATCGAAAAGAAATTAGAATTTTGCACGCGAACCCTTCAAAAGACTTTTCATTTGATACCAAACACGACAGGTCTTAAAGCATTTTTAGTAAAACAATTGCCGATTGAAAAAATTCCAATTCCGTACGCGACTCCTTCAAAAGACCTTTTATTTAATATCATACACGATAGATTTTAAAGCATTTTAACTAAACCAATTGATGATCGGAAAGTATTATATTTTCTACGTGAGGCCTTCAAAAGACCTTTCATTTAAAACCAAACACGAGAGGTTTTAAAGCGTTTTTATTAAAACTATTACCGATCGAAAAAAATCCAATTCTGTACGCTAACTCTTCAAAAAACCTTTCATTTGATACTAAACACGAAAAGTTTTAAAGCACTTTTAATATAACAATTGATAATAAAAAAAAATTCTACACGCGGGCCTTTCAAAAGACCATTCATTTGATACCAAACACAATAGATTATGATGCACTTTCATAAAAACAAAAGCCAATAGAAAAAAAAACAAATTCTGCACAATAGCTCTTCAAAAAATCTTTCATTCGATACTAACCGCGATAGGTTTTGAAGCACTTTTACTAAAACAATTGCAGATCGAAAAAATACCATTTTTGTACACGAGCCCATCAACAGACCTTTCATTTGATACGACACACCATAGCCTTTGAAGTACTTTCACTAAAACAATTGCCGATCGAAAAAACTCTAGTTCTACACGTGACTCCTTCAAAATACCTTTCATTTAATATCAAACACGATAGGTTTTGAACCCCTCTCACTACAAAAATTGTCGATCGAAAACAATCCAATCTTTCACTTCAGCCCTTCAAATGACCTGTCATTTGATACCAAACACTACAGGTTTTGAAGCAGTTTCACTAAAAAAATACCGATTGAAAGGAATTAAATTTTGTACGCAAGCCCTTCAAAAAACCATTCATTTAATATCAAACACAATTGGTTTTGAAATACTTTCACTAAAACAATTTCCGATAGAAAAAATCCAATTCTACAAGAAAGCCCTTCAAAAGACCATTCATTTAATATCAAATACGACAGATTTTGAAGCCCTTTTCAGTAAAAGAATTATCGATAGAAAAGTATCAAAATTGATTCTGATTCTTCGCCAGGCCTTCTCGCTAGGCTAAAGTAGGGCTCACTTCTGTAAGACAATTGGCACAATATAAATTGAATTATTGCTGATCTAAAACTTTTCAATTTTGCACATCTGACCTTCTAAAGACCTTTTAATTGATACGAAACACGGTAGGTTTCGAAGCTCTTTCAATAAAACAATTACCGAGTGAAAAAAAATCCAATTCTGCGCGCGAGTCCTTCAAGAAACACTTTCACTAAAACAATTGCCGATCAAATAGATATTGAAGCATTTTCAATAAAACAAGTGTCGAACGAAAATTTATAAGACCTTTGTTACTGCCTTTTCTTTTTAATATACATTACTGTGGATAAAATTTGCTTGGTTTTACTATATCAAGAGACACGGTAGTGTCTCTGGCCAAGTACAAACGACAGTGGCAGGACACTACAGTCTCTTATCCCGAGTGAACAAATGCCCATTTTCGCACTAGAAAATGAAGCCCAAGCGGGTAAAAAAAGTATGTTTTGACTTAACCACCGTGTAGCCCGCATAAAACTGAGTAGGAATAAAAAAGTTTCATGCCATTTGGTCCATCCTTTCCAAAGATATGGATATTTGAAAAGTGATGTTTTTCAAATTCGTCGTCTTCTCCTTGTTCAGCGTCCGCGTGTGACGTCATCACATTACTACGACTCATTCCGTTTCGGCCCATCCCGTTTCGACCCATCCCGTACAAATGTCTATTTCGCACTAAAAAATGAAGCCCAGGCAAACAATCTTAATATATAAGTATAATAAAGATTCAGTCCACCATCTTGAAACAAAATGGCCGCTAGCTATCTTGAAAAGTAATGCACTGATTCGATTCAAATTTGGTATAGACATAGACGGGAACCAATCTTAACATATAGGTATAATAAAGCTTCAGTCCGCCATTTTGAAACAAAATGGCCGCTAGCTAATCTAAAAAGTACTGCCCTGATTCGATTAAAATTCGGTATAGGTATAGACGAGAACCAATCTCAACATACAGGTATAATAAAGCATCAGTTCGCCATCTTGAAACAAAATGGCCGCTAGCTATCTTGAAAAGTACTGCACTGATTCGATTCAAATTTGATATAGACATAGACGGGAACTAATCTCAACATAAAGGTATATTAAAGCTTCAGTCCGCCATCTTGATTCAAAATGGCCGCTAGCTATTCTGAAAAGTACTGCACTGATTCGATTCAAATTTGGTACAGATATAGACGAGAACCAATCTCGACATATAGGTATAATAAAGCTTCAGTCCGCCATCTTGAAACAAAATAGCCGCTAGATATCTTGAAAAGTACTGCATTGATACGATTCAAATTTGGCATAGACTTGGACGGGAACAAATCTTAACATATAGGCATAATAAAGCTTCAGTCCGCCATTTGAAAACAAAATGGCCGCTAGCTATTCTGAAAAGTACTGCACTGATTCGATTCAAATTTGGTATAGGTGTAGACGAGAACCAATCTCAACATACATGTATAATAAAGCTTCAGTGCGTCATCTTGAAACAAAATGGCTGCTAGCTATTCTGAAAAGTACTGCACCGATTAGATTCAAATTTGGTATAGGTATAGACGACAACCAATCTCAACATAAAGGTATAATAAAGCTTCAGTCCGCTATCTTGAAACAAAATGGCCGCTAGCTATCTTGAAAAGTACTGCACTGATTCGATTCAAATTTGGTATAAACATAGACAGCAACCAATCTTAATATGTAGGTATAATAAAGCATCAGTTCGCCATCTTGAAACAAAATGACCGCTAGCTATTCTGAAAAGTACTGCACTGATTCGATTCAAATTTGGTATAGGGATAGAGGAGAACCAATCTCGACATATAGGTATAATAAAGCTTCAGTCCACCGTCTTGAAACAAAATGGCCGCTAGCTATTCTGAAAAGTACTGCACTGATTCGATTCAAATTTGGTATAGGTATAGACGAGAACCAATCTCAACATACATGTATAATAAATCTTCAGTCCGCCATCTTGAAACAAAATGGCCGCTAGCTACCTTGAAAAGTACTACACTGATTCGATTCAAATTTGGTATAGACATAGACGGGAACCAATGTTAACATATAGGTATAATAATTCTTCAGTCCGCCATCTTGAAACAAAATGGCCGCTAGCTAACTTGAAAAGTACTGCACTGATTCGATAAAAATTTGGTATTAGCATAGACAGGAACCAATCTTAACATGTAGGTATAATAAAGCTTCAGTTTACCGTTTTCAAACAAAATGACCGCTAGCTATTCTGAAAAGTACTGCACTGATTCTATTCAAATTTGGTATAGGTACAGACGAGAACCAATATGGGTATAATAAAGGATCAATCATATGCCATTCGAATTCAGACGTTTGCAGTTTCCGGTACGACTCGCATTTGCAATGACCATCAACAAAGCACGGGGACAATCGCTATAAGTGTGTGGACTAAATTTGGAAAATCCATGCTTCTCACATGGACAGCTGTATGTGGCATGCTCACTCGTCGGAAAACCTTCTGATTTATTCTTGTATGTCCTAAAGAGAAAAAAAAAATATTGAGTATCCAAAAGAATTTCAATAAACAGAATTAAATACACATACTTTCTTTCTTTGAGTTGCATTGCTACGCATGTCAGGTACTCGCTTTAAATTGTAGACCACGCGAACCATGTCGTGGGTAATAGCTAGTAATAAATAAATAAACAATATTTTAATAATTTTGTACGTCATTTTGATTTTGCAAGTTTTTAAAAAAATTTCAAAATTCTTTTAAATTTAAAAAAAAATAATCTCTCAATTTTTTTTTTACATTTTTAGGAAAGGAATGTGATATAACTAAAAAGAATTCAGTACAACTGATAAGTTCAGGCCAAGTACAAAAACATTTTCCCTTACAAGTCCTAACGTTTTCCGCGTTGTAAAGTTCTGATATAAAAGGTGGGCTCAAGTACATTCTTAGAAACTAAGAAACATAAGATATATAAAGTTGAAACATTAAGGGTTGCTTTAAGAAGGAGAACCGAAAAATCCTAATTACATCTTAGTCAAAAGTTTTTGATATAACATATGGGCTCAAGCACATTGTTATATTCAACATTAAAACATGTCTTTTCATACAAAAATCTGAATTACAGAAGTGTCTAACCTCGTAACAAAAATGTAAACTACACAAATGTTAAAAATATCAATATAAAAAAAAACTAAAAAAAAGTACTTGGCGGCGTTTTATAACTACAAAAATTATACCTAGAAGTGAACCCGAACTCCCCACGAAGATTTCCGAACTTACACGAACAGACTCGAAATGGCCAACATACTGAAAGTGGCCACGACGGTAACCGCCATTTCCCCGAACATAGCCGAAATGCCCACGAAAAATTCCGAACATGTCCGAGTTACTCACGAACGTTTCCGAACAAAGCAGCAGTTGCCACGGGGGTTTCAGGGGTACAACTTAAATTGCTATACCAACACTCAGTTTCCTCATAGTTCAAAGGTTCACAAAACGCTGCCAAGTACTTTTTTTTAGTTTTTTTTATATTGATATTTTGAACATTTGTGTAGTTTACATTTTTGTTACGAGGTTAGACACTTCTGTAATTCAGATTTTTGTATGAAAAGACATGTTTTAATGTTGAATATAACAATGTGCTTGAGCCCATATGTTATATCAAAAACTTTTGACTAAGATGTAATTAGGATTTTTCGGTTCTCCTTCTTAAAGAAACCCTTAATGTTTCAACTTTATATATCTTATGTTTCTTAGTTTCTAAGAATGTACTTGAGCCCACCTTTTATATCAGAACTTTACAACGCGGAAAACGTTAGGACTTGTAAGGGAAAATGTTTTTGTACTTGGCCTGAACTTATCAGTTGTACTGAATTCTTTTTAGTTATTTTATTATCGAGGACAAATTTGGTTTGTTTTAAAACCAACTTCACAGTGGACTGTCAAATATTTACTTTTTAATACACATATAAGAAATGTGTTATTATAATAGAAACATCCCCTCATTTCTTCAATATGCGTAAACTATTTCGAAACTATTCACAAAAATTAATATCGAAGTAATTTATTATTAAAAATACCTGGTTTAGCTAGTAATGGTGTAGCAACTACTATCTGTTTAGCTTCTACTGGTTCTACTTGTTTAGTTAACAGCAGTTCCATCTGTTTTGCTACTGCTAATTGTCGTTTCTTTTGACGTTTAACGCTATCTTTTGACGACATTTCGGTCTCTTTTCCTGGACGTTTATAGTGTTTATATGAGGTGATTTATAAACCACTATAGATCACTTTACATTGTGATCAAATACATCAGATTTTTTACTTACAATTTTTAGAGTGAGCTGTTATTTGTATTTTACAAATTTAATCAGGGTCTTAACTTGCCGTAGAATGAAGTTTCTACGCTGAACTGGGTCGTAGCTGACTACTCTGCGATGCTTCTGTCCGAACAGAACATTTTACTTTACGATATTTTCTAGTATTTGTTTCACCGAGCCAAATGGGTTTCTTTTTTATTATCAAAACTAAATGCAAATATGATTTAGCATGAATTGTATACTACGATTTTAATAATTTTTGTTTGTACCTTATGTTAAAAGTAGGCTTTATACGTACCTTATACTGTATATTGTAGATAAAGTAGAATTTTATCTATACTTTTTTATAGTAACACATACAATTATTATACCAATTTTAAATTATTACAATCAGGGTAACTTAATTATGAACGACAAACAATATGCATACCTGGATATATAAATTTCCTCACGCACTAACAGTGTTCTCTACAACATCGAGTAATACGACCAAATACGAGATAATTTTGTATTCTTTGATTTGTCATAAAATACGCAATCAATATCTTTTCATTTGTAACTGTCTCAATATTATTTACTTTCTTCCGTTTAACGAATAATTCATACTCTCCCCAATATCTTTCTCTGGATTTCTGAGGCAACAATTTAGTCATTTCTTCTTTCACTGTAGCTTCAACATCCATTTTTACAATAAGCAACATAATTTCGTGAAATTTTTTGAATATTGACAAAAGTAAACAAAATAACTAAACAACGATCATTCCTGACGCGATCGCAATTAATATGATACTTTAAAACATTCATACGGCTTGACATTGTAATATAGAAATGAATTGTAAATTTTATGTTAGCCGAAAAATATTTTTTAAACAAGGAATCAAAAATTATCCAGGGATATTGGATTCCTAGGCTTTATTAATGATGTTAAATTTTTTCTCAATACAATGACGACGTTTCGAAGACACGATTTGTATGCATTATCAAGTCCAGTTAATAACCACATGTGGTTGTTTACAAGAAAAAGTCGAAAAATTATATGATCTTACATGTTAAAATTTTAATTGAGTATGCAGTATGCATGACTCAGAGTCAAAAGGGCGACTAATGACACGTTTATAAGGTGTAAATTTCAAAACCTGGTGTTAAAAATCTAAACAAAAAACAACAAGAAGAAGGAAACCAAATCTGAAATGGAACACATGTCAAACCAATTAACCAAAATATTTAAGTATGTTATTGTAATGTGAAATAGAAGAAAGATTGTCAGTTTTAATGTTAACAGCATTTTTATTATTTTGATGTAACAGTCTTTTATATTTGTCAGGTTCCGAGTGCAATATCAGAAAGTTTTCAAAATAAAATTTTTGGTTATTTTCTTAAGCATAGTAAAAAGGAAAAACCTAAGGCTAAGATATAACTAAGAATAAATTAAACCCCTAAGCCTAAATAAATATAAAGATAAATCTAAATACGTATTTCGAGAACAAAGTTATCATCATCAGTAGACAAATCAAGGGAAAAACCAAGATTACACGACTTGAGAACCAAGCTAGTCGTTAAGGTTGAACCCACCTTGCCGAACAAGTACATACTTATTTATACTAAAACGAAGCAATGAGCCGTGTCTAAAGAACCAATAAGCAAGAAGCTTGAGTCAACTTACAAAACTAATTACCTACGAAAGCAAACAATTTACTATTAGGGATGGGACCCAGGTCACAGTTAATCAAGCGGTGTTTATTTTGAAATATGTTTATACTTTCATACGCGTCTAATTGTCCAATATTATTCACGGATTTTAGTAATTTTAAATTATCTGAGTTGATGTTGTGATTATTATGAAAAATGTGTTCCGAAACACTCGATTTTTCAGAACAACCGTATTTAATGTAGTTTAAATGCTCTTTAAATCTAGTTGTTACTTGTCTTTTAGTTTGCTCGATGTAAACTTTATCGCAACCGTTACATGAAATTTGGTAAATTCCCGATTTCTGAAGAGGTTCGGTTTTATCTTTTGGATGACCTAATAGAGTTTTAAGGGTATTGCTAGATTTGTACGTTATTTTTATATCGACATGATTAAAAACTTTGTTTAAACCTCGAGATGCTAAATCGTATGGCAAGGAAATTAATTTAAGTTTATTACTTTTAGTTGAACTTAGTGTGCTATTATTAAAAATTTATTTTTTATGTTTAAATTTAAAGACAAGTTTATTAATAATTTCATCTGAGAAGCACATTTTTCATGATAATCACATCAACTCAGATAATTTAAAATTACTAAAATCCGTGAATAATATTAGACAATTAGACGCGTATGAGAGTATAAACATATTTCAAAATAAACACCGCTTGATTAACTCTGACCTGGGTCCCATCCCTAATAGTAAAATGGTTTGCTTTCGTAGGTAATTAGTTTTGTAAGTTGACTCAAGCTTCTTGCATATTGGTTCTTTAGACACGGCTCATTGCTTCGTTTTAGTATAAATAGGTACATACTTGTTCGGCAAGGTGGATTCAACCTTGGTTCAAAAGTCGTGTAATCTTGGTTTTTCCCTTGCTTTGTCTACTGATAATGAGAACTTAGTTCTCGAAATACGTATTTAAATTTATCTTTTTATTTATTAAGGTTTAGGGGTTTAATTTATTCTTAGTTTCTAAAGCATGTTCTATTATTGCACTGTGATTCAAATGTTTATTTATTAAGTGATAACTGTATTGACTGAGGCTCTTGTGAACGTTTTGTTTGCATGACAATCGATTTGATATACAACGTTAATCATATTTTTTTTTTAGTTCTTGCTTTCAATCTAGTAAAAAGCTAATTTGTGTTAGAGGACGACTTGTAGGCTGGGTTGAGGTTAAAAGAGGAGGTTATGGATTTGAAATCGCGTTGTAAATATTTATAGAGTAGTAGTGAAATGTATTTAGATTTATTCAAAGGTTGCGCTACTATTTGTTGATTATTTATAGAATTGAGAGTTGAATTATTAAGTTTATGTAAACTGTTTCTGATGGAAACGTCAATAAAGTTGGATGGATAATTATTTCTAACTAAAGTGTTTTTAATAAGCGAAATATTAGTGGAATGGAATTTGGGATAGGACAATTTAATTGCTCTGTCAACCAAGTTAAAGATGACAGCGCGTTTATATTTGATAGGGTAGTAAGAGTCAAAATTTAAGTATCTACCTGACCAACTGTCCTTGTGGTAGCAGTTCGTGATAAATTTGTTGTTTTGTATGATAATGCTGATATCAAGAAAATTTAATTGATTGTTAATGTTAATGTTCATGTGTGAATTGAAAGAGTTAAAAATGTTACAAATGTTAGTGACTTGGTTATTAGGAAGACAGACAGAAATATCATCTACATAACGGAAATAAAACAGTAAGTTAAATTGGGGATTGTTCTGAATTACCTAAGATTCTAGATGATACATCTTTCAGCTAAAATTGAGGATAGAGAATTTTCCATAGGACAATCAAGTATCTGTTCTAAGATTTCATTATTAAATTGAAGATAGGTAGATTCTAAAATGAACTTTAAATATTTAAGAAAATTTCAAGAGATAGTGTAGTATGAATGGTTATTTTATTCCACCGATCTCGTACCACAATAAAAATTATGTCATGGGCATAACTGAAAATAATAATTTGACATCAAATGGAATTAAAACGTGGTTGATAGGGCAATTAAAAGATTAAAAGTGTAACGGAGTTGTCTAGGAAGTATGGGGATTTAAATTTAAGGGGTGATAGAATATTGGCTATGAATTTTGATAAATGAACAGTAGAGTAGTGTATGTTCGCAACGATAGGATGTAGGTTACAGTCATTTTTCATGAATTTTTGGAAGACGATAAAATTTAGGACTCGTAGAATTAAACATTTTTAAGGATGCTGTTTCTAAAGGTGTTAAAAGTTCTTTGGAGTTGAGCTCTGTCACAAATTTGTTGTTCCTACAATTGAATTTTACTAGTAGGGCAATTTTTTAATCTTTTGTACGTTTTGTCATCATCTAATAGTTCTTTAACTTAATTATCATAATAAGATTTATCAAGAAGAACCGTTATATTACCTTTGGGTCTCCATTTTGACTCTGAATCATGCATACTGCATACTCCGTTTAAATTTTGACAAGTCACATTATATAATTTTTGAACTTTTTCTTGTAAATAACCACATGTGGTTAACTGGATTAAATAATAAACACAAATCGTGTGTTCGAAACGTCGTCATTGTATTTAGAATTTTTTTTAACATCATATATATATATAGTAATCTAATATTCTTGGATCATTTTTTGATTACTTGTTTATAGAAATGAATTATTAATTATTATTTAACAGCTGGTACAAAATAAAATAATATATAATACACGACGATGAAGAATCTTTATCATCTTACATAATATATATAACTATTTATTATATTTTTAACATCATTTACATTAATCAGTTACTTAATTTTTTCATAAATTAAACTATTTCTTAAAATGCTACTAACTATCAAAGTCAGTGTATTGCAATGTTATAATAATAATAAAAAATTATTTAAACTGCATAATTACAGACAAGAAGAGAATTACAAAAAGTTAGAAACAGTTAGAAACGTAACAAAATTTGAAACATGGTAACATCATTTACATACTGTGATGAAGTCGTTCGTCACAATATTAAAAACGCGAAATAGTTTTATTCGCGTTTAGAAATATTCCGAAGCCGGACCTGGCGATCCATTTACGCGCGGCAAGTCACCGATTTCGTTCAAATTTCGACACCGCGTACGTCTCCGCGTTCTGCGGCCGGCAAACCTATGTTAAACCAAATCGGGTGGTTTTTACCCTAGTTTCCTTCTGAAAGCAAACCACCCATTTGGTTAACATAGGATGAGCCGCCGCCAACCTAACCGGACACGATTCATTACCAATTTTAGTATAAATACGCGGTCAGAGCGAACATCGTGAGTCAGTCAGTCATTTTAGAAATCGAGTTATCGAATTCAAAACTAGTAGCCGTGCTCACGACTCGAAGTACCGACTAAAAACCAGAAACCGTGTCTCACGTCTCGCCGCGAGTTCTCCGTGTATTTTGGATTACCGTCATCACCGTCATCGCCGTCATCGCCGTCACCGTCGTCAGCTCCGTCAGGTTCCCGACCCGTGGTAAGTCCCATCCGTTTTCTTTTACCTGTCAAATTCCGGTTTGACCGTTCAGCGCCACGTACAGTGCTTCCGAGGTCTCGCGGTCCGTGGAGTGTGAGTCTCGCACATTTTGTTCATCAAACCGGCCTTTGTTTTCCTATTGTTGTGTTGCTCGCAGTGTTCACGTGCAAAGTGTCAAATACCTACCCCGCACTCCCCTACCGTCCTGTCACCTGTGTGTTGCCCCACCCCCTCTCTCCGCGACCGACTCGGGCTCAGAGTAGCACGAGTCGCTCGACCCCCGCTTCGTCACCGCGCTGAGAGTCTCACGCGTGGGCGCTGCGGTGTGGCCGACACCGGTGTTGCGAGTCGCGGCTCCGGCCGTGCGCCGCTTCCCCACTCCTCCCCGTTCCTACCTGGCGGATCTTCATCCATCATTTCGCATCATCGCCACGACGCCTTCAGCGTAATCATCGAGCTCCGTACCGCCGTGTCACCGTCACAAGCGTCTCCGCCGCGACGCCGACCGTCGTGGTCGCCCCGGCGACCGTCTCCAACCTTTTCACCAACCCCGATATCACCCTACGGCCTCCCTGGCAAATACTCACCTACCAGGAAATAAAAATTACATTATTTTATGATTTTAAATAAATTCGCTGTATTTATTTTTTCATCAACCACACCCTACTTCTCCGACCGGATTGATTTCCGAGCAATTGGCGCCCGAGCATACCGTCGCCAATTTGTTTGGCCGTATCGCTGCCAGATACGTCGCAATACATAAACATTTTTTGTTTTGTAACTTATTTGTATAGAATAAGTTTATATTATAATTTCTAGTACATATATTTACGTGTATTAATATGTTATATAAGAGCGAAATAGAATATTTAAATTTAAAAGTTGCATTGTCACGTTTACGTAATCTTATATAGGAATATTGAAAGGTAGCACAGAAATAATTTGGGATACATCTAGTTTATCGTGTAATAATCGTATATTGTATATAAATATAATTTGTAAATATTGCCTGCGTAGTGTGACGAAGTGGTCGTCACAAGGAAATATACAAGATAGTTTTCACCGTCACACATAAATATTTGAACGAATTTCACTTGCGAAATATTATGAGTCCAATCCTAGTAGCCTAGCTTCTGTCGCGTCCGTTCTCCGAGCTTCGCCAAATTTCGACAGCGCGCGCGAAATAGACTTCCGCGACATTTAAGCCTATGTTAAACCAAATCTGGTGGTTGCTACCCTAGTTTCCGTCTGTCACCAAACCACTCATTTGTTTAATTTAGAACGGACTTCCACCGACCGACCAGGACCCGTACAATTCGTAAATATAGTATAAATACTGCGGCCAAAATAACGGCGATCAGTCAGTGTTCTACGACGCTTGACTCAGAGTCAGTCAGTGCTTACGACACTCAAACGTTTTAAGACGCGTACACGTGCTCCCAGCGAGTTCTACACAATTTTGTTTGTAGTGCGAGTTTCGCATGTACCGTCATACGTCACCCGTTTCCAGCGAGTTGACGCCTCCGCCTGTCATCCGTCCAGTCCCCGACACCACTGCGAGTTTTTGTCGAGGCATCGCCGACCGCCGGTAAGTCAGTTTCCTTCTCTGTGTTGTTTATTAATCTGTCAAATCTCGCGGTCGTCGTTCGTACGTTTTACACCGAACCGGTATTCTTTCTATCGTTGTGAGTGCCACTAGTTTTCTCGCAAGTGTCTTAACCTACCCCGTCCACCCGAGATCGTAGTCTAGCTCGGTACAGAGTCGCCCAGTCAACACCGCGATGCTATTTGAGTTTCGGTGAAACGCCGGCAGCGATCGCCTCGTACCGTACCATGATTGAGTGCGAGTATCACCGGGCTAGCGTCGCGACGTTGACACGAGGTATCGAGACAACGTCATCGACTGCGAGTGCGCGTAGTCTCTACGGAGCTACCTGTGTTTCCTTACCTTACTTCCATGATGGCGACAGCACGACTGACACGAGCCGCTCAGCTAACGCATCGACATTATGCCGAGTTTTTCCGCACGTGAGCGCTGCGGTCCAACCAGCGTCTCCTCGTGGGTCGTACACGTTTTTACTTCTCCCTCTCCTCTTCACACATCATTCATCTCATCTACCACGCCGTCATCCGTACCACATCTTTGCTATGACGCCCTCAGTATATCCGAAATCCAGTACTGTCTCCGTACGCCGTCATTCGTACTGTGTTACCGTTACGATGCCCTCAGCGTCTCCGAAATCGAGTACGGTCTCTGAAACACCGTCATCAGTACTACGTCTCCGTCACAACGTCCTTAGCGTCTTCAAAATCCTGTACGATTTCCGCGATCTCCAAAAACCCGTGTTGCATCCGCGACGTCTCCGTCAACACTATAACACATATGGTTTGTGTATCACCAAGTATAATTTCGCAGAAGAATGTTAGACTACATGCTCCGCGGTATCCAGCAAAATCTTTAGGCATTTTTGTAACGCTTTCAAAATCGCTTTCTTATTGTGTTAGTGATTAAAAGTATTTTTGGGTAATTGTCTTTTAAAGTTATGTGACATTTTTGCTGCAGCTTGGATTTGAAAAGTATAGAGTGACTTATTTATAGTTGTTTTTTAAGAAGCGAAGGCGATTTCTGGCAAGGTCAGCGTTCGTTAGATTCCAATAGTGGGCCCTTCTAAAGAACTAGAAATTCGTTGAACATGCCTTACGCAAGTTCCGCACTCTTCAACTCCCGAAGTAATCAAGCAATCGCTTGACTAATAATAGTTGTCAAATTCAAACATCAACCAATGAAAAGTTAGTGGTAGAGGGCTGATGTGTGATTTCAGTTCCACAGCCTAGTTACAGACATTGATCAAAACAGTTTTGCTAGTTTGAGTTCATCTTCAGCAGTCTTTTGTATGATGTATTTGTTGATCAGATCTAGTTATATATTTTGAGTTGAGTTGTTTGAGATTAGTAAGTTGAGTTTGAGTTAAGAATTTGAAGTATCGAGTTTATTTGAGTTGAAGTCTAAACTGAGTTTTTATTTTAATTGTTGAGTAATACGAGTTAAGTTCGATTAATTTATATTGCTTAATTTTTTATTAAACTATCAGTGTTGTAAAGTAGTGTCTACGAAAATGACAAGTAAGTAATTATATTTTTTTGCATTTTATTGAGTCGAGATAGTATCTGTCCTGATGTCATAATGATCTTTCATTTTGTCGCTTGAAGTTTGAATGTTTGATCGAACTTGTTCGTGAATGTCGTTCATTCTTCTTCGTAAATCGGTGACGTTATCTTCCCGAGATAGATCTTCTCCGGGTTTACAACCAAATTTAAAATCGCACAATAACCGCAACTCACGTCCGAATACGATATTTGCGGGTGTTTGTCCTGTTGTTTCATGCACAGATGAACGATATGCCATCAAAAATATATGCAGATGACGATCCTAGTCTCTTTGGTGGTTAGAGACAACTTTCGACAGATATCTGTTGATCGCTCTATTCATTCGCTCCACCATGCCGTCCGACTGCGAATGTAATGCAGTCGTTCTTGTCTTATGAATGTCCAATATTTTGCACATATCTTGAAACAAGACAGACTCAAAGTTTCTTCCCTGGTACTAAAAATCGACATATACATTCCTTCACTAATACTTCAGCAACGGTGATTGCTTCTTGATTGGGCAGAGAGTACGCTTCAACCCACTTGCTGAAGTAGTCCATGACGACTACTATATACTTGTTGCCATCATCAGTTTCTCGGCAGGGTCCAGCCACGTCAATTGAAATGCGTTAAAATGGGCTTCCTACGTTGTACTGGCGTATTGGGGCTCTTCGTTTCCTTTGTGGCCCATTACTTGCAGCGCAAACTACGCATTTCTTGCACCACTCTTTAACATCTTCTTTACAATTTATCCAGTAAAATCGTTCTCGCAACATCTCAGACGTCTTGTTTACTCCAAGGTGTCCTCCAGCAGATCCATCGTGGATCTCTTTCAACACTTCAGGTACCCTGTTCTTAAGGATTAGTAACTGAGTTCTTTGATCAGTACCTTCCACATTCTCCAAGACACGTGTTAAGAGACCCTCTTCAAATATTAAAGAGTCCCATTGCGCCCAGTACGATTTTACATTTTGCGAGAATAGTGCAACATCTAGCCAAATCGGTTTATCCCCGTTTTTATTCCAGTTCAATATAATTTTTACATCTGGATCGTTTTCGTGATCTTTCCGAAATTCTTCCGGTTGCCATTTCTCATCGACTACTGTTGTTCTTAATGCAGCAGCTTGCTTCTCTTCTATTCGGCAACAATGCTTGCATTCTTCGGAACACGGTCTCCTGGACAACTCGTCAGCGTTACGATGGCTAGTTCTCACTAGATGTTCAATAATAAATTCATATTCCTGTAACCTTTCAATCCACCTGGCTACCTGACCTTCTGGTTTCTTGAATTGTAATAGCCATTTCAAGGCAGCATGATCAATTCTTATCAGGAATTTCCTGCCGTATAAATATTTGTAGAAATGCTCAGCGGACTTCACAACTGCCAATCTCTTTTCTGGTGACGCAATAGTTTTACTGAAATAGGCAATAACTTTTTCACGACCATTTTGTACTCGAGAAAGGACACCACCAATCCCAACATTGCTGACATCTGTATCCAGAATGAATCTCCCTTCCGAAAGAGGATATCTTAAGACTGTGGGGGTTGTCAGAGAATCCTTCAATTTTTCAAATGCTGTTTGACAGTCACTTTCCCAAGCAAATCTGCTACCTTCTTCAGTAAGCCGTGTCAGTGATTTGGCAATATTGACAAATCCTTGTACGTATCGCCGATAGTAGGTGCATAAATCAAGGAAACTTCTTAATTCATGCTTGTCTTTTAGTACTAGCCAGTCCCTTACAGCTTTTATTTTCTCTTCATACACTGCAATTCCCTTACCAAAAACCACATGCCTGAGATAATGCACTTTCTCCTGGAACAGATGACACTTCTTCGGACTGAGCTTGATATTTGCCTGTTTCAATCTTTGAAAAACTTCTTCCAAATTCTTCATGTGATTCTCGAACGTTTTTCCATCTACAATAATATCATCGAGGTACAACAAACAGGTTTTCCATGGCGGCCCAGCTAACACGGTTTCCATAAGTCGTTTAAATATTGCAGGAGCATTGCAGAGTCCAAATGGCATAACTGTGAATCGCCAAAGTCCTGTTCCAACAGTAAAAGCTGTCTTTTCCCGGTCTTTCTGTTCCAAATCAACTGCCAGTATCATCATTTTAGATCCAACGTAGAAAATATTTTTGACGAAGCCAACGTGTCCAGTGTATCATCGATTCGGGGAAGTGGATAACTATCCTTTTTCGTCACGTTGTTAAGTTGTCGGTAATCTAAACATAATCGGGTGGATCCATTCTTTTTCTTCACTAGTACCACTGGTAAAGCCCATGGACTACTTCAAGATTCAATCACGCCTTCTTTCTTCATTTCTTTAATTATCCTTTCAGCTTCTTCACGCTATGCCAGTGGTAATCGTCTTGCTTCTTGATGGATGGGTCTTGCATCTCCAGTATAGATTTTATGCTGGACAACGTTCGTTCTGTTCTTGGATTCCTTGTCATATTCAAAGATATCTTGATACCTGTTAATTAAGTTCTTCGCTTTGATTTTCAGATGTCAGTCCGTGAAAAGATGTTGATATTAAATTGAGTAAAGTATCCGGAATTTTGCTAGTTGGGATTTTCTGAGCTACCATTGTTCTAATAATCGAAGATTCCCCTCCTACAGTGCCTTGTTTAATTGTAACCGGATACTTATTTATGTTCACTATTCTAACTGGTATTATCTTGTTGGCCTTCACTAGTGATTTTCCATCCATCACTCCACGACCAGTTTCTTCATCATTATTTCGGGGTTCCAACATGGTAACATTTCCTACACAATATTTTCCATAAAGTTGTGCTTCCACAATTGTCTCACTTCGCTCCGGAAGTACTAAATCTTCGGTTACCAAAGTACGTGCAACTCCGTCCTCTCGTGGATGTAGTACGAGTTCTTCTTCATTTATCACTATTACGCCGTACTTGAGGTCTAGTTTAAAACCATATTTTTCCATGACATCCATTCCAAGAATGAAGTCATATTCGATTTCAGCTACCAACACACGATGTTTGAGGGAAGTCTTCCCGATGTTGATGGTCACATCTAACTCTCCTGATGTTGTAGCTAGTTCTCCAGTTCCTGTATGTAATCGCCACTTAGTCGGATATAGTTGTATCGGTGTAAACTCCTTTGTTAAGTCGGATCTTATTATTGTTTTCGTCGCACCCGTATCCAGCAACATTTTGAGTGGCCTTCCGTCAACAAGACCACCCACAAAAATGCTGTTGACTTGATGATGAAACGAGGCGACATATCCGATGGAATGTGGGGCTACCAGAATACGGGTAGAAGACTGCCTCCTCGCATCAATTCGACTGAATTTTTCCGACTCCGCGTCTGTTTTCTTTTTAAGTGGCTTCCCACAAAGTCTTCGCGGGTGTCCTAATTCACCGCAGTTCCAGCAACGTATTCTCTTCTTACCTCCAAGTATTTCTGTAGCGATTGGGCATAGCTTCTCTTCTATATCTTCATTGTCTTCGTTCTTCATGTCGCTGTTTATTGATCGCACTCTAGATTGACTACGCGAAGCTAGTTTTGCAGCTTCTTGTTCTAAAGCATGAGACAGTGCATCGGCTAATGTTTTTGGTCGAGCCAATCTTAGTGCTTGCTGAATTTCGCCATCTCGAATTCAATAAATAAATGTTCTAGAATTTTTTGCCAAATCTTCTTTTAGGATTCTAGAATGTTCTGTTAATTCTTCTTTTATTTTTTGCAACTTTTCATGATTGTCACTTGAACTAATTTCAAATACATATTCCTGAGGATCCTGGTTGGCTGCCTCTAAAGCATCTCGAAGACGTTGTTGTAACGTAGCTTTTAAACCTGGTGAGCCCAAGTCTCTCTCTTCCAACTCTCTCTTGAGATCCACAACTTTTAACTCACTTAATTTGAAACCGAACGACGCCATTTTATTTATTTGTACTACACACTTCACTATTTAATGACCCCACACCTGACACCAATTGTAACATTTTTCGTCTTTCTAGAAGTTTGTAGAATTTCAAGGCACAAGAATGATTTAGATTTGCATTTCCTGCATTTATTTTATTATTTATCTTATTATATATTTTTGTGTGAACGTGGATGTTCGTTTGCTTTACGCCTTAATTATTTTCCTTTTAGCTTATTTTCTGTATCTCCGGATTTTGATTTTCTTTTAATTATTGTTTGCGCCTGCGCTGTGTTCCCCACAGTTCTGCGCGACCACACCCGCTTTATTTGTAAGTCGTCTGTCCAGCTTCGACAGTTATGGCCCTTGTAGTACCCACATTTATCGGGCGTCGGTCTCAGACATTGAGGCAAGATAATTGCTAGTGCCCGCGTTAATGTTTTCTTCCTTTTTAGTTTTTCGGCGTCGCGGACATCCATTGAGTCATCTTATTTATTTGTCACAGTTTCATTTATTGGTTCATAAAATTAGTTATAAAGTTAGGTTATTGTTTTTCCTTTCGACTGCCCAGAATTGATTTTCAGCGAATTTGCAGGTACCGCTCCGACTGTCAACTTCGAATATTTTATCTTACCCTATCGTAGTCTAGCGGATGAGGACCACTAGGTAGATTACGTGGCGTCCTTTTACCCGATCCACATCGTTCTCCCTGAGGAGCCGGCAGCCTCATCCCCGTGAGGTAATCTTTATTACAACCCCTGTGCGGTACATGACACATACACTTTCAAAAATTTCGTTGTTACTGAATTTCATAAACTAGTTAAAAAGTTTTATTTAATATATTTAATGTTATTGTTCATTATACGATATTTACAGCAAAATGTTAATTCTGTTAATAACCTATACCATACAAAAATGTAATAATTGCTTTTATGAACATTTTAGGTTACCTATACTTTTGTATGAGACTCTCATGATAGAACCACCTTAAGAAACTTGGTAATCTATAGGCATTCTACACATTTTTTTTCAATATGTTTTACAAATTTAAAATTACATATAAAACTGACATCTAGATTAGTGAAATGTGTAACATGCATCTTGTACTTGGTACTAAGAGGTAACTGACATTCGAAAGAATTTACTTGATTAAATGAATAATCAAGAGTAGCGTAAATGCTGCCACCACGGAATATTTAACTCTTTTCCGAAAAGTAATTAAAATGGGACCGATGATCAAAATGGCGGGAATAAGAGCGTGTCCAAAATCTAACACGTACTCAACAATAACAAAATTTTATAATATTTAATAACGAATGACGAGTCAAAATAAATTATATAAATCAAAGATATTTACGAACTGAATACTTAACGCTATATAAACCAAGGTATCACTTATTCACTATATACACAATCAATTCAATTTTCAGATTACTACAAACATAAGCAATCAACAATTCTTATTACATAACTAAAATCTACTTACATGAACTCAGAACAATAAACTTCACAAAATAACAAAGCGATCGAGAGAGACCCTTAAACAGTGTAATCTCTTTGACCATTTCATACGGGAAGCCAAAATGCAAGTGGTTGCACTGTCCATGGTTGGAACATTTTATTATTAAGGGATGGGACAGTGGTTCTCAAAATAACGCTAATTGGGCATAAGAAAATAGTTGATATTTAACAGAAACTTATTGACATGCGCTGATTAGGCTCTCAACTGAACTGTGGTAGAATTCTAAGAATTGTGGAATTTTCCACTGACAACTGAAAAACTAACCGTCAACCTTTTAACTTACTTTTAAATCTATTTAAATATAAAGTCAACTTTTATAGCAATAAACGCAATTGCCGTTTATTACAAATGTGACACATGTTGTATTTACAGAGTATGCACTTTTAAACGGAATCTTGCTCTTAGAATAGGACATATATTTACATTTTGATTCATTAAGACTTAGGCTGTTATTTTCACAGAAAATCTGTGTAGAGTTTAAATCCTCCTGTTGGTTTTGACTATCAGATTGTGAAGTTATAACATAATACATTTTCAGCTCATCTGCATAAAGCATATATTTAGAATATTTAATGTGGTAACTTTTATCGTGTATGAACATTAAGAATAGAAGTGGTCCTAGAATCGAGCCCTGCGGTACTCCTGAAAATAGAGACAAAACAGTATCTCTTTCTAAAAGAATCGTCTAATTTTGTTAAAAAGTCGCCGAGTTATGAGCCAAAAACTCCTAAACGCATATGCAAATTTAAACACGCATAACTGTACCAAATCATCGAAGGAACTTCTTTCTTTACGTACTTTGCAGGGAATTGAATCAACTTTATCGCTCTGATAGTGAATCTAACCAAAAAAAATTCTTAGCTCGGTACAGATCGTCAAATATATACGTTTTTTTCATTAAAAACATTTTTTTCCTTATAGGGGGTTGAAGAAGGGAGGAAAGGGTTAACCTTAATTTCGCATATATTCCTTAAAAGTAGACACTTTAAACTTTTTTGTGCTTGAAAACTCGTTGAAATTAATTAAAAATAGCCAAGGTATGATGATGTGAAAATTGGGAAAATTTCACGAATTTTAAGTGTTTAATTTTTTTTTCTCACCAGTTTATTTTATTTATAACTTTGAAATAGATTTTCCGGTAATCTATTATAAAAACGTATGTTTCTATTGTTTTCCATTGCATGAATTTTCACTTTTTCTAAATCATGTATTACATTTAAATGCACTAATTCATCAAAAAACTGCAATTTCTACAATATTGAAATACTGTACATTAGACTGTTTAAAAAAAAATCGATAAATTTTTTTTTCTTAATTATATCAAAAATGTTGTAGGAAATGGTAAAAATAAAATCCTGTGAAAGTTAGAGCTCTTAATATTAATATTAAGAGGTGCCGCATCGTAAATTTCAATTTCCCATTTAAATAACATGGGAACAACGTCCTCTTGGAATTTGAAATTTTGTAACTCACGTTAGGGAAATTATTTTGAAATAATCAAAACATACTCTTGTAGAAAATTTAACACTACAAAAAAGGTCTCTTACAATATTTTGATATATTTATTTTTTCAAAAGTTATTTGACGTTAGATTTGGCTTGATATTAAATTTTTACATTTTTCTAATTTTCCGACGGAAGCATCAACTTTATGAGAAAATTCCATAGGACATTTTTTGTAGAACATTTCATTTCCTATAACTTATCTTTCA
Organism: Pterostichus madidus; assembly: GCA_911728475.2. NCBI lineage: Eukaryota > Metazoa > Arthropoda > Insecta > Coleoptera > Carabidae > Pterostichus > Pterostichus madidus. Next base: position 12,966,109 of record OU452311.1, read on the forward strand.
AAATGTTTTCGATATTTTTTACAGGTCGTAAGTTATTATCAAAAAACTGATATAATTAAGAAAAAAAAAGTTTATCGATTTTTTTGAAACAGTCTACTGTACATCTACGTTGTATTTCATAAAATTAATTAATTAATTGATTTAACTTTATTTAAAGATGCTTCAACCAGAGGTCATTAGCATCTATTGTTAATTTACATTAGTTTAAATACATTATATTTGATACATTAGATTAGTGTCTCTTAGGTAATATAGTAGTTTTTGTATACTATCATTGGACGTCTCTTGATATATTGTATTTTTGTCGTTAATGTATGTAGTTTTGGCATTCTGTTATTATGTGCTTGACTGTCATCTGTGTGTTACATGTAATCCAGATATCTGGATCTCTTCTCTGGAAAATGTGTTAGTGTGTGAGTGCAGTGTGACCTATCCTTAATCTTGTAATTATTATTTGATGTTTCCTGCTATTTAATATTGGCCATTGTTTAGTTTGTTCTTTTATTTCCCTTAATTTGTTTTCTGTGCTGGTTTCTTTCCATTCCATGTCCCATAATTTGTTATCTTTTTGTATTCCATATAATAATAAATGTAATTATTTTGTTATTTACTTTTAAATTTTAATCTTTCAAAATTAACTTTCGCATGCGGAATTATTTTTCGAATGGTTCAGACCTCCAATAAATGCGCATGAAAAAACTCGCATGCGAATTGATTTTGAAATCTCAGGAATAGCAAAAATTGTTTCATATGCATAACTAGGCAATTTCCGCATGCGAATCAATTCGTATGGTTTCAAGAATAGCACTCCTAAACTTTATTTTACTGCGATAATATTAATTTTGTTTTATTTTTAATTTCCGCGCTTTACTGTACGACTCAGGAAAATTTTGATTCGATTGTATTTTAAGTTTTGGAATGCATTGTTTGAAAAAATTATTCAGTATAGAGTAGAATTTTTTAGTGGCGTTATTAGCATCATACATAGAAATGTTTGCATCCCAGTCAACATTATTTAACATGTGATACAATTTTAATTAATCAGCATTAGGAGAAGAAAAGTTAGAAAGATTTAGTGAACTATCTTTACGAGTACAGACATCTTTGTTTACTTTGGTAGGACAAAAACTTATATTTAGAGCTGGATGGTAGTGATCCTCACTAATCAATGGCGTATCACATTTAATTACTTTGGCTTCAAACATGTCTGTTAGAACTAGATAAAGAGTTTTATTTTTGTGATTGCGAATATCATTAATAGAATATATATTTAGTGTAGCTATAATTTCACTGATTGTTTTCGATCTTATACAATTCGAAGCACTAAAATCGTAACTAGAGCCATTGCATTCAGATAAATTAACGTCACCAATAAGATAGATAGATGATAGATAGATGAAGTTTATTTTGTTTTTAGATTTTTACAAATCCTGTACAAAAGATTGGCAAATAATGAGATTACATATAAACTTAATAATACACTTACATAATAAAATCATGAAAAAGTTTGGTGGCACAAAGTTTTTTATATTATAAAATTTTAAGTACTGGTTTCTTAACATATTGTAAATTGGGCAAGCAAGAAGAAAAAGGTAGCATATCTACACATACATTATTGTTTAATGTTAGTTTAAAATATAGGAAAATAACTACGAATTTTGAATCTCTGCTAAGTAGTTCTAGTACAATCCAAAAGGCTGATACATCAATTAATTTGTATTCATTTATCGCGTTACTATTTCTAATAAAGGCAACTAGTCCACCACTGGCTCGCCCTCTACTTTTTTCTTTTGTTGCAGCACTGAAAATAATATTATAATTATTAGAGCTTAAGAACGGAGGTACATTGGTGAATTCGTTTGTATTCCATGTTTCACCAAAACAGAAAACATCTATGGATAATAAATTATTTTGCATATCATTATCAAGATTGTTAATGTTACTGTAACCATTAATGTTAAAATAAGCGATACGCAGATGTTTTGAGTTTAGGGATTATTACTTATCTTACACGCCATAGTTTTTAATGTTTTGTTTGGTACACTAGAATTCATGCTTTTGGGTTTGAGTTTTTTTTATGTTGATTGTGTACGTTGCCTGGTAACGATATGATTGTCCAGCGGTCCAAGTTTTGAATCTTTTAATTTGGTCTTCTTTTCATCAGGTTTCGGAATTATATTTTTATGATCTGATTTCTCTTTTAAAAAAGGATTTTCCGTATTTAACTTACTGCCAGCTTGGTGAATATGTATAGTTGTTTCTTCTACATCTGCGTTTGAATTTGTATGGAGATTTATTGAAGGTGTGGATCGCCGTTTTGTCTCGGATATTTCGTACGGATTATTCTTCTGCGCTAAGGGTATAGTTATTTCATTATTATCAGCATTGACACGAAAATCATCACTTTTTTATGCAGTCCCATTTATCTATAGGATATTTTGAAACATATGCGCTTTACGTCCGTCTTTTTTAGCCTTGATCAAATGCAGTATAAATATTTTCCTTTCTTGACTAATTTCAAGGCTATAATCTTCATCTATAAAACTCTTCGTTCCCTGCAGGAGTTTTACACTGCGTAAAATATTTCTTTTTAATCTTTTGGAGTAAAGTTCGAGAAGAATTGGCCTAGCTTTAGTGTTACTGTTATATTTTCCCAGTCTTCTAACAGTTTCTATGTTATCTTTGGAGATGTTGGAAATATGCAATTTATCCTGAAGTAGCTCGCATATTTTTATTTCTAATTTCTAATTTCTCGTGTGGAAATTCTTGTATACCGTATATAATCAGGTTATTTTCACGAACTTTTTTTTCCAAAGTTTCAATTTGAGTTTTCTTTAGTTTTAGTTCTTTTGTTAGCGACTCAATTTTAATGGTATTGTTCTTTGATATTTCATTAAATGTATCAATAGATTTTTGAATATTTTCTATTTTATCATTTATTACTTTGTTCTGGTCTATAATAGGAAGTAGAAGTTTTTCAATATCTTTAACAGATGCCATTTAGTGATATATTAAGAAGAAATAAAACGAATGTATAATTTATTTATTTTGTTTAGTTTAGTTCTTTTTTTTGTCACAGTTTAGGACACTGAATTTTGTTGCCAAGGTCGGGCGTAGTAATTCAGTAATAATTAGTATTTAATTAAATAAGTTGTTTGAGTTTGTTTAAACACACTGATCTTGAAACGATTTACCAAACTTCTCATATGAGATATAATGCACTTCCAAAGATTTGTTTGAGATTTATATTTAATTCAATAGATGAAACACTGGTTTGTTATAAGACACGATTTTTTAAGAAATATTTTTGGTTTAAATTGCTAAAATATAACTTTGTTGTACAGCCGCGTTAAACAAGCACCTTTTCTGCCCACATCAATGTTGCCAATCTAACGTCACCAATAAGATAAAAATTCTTCTTCTTGAAGAGAGAGAATAAAGTCCTTAAATAATTCGTATGTGAATAAGTTTTAACCAGATGAGATGTAAGTGCAGCAGATTATTATCACGTTCCGCTAATAGTTAATTTAACACAGATCGCTTCGAATAAGCTACTGACACTTTTTACAATTATTCTAGGGGAGTACTGTTTCTTTACAAGGAACAAGACGTCACCACCTCGAGTTACACTTAATTCTTCGTAGTTTCTGTCATTTTTTAACACAACATAACGGTCATCACACAGTTCATCATCATAAAAAGAATCGTTCAACCAAGTTTCTGTGAGTACTATTAAACCATAGTTAGAACCTATAACGCTTTCAAAGAAATATTTACACTTATTTCTCAACCTGCAGACATTTTGGTAGTAAAAATAAAAACCAATTTTCAATCCTCTTTCGTTTCTCCTAAGAAATATCTGAATTATTTTGCTACGGTTTTTTAGTTTTTCATTTCTTTCATTTATTTCAGCCTAGAAATTGTAGCGACGAACCACGACTTCGGCCGGCCTATAATTTTCATCGCTAAATTTTTCGAGTAGTTTTAGAGGTGCCCCGATCTTAAAAGAAGCAAACTGACTTTTATTGGTTAGTTTCGTTACTATAAATTCTTCATTATCTTCATCTGTAAGATATTTTTTTACTTCATATTCTGTTACTTCTTTATTTTGCCTTTGTACAACCAGGCTCGTCTAGGTTGTACAACGCCTAGGAAAGCTCCTCCAGATCGGTCTATAGATGAGATACTGAACTTGCTTCTTCTTTGTTGCCTTCTATTTTGGACTTTAATAAAGTCATAATTTATTTGAGTCGACGCCACTGGTTTTGAAGCAGTTCCATTTTTATCAACTGATTCCTCAGCTGAGGTAGATTGTTTGGTGGAAGCTGGTTTAATTAAGTCACTTGCTGCTTGTTTCAAATCTTAAATTTCATTATTTAATGAAGTGTTTCCTAATTTTAGAGCCTGAATTATATAAGCGCAATTAGAAAACGTCCCGCTTTTTGTCACTTGCGCGCATGACTTTGACAGAGAGAGATAGCTACAATGAGGTTGGCATTTACTTAACTTATGTACAACGCCGTATGAACGCATGTTACTTTTTTAATAACTAGTCTTGTTTGGTGATACATAATTATAAATAATTTGGTTACAATGGATCATAAGTGTTTTTCGCCCAATTGTCCAAGCGGTTATGACTCAAATCATAACAAAATATCTTTGTTTCATGCTCGAAAAGAGCAGTTGGAAATTTGGAAAACTCTAATTCCAAGGAAACATAGAATAATGACCGAAAAAGATGTTTTATGTGAGAAACATCATTAGAGAATGGTCTTATAGTGGAAACACAATAAGTGATATTTATTTTAGGTATAAAACTAGAACATGTTTGCATATTACAGATTTCTTTGAAAAAAATTCGACTTAAATTAAATGCGATACCTACTATTTTCCCAAAAAAGACGGTAAATTCTTAAACATGACAAATTAGAATTTCCGAAGATAAATATTATTAGGCTTTACATTTTATATCACAAATCTTCAGTTAATTTGGTATTTTGACGTATGTAACAATTTTAATAATGAAATAATTTTTAATAGTTCAAAACGTATTTATTCAATTCCCTGTTGCTGAAAATAAGTTATATGCGTAACGTCAAAAGTGATAGATAGCTTTAAAATATATCTGCTTGCTGTCAAATTTCATATGCATAGCAACACTTGCATTTTTCGTGAAACAATTGCGTATCATAAAATTTCAATTTTTTAAATTCCATTTAGAAGTTCTTTCAAAACCCTTTCATATAATACCAAACATGACATGATTCGGAATACTTTAAGTTTGAAACAATTGCCTATAGCAAAACTTTCAACTTTTTAAAAATTTCATTTGAAAGTTCTTCTAAAGCCCTTTCATATGACACCTTGCCTATCGTAAAATTTAAACTTTTTTATTATATCTGAAATTTCTTCTAACGCCCTTTCATATGACATCAAAAAGGATACTATTCGAAATAGTTTAAGTTAGAAACAATTGCCTATCATAAATCTTTGTAACAAAGCGAAGATGAGCATGCAGTGAATAAGTTAAAATATGATATGAAAATTAATTTGATGCGAATGTTACTTACTTATTCTGTGAATTCATTTTTTGTTGTAAACTAAAACTACTTTTATGGACTGGAAAATCGTTGCCAGTTACAACACACAAGTCACTTTAATAATGTGTTATATTTGAGAACCTAAAGTTGTCACTTTCACACGAAAGGACATGTGGCCACGAGTGTCAAATTACACGAAGCCAAGCTTTTATCTGAAGCAACATACAATAATGAGATAGCTCATATTGTTACAACTTCAACTTTTTTTATTTCATGTGAATGTTCTCCTAACGCCCTTTCATATGACACCATATAGGGTATGATTCTGAATACTTTATGATTAAAACAACTGATGATCGTAAAATATAATTTTTTATATTTCATCTGAAAGTTCTTCTTAAGTCCTTTCATATGACATCAAATACGGCATGATTAGGAATACTTTAAGTTTAAAACTATTGACAGCCGTAAAATTTCAATCAAATGCGTGTTTCATTTCCGAAAATATTTTGCTAAACTATTAAAAATCCTTCGGACGTAATTTCTGACAGTTCCACATTTATATTCTATTTGTACATAAAATCAATTGAAATTTTTCTTTAAACTTTTTGAAAAACAGTTGGAGATCGCTAAATGAAACCATGAATTGTACGAAATGTACAAAGACGTACCTCTATCGGCCTTCGTAAAAGTCCTACGACTGAAATGGTAAGGCCACGTGAACCGCATGAAGGAAGACCGTCAAGTGTACAGGACCTACAAACGGAACCCAGTAGCTGGTAGCAACCGAGGGAGACCAAGGAATAGGTGGAGGGACAGTGTGATTGAGGATATGCGGAGTGCAGGAGTTCGGTTTGTGGACGACAGGAAGGAGTGGGCAAAACAAGTTGATCAGGCCAAGGATTCATGGAGTCTATAGAGCCAAAAGAAGAAGAAGAAGATCGCTCGAATATTATTTCTGACATATTTCATTCGAGTTACCTTTTTTCACAATGTAGAATACGGAGGTTATTTTTTTATTTCACTGGACTTATATTATTACCACCGACAAATTTTGCTTTTTTGACCATATACTTTTAAAAACTGTTTGTCAAATTGACATTTTGTCTTGAAATTTTTATATGAACATGAAGTCAATTGAAAACAGTTCAAAACATCTATCCTCAATCATCAAATACCTAAATCAATTTACAAAATTTCTCTAACTTCTCTAGAAATTGAAATAATTCTATCAAAAATTTTCATGCGTAACGTCAAAAATGACACCTCAGGTCTATGATTTTCAAAACTTCGATTTTACATATAAGAAGTAATATTGTTTTTTAACTATAGATTTATCAAATAGACGTTTTGCATTTAAAAACTTCAATACAAACATATATCTTCAATCATCTAATACCGAAATCAAATTAAAAAATTTCCCAAATTGTCAAGAAATTTAAATAATTATATAAAATGTTCCATGCGTAACGTCAAAAGTGATAGACAGGTTTGAAAAATTTCGGCTTACGGTCATGCATAGCAACGCGTGCATTCTTCGATCATTGAAAATATGCAATGTTTTTATTAACTACACGCGAACTATACTATTGAAAAATCTGAAATACCCAAAAGTCACTGGTCCCAAATATTCACTAAATACTAGAAAAAAAAATCACAAAAATCGTACAAACCGCTTAAGCCCTTCACGCTCGGCTCCGCGGATCCTGAAAATTTTCTCTAAACTTTTTGAAAAACTGTCGGAAATCGCTTGAATATTAGTACTGAAATTTTTTATTGAAGTTACCTTCTTTACGGTGTAGAATAAAGCGGGTAATTTTTTTCTTTTGGTTTTACAGTTTATTATTACCGAGGACAAATTTCGGTTTGTTTTACTTTTTTCTCTAAACTTTTCAAAAGAACTGCTGGAAATCGTTGAAATATTAGTTCTAACATTTATTATTGGAGTTACTTTTTTTTTACGATGTGGTAATTTTTTGTTTTGTTTTGGTTTTACTGTATTGCTGAGGATAAATTTTGCTTTGTTTTACTTTTTCTCTAAACTTTTTGTTAAACTATTGGAAATCTCTGGAATATTAGTTTTGACATTTTTCATTCGAGTTTTTTTTTACAATGTAGAATACTGTAGTAAATTTTTGCTAAACTAACTTTTTTTTATTTCATCTGCAAGTTCTTCTAAAACCCTTTTACATGACACCAAACACGGTATGATTTGGAATACTTGAAATTGAAAAAATTGACAGTCATGAAATTCCATCAAATACGTGTTTTATTTTGGAAAATATTTTGCTAAACTATTAGAAATTCTTCGGACGTCATTTATACCAATTCCAAATTTATATTTTCTTTATACATGAAGCAATCAATTGAAATTTTTCTCTAAACTTTTCAAAAAGCTGGAATATTATTTCTGATATATTTTATTCGAGATACCTTTTTTTACAATGTAGAATACTGCGGTCAAATATTTTTGGTTTTACTGTATATTATGTCCGAGAACAAATTTTGCTTTATTTTACTATATACTCTTAAAAACTATATGTCAAATTGACCTTTTGTTTTAAAATTTTTATATGATCATGAAATCAATTGAAAACAGTTTAAAACATATATCTTCAATCATCTAATACCTAAATCAATTTACAAAATTTCTCTAACTTGTCTAGAAATTTAAATAATTCTACCATAAAATTCCATGCGTAACGCCAAAAGTGACAGCTTTGGTCAATGATTTTCAAAACCTGGATTCTTTATATAAGAGATAATATTGTTTCTTAGCCATAGATTAGATAGACGTTTTGTCCCTTAAAACTTTGATATAAACATGAAATCAATTAAAAACCGTTTTAAACATATATCCTCAATCCTCTAATACCTAAATCAAATTAGAAAATTTCTCCAACTTGCCTAGAAATTGAAATAATTTTATAAAAATGTTTCATGCATAACGTCAAAAGTGATAATAAAGTTTAAAAAAATTCAGCTTATGGTCATGCACATCAACGCGGGCATTCTTCGATCATTGAAAATATGCAAAGTTTTTCATTAATTACACGCGGACTATACTTTCGAAAAATCTGAAATACGTATATTCTTTAAATTCGAGAAAAAAAAAACAAAAATCGCACAAACCGTTTACTCTGTAGCCATGGCTAAAATTTGGTTGCTAGACTGAGATATAGTGAACTAAGCTTGTAGTATATGTAGATATTTTGGTTCGTACATTTTGAAATTAATACGAGTATTAATATTATTACAATATGATGTCAAGGAAGGATGTTTTCATTTGATGCAACAATAAACGCAGATTCCGAATACTTCATTGTTTCAGACTACCTGTGGATTACCTTTGTCTTGGTGGTAAGGTCTTGTGGGGTCATAAATTATCGGCTTATTTTAGCAACGAGCGAATGTACTACACCATTCAAATGACGTCAGTATCACAATCATTACGCGTAAGAACCCCGCGCGTGTGGAGGAGTAAAGAGGCCTTTGCAAATCTTATTCGTCACAGTCAGAAATCTGCGCCAGTCCGACACTGCTTCATTTTTAAAGAGTACATTATAAGATTTAGATTTTACTTCCTGGTGAATGCGTTAGAATACTTTTTAAATTGTATATATGAAATCATTTATTATTTTTACAAATATTTAAGGTGGATCCAAACAATTGTTCAAATAAAATAAATGAAAGGCTTAAAGAATCGAATAGTGATTTTTTTAAATATTTATTTTAGACGTTTCGAACTAAAAAATTAGCTCATCATCAGTAAATCTAAAATACAATACAATCATAATAATATAAAACTAATAAAAAATACAAATGTCAAACAAATCTCAATAAACATAAATAAAATATCATGAAATAAATTAAAATATATGTCAAAATACCAAAATAGATACATATGAATAACAAAAATAGAAAAATCTGGAAAAACAAAATTATAATTATAAATTATCGAGCAGAAAAGTGAATCTAGTAAACTAACATTAATGACAAAGTTTCATGAATATCGCATGTCGCCTATTGCTCAACATATGAGTAAAGTAGAGAACTTCGCACGTCATTTAAAAGATATTGGAAAAGAAATCTCATCTGTTACGATTATGGCTAAAATTTTGGGTAGCCTGCCGTCTAAATACAGTGCATTTGTAACCGCCTGACATAATCTCGATTCTGACAAGCAAACCATCGAGAGTCTAACTTTATGGCTCATTCTAGAAGAAACAAGGATGACAACGACAGACGAAGTTACAGATGTTCTTTCCGCTATAAAAATTAATCCACATAATAAATCCGAATTTAAAAATGATACTAAAACAAAAGCAGGGAATACGCAGAAAAAGAGTATTTGTTATTATTGTCAGAAACCAGGCCACTTAACAAAATTTTATAGAAAAAAACGCAAGGATATGAAGCAGAAACAAGGAACATTTAAAAAAGAAGCTGAACACGTCTTTTCTGTTAAATCAGTAGACTCGTCACAGTTCTTGTCACTGAACGCCGAAGACGTCTGGTTATTTGATAGTGGTGCCTCCAAGCACATGAATCATCGCAAAAACTGGTTTTCTATTTTTGAAGAAAACAAAGGCGAAAAGGTATCTTTGGGTGGCACTGTTTGTGATGTACAAAGTCAAGGTACTATAAAGATTGTAAATTTCATAAACAGTCAGTGGTACAAAGGTAAGCTGAAGAATGTCATTTTTGTCCTCAATTTAAACAAGAATTTATTGTCAGTGGAAGCCTGTATGAATAAAAATCACAACATTCTGTTTAAAAATTATTCTGTTGAAATACATAACCAAGTTACACCCGTTACCAAAGGAATTCGACAAAGTAATAATATATTTAGAATGTTGTTTCACGTTATTTCTAATGAGATTGATGTTAACGTTACAAGTTTAAAAATCTGGCACTGGAGACAAAAAAAAAAGAGAAACAATAGGATGTCTGATGTACCTTGCAACAATTTCGAGACCAGACATAAGTTTTACTGTCGGATACTTGAGCAGATTCATGACCAAATGTGACAATACATATTTTGAAGCAGCAATAATAAAAATAATAATAGTAAGTTTATTGTAAAAAGACTAGCTTATACTATATAGTGGTGGTATATTTTTTTATACTGTCGATTAAATACATTTATAATGTTTGAATAATTACATCATAGATTTAAGACAAAGGCTCCTAATTGCAGAGCTGATATAGTGAAATTATAAACATTATACATTTTTTTGGTGTTTTCAAAAGTAAGTAACTTCAGGTAAGATGCGTCATCAGTGGTTTTTCGCAGGTGGTCCCTTAAATAGGTTGTTCATTGGGCATCATAGATTGGACAGGCTGTCAGGAAATGGCGTAAGTTGTCGGGTTCTAAACAATTGCAAACTGTTCCTTTCACATATAATTGGGAAACTTCTTTAGTAGATACTCTTATTTGGCTGATAATCTTTGTGATGTTTATGTTCCTTATATCTGATTTTTTTATATTACGTTGTAGGATGAGTTATTTTTTCTTCGCTGATCTTCATTGTTTACCAGCAGGGTATATTTTTCTACCATTTCAGCAAGATTATTTTGTGTGGTGAAGTTTAGGTTAGTCCAAATGTTTACATTATCCGTTTTCATGAACAAATCTTGTACTAGTGTGACCCAATTGTATTTAGGTATGTTCTTTTTGCTTTCGTTTAGTTTTGTCAGTTTTCCGTAGCAGATTTTTAGATATCTTGTGCTGTTCATTAGTAATAGTTTCTGTAGATAGTTTAGAATTGACTTAAAGACCACCACTGCTAATTTAGGTTCATTTATCTCTTTGCGGACTAGGTAATTTGGTGTGACTTTTGGCCAGTTAAAAATGTTCTTGAAAAAACCCGTTTGAATTTTTTATATTTCATCAATGTATGATAAACTGTATATTTCGGCTCCGTATATAAGTGTTGGTAAAATTACTGCCTTCTAAAGTTTAGTTCTTGCTTCCCAGGATGTCTTTTTAGTGGTTACCATTGTTTTTTTTTACGTTGGCTGCAGCGCATCTTGCCTTGCTTATTATACGATCTTTTGCTTTGTTGTAAAATCCGGAGCTAGTAGTTAAAATTTCTAGGTACGTGTATTCTGCTGTGAATTCGATGGTTTCGTTTTGGCAACAGAGTTCAACTTTTGGTATTTTCGTTGGTCTTCCGTTGAGAAATCTTAGTAAGTTTGTTTTTTTGTGAGTTGATTCTGAGATCGTTGTTATTGCAGTAACGTTCTAAGTAAAAGAGTTTTTCCTAAATGTCCGATATTGAGTCAGCGAAGATAACAAGGCCATCTGCGTATAGCAGCGTTAAGATGTCGGTTTCTATGTCAGAAATAAATAGGCTGAAAAGAAGCGGGCTTAATGGGTCTCCTTGTAGGACGCCTTTTGTTACATTTATTAATCTGGATTCCATTGACGCTTATTTCTCTGCTAGCACTATTGTAGTTGTTTTTTAGGAGTCTGATTATTTTTGCACTGATTCCTAGTTCAAAAAATTTGTTCCATAGTTTAGAATGGTAAATTGAGTCAAAGGCTTCTCTATTAATCGTGACTAGATGATGGCGTTGAGTGTAAACAGATTGTCTAGGTATGATCTTATCTTCCTGAACCCGCACTGGGCTTCAGGTAGGATGTTGAAACTTTTGTTCACGCTTCTAGTCGAGTGGTTATTATGCTGGTTAATGCTTTCAGAATGTTGTTCATCATTACGAGTTCTCTGTAGTTGTAAGGGGTTTCTGTGTTTCCTTTTTTGTGGATTAGTATCAGTTTGGTCTTATTGAGTTCTGAAGGGCAGCTTCTGTTATTAAACTTTTGTTTAGTAAGTCTAACAGCATATAGAATCCCGTGTATTGCAGTATTTTCAACATTTCGTTGAATATTAGATCAGGTCCACGTGTTTCATTATTATTGAATGAGTTAAGTGTGCGATTTAGTTCATGTTCTGTTATTTCCATGTCCAGAAAGAGGTGCAATACTCCAATCGTGTATCTCTTTTTATTTGAGGTTGATATATATCATCGTCATTTTTATTTCAAATTTCTGTGTTTCTTTTATTTATATGTGTTATCTTTGGTTTGAGTTTTATATATGTTTTCCAGTATTGTTTACAGTTTTCGTAATTGTTTATTTTGTCTAGTATCGTTGCCACTTAGTTCTTTTTTGCTGCATTATCATATGTATGTAGTTTTTTTTGTCTTGCACATATTGCTTCAGTTTTAATTCATTGACTCTATCTTTTGTGAACTTATTGTAGTTTCTCCTCATTTGATATTTTTTTCTGTTTGCAGTCTTTGTTAAACCATGGTTTATTGTTTTGTTTGATCTTGCTAGGTTTTGATGGGTGGTATATAAATAGTTCTTTTACAGCTTTCAAGGTTTGAGTTGTTAGGCATCTGGATAGATTGATAGTTGTGTTGTCGCTGCTCAGGTTTTCTGCGATCAAACGTTCTTCTAGTGTTTCTTGAAAAGTTGCTGTTTTATCGGTTTTAGGGCTTCTCATATTTTCTGATTTAGCAATCTCAATGTTAAGTTTCACTAGGCATAGGAGGTAGTCCGATAATAGTATTTTATCGTCAACTTGAAAATATCTTATGAGATTTACGCTTTCTAAATTAATCCAGGCAAAATCAATGATGCTGCGCCCTGAGCTTCCTACATAAGTTGGTTTTGCTGGGGTATCACTTGGAGTTCTGCCGTTGAGTACATATAGGAGTTCAGTTTCCATGGAGTCAATTAGAGATTTTCCTTTAGCGTCGACAAGGTTGTTTGGTATTCTCTTGTGATTTAATCTAGTTGAATCAAAGACAGGTTCTTCAGCTTGGTTTAGATTTCCAATTGAGGCATTGCAATCTACACCTATAATAACTGGCTTGTCGGGATAATTTTCATTTATACTTTTTAACAGATCTGAGAATGGTTTTAGCATCATGTTATGGTCGTAGCTTTAGGAGAAGTATACGAGAGTTATTCTTATTTCTTATTTGTATCCCTTAAAAGTGGCGTGTGCCGTTATCCAATGAGCTGTTTTTTCTACTAATTTTAGTGTACAATTTTCTCTCTTATTAATGATAGTTAATCCTCCTTTTGTTCTACCTTTATTAACATCTTTGATTGCTGGGCTGTAGCAAAGGTCATAATTATTATTCAAGAAGTTGGTTGTATTATTGCAGTGGTTATCCAGCAGCCAAGTTTCACAGACATATATAATAACTATTGAGTTTAAGTAATTTATTTGTGTTTCGTCTAGTAGACCAAAGTTTTTTTAACCTTGCATGTTCCAGAATGCTATATTTATGTTGTTGTTATTAGTCGGGTAGTATAATAAAAATAATAAACTTTATTTGTTATCAAGGAGAACCTTATACAAATAGATTGACAAATAAATATTACTAAAGCTTAAGTGACAAATTACATATTATTTCAAAGTAAAAAACTAAAATTATAAAAATTATAATTCCATGTAATATGACAAATAATAACAAAGCATAATAACCTCGATAATAACTAAGTGTAATAATAAAGTATATAGTAACTAGGCATTTTCATCTTTGCACATCAAGACCATACATAAAAGGTAAATTATATGTTTAAACAAAAACTACGAATCCTAAGAGCGCCGACAACATAGTAGAAAATATTACTTAATTTTGATTCATTTAAATTTACAAACATGTTAAAGAAATTAATTTCATTAATATCCTGGAAATATCCTTCCAAGTATGTTTGCCGAAGTGGAGAATAGATGGGACATACAATAAGAAAATGAAAGAGATTTTCAAAAGCTTGACAGTTGCAAATCATACAATTGACATTTGCATGTAGTTGGTACTTTATATTGTTTATAATTAAACTTAAACTACATTTATTGCTTAATCTTAATTGCGCTATTACTCTTTTCTTGCCAAAAGAAACAGTCATATTTAGGTAATTACTAGCGGTCGGCCTGGCTTCGCCAGACCTTCACGCTACGCTCCGCGGACACTGAAATAGGATTCACTTCTGTAAGACAATTGACACTATATAAATCAAATTATTTCCGAAGTAAAAGTTTTCAATTTTGCAAGTCTGTCCTTTAAAATACATTTAATTGATACCAAGCACGATAGGTTACGAAGCTCTGGCACTACAAAATTGACAATAAAAAAAACGTCCAATTCAGCACACGAACTCTTCAAGCGACCTTTCATTTGATACCAAACACGATAGGTTTTGATGCATTTTTACTAAAACAATTGCCGATCGACTAATATTTAATTTTCTACGCGAGCCCTTTAATAGACCTTTCATTTGGTACCAAACACGATAAGTTTTGATGCGTTTTTACTAAAACAATTGCCGATCGAATAATATTTAATTTTCTACGAGAGCCCTTCAATAGACCTTTCATTTGATACCAAACACGATAGGTTTTGATGCATTTTTACTAAAACAATTGCCGATCGGATAATATTTAATTTTCTACTCGAGCCCTACAATATACCTTTCATTTGATACCAAACACGATAGGTTTTGATGCATTCTTACTAAAACAATTGCCGATCGGATAATATTTAATTTTCTACGCGAGCCCTACAATAGACCTTTCATTTGATACCAAACACGATAGGTTTTGATGCGTTTTTACTGAAATAATTGCCGATCGAATAATATTTAATTTTCTACGCAAGCCCTTCAATAGACCTTTCATTTGATACCAAACACGATAGGTTTTGATGCATTTTTACTAAAATAATTGCCGATCGAATAATATTTAATTTTCTACGCGAGCCCTTCAATAGACCTTTCATTTGCTACCAAACACGATAGGTTTTGATGCACTCTTACTAAAACAATTGCCGATTGAATAATATTTAATTTTGTACGCGAGCCCTTTAAAAGAACTGTCATTTTATACCAAACACGAAAGGTATTGATGCACTCTTACTAAAACAATTGCCGGTCGGATAATATTTAATTTTCTACGCGAGCCCTTCAATAGACCTTTCGTTTGATACCAAACACGATAGGTTTTGATGCATTTTTACTAAAACAATTGCCGATCGAATAATATTTAATTTTGTACGCGAGCCCTTCAAAAGACCTTTCATTTGATACCAAACACGATATGTTTTGAAGCACTTTAACTAAAACAATTGCCGATCGAATAATATTTAATTTTCTACGCGAGCCCTTCAATAGACCTTTCATTTGATACCAAACACGATAGGTTTTGATGTATTTTTACTAAAACAATTGCCGATCGAATAATATTTAATTTTCTACGCGAGCCCTTTAATAGACCTTTCATTTGATACCAAACACGATAGGTTTTGATGCATTTTTACTAAAACAATTGCCGATCGAATAATATTTAATTTTCTACGCGAGCCCTTCAATAGACCTTGCATTTGATACCAAACACGATAGGTTTTGATGCATTTTTACTAAAACAATTGCCGATCGGATAATATTTAATTTTCTACGCGAGCCCTACAATAGACCTTTCATTTGATACCAAACACGATAGGTTTTGATGCGTTTTTACTAAAACAAATGCCGATCGAATAATATTTAATTTTCCACGCAAGCCCTTCAATAGACCTTTCATTTGATACCAAACATTGCCGATCGAAAAAATTCGTATTCTGTATGCGAGCCCTTCAAAGGACCTTTTATTTGATACCAAACACGATAGGTTTTGAAGTACTTTCACGAAAACAATTACTGATTGAAAAAAATCTCATTTCTACATGCGTGACCTTCAAAACTTTGGTATTATACCATATACGATAAATTTAGAATTTTGATAATAAATTTAAATAAATAATAATAAAATTGTATTTAATGGTCATTGCCGTGAACAATATTTGCTTACTTTTACTCTATATTTTTACCGAGGACAATTTTGGTTTGGTTTATCTGTATACTTTATATAACTTGGCAATTTGACGTTTAAACCAACTTCATAGTGAACTGTCAAAAATTTACTTTTTAAATACACATATTTGAAATTTGTAATTGTAATAAAAACGTCCCCTCATTTCCCTAAAATGTGTAAAATATTTCAAAACTACTCACAGAAATTTCATATTAAAGTAATTTATAATTAAAAATGCGACATGTCCACTGACAAACGTCAAAGTGACAGTAGATCTTCTTCTTAAAAATTTCAAAGCCTCCACACTCTTAGATGATTTTGCCCAAAAAAAGCAGGTTTTTTCAAGTTTTCTCGCACATCATGCGTAATAAAATTATGAATTTATAAAAAGATCACATTTCAAGTTGGCCTCTATCAAATAAAAAAAGTTTCAAATTAATCGGACAAACCGTCTAGGCTGTAGAGGTGAGCAATTGACAGTGGTGAATCTATACAAATACATAAATATATATACCTCTTACGCTTTTAGTATATGGACTAGCGGTCGGCCTGGCTTTGCCAGGCCTCACGCTAGGCTCCACGGACACTGAAGTAAGGTTCACTTCTATATCACAATATAAACTAAATTATTTCCAATCTAAAACTTTTCAATTCTGTACGTTTATTCATGCAAAGACCTATTAATTGATGCCAAACCCAATAGGTTTTAAATCTGTATCACTAATACAATTGCCGCTCAAAAAATCAATTTAATCCGCGTGCCCTTTAAAAGACATTTCATTTGATATCAAACACGATAGGTTATGAAGCACTTTCACTAAAACAATTGCGGATCTAAAAGTATTTAATTTTGTTCGCGAGATCTTCAAAAGACCTTTCATTTTATATCAAACATGATTGGTTTTGAAGCTTTTTCTCTAAAACATTTCTCGGTCGAAAAGAATACCAATTTTATATTCGAGCCCTTCAAAAGGCCTGTCATTTTATACCAAATATGATAGGTTTTGAAATACTTTCACTAAAACAATTGACGATCGAATAGTATTAAATTTTGTAAGCGAGTCCTTCAAAAGACCTTTCATTTGATACCAAACACGATAGGTTTTGAAGCACTTTCACTAAAACAATTGCCGATCTAAAAGTATTTAATTTTGTACGCGAGCTCTTCAAAAGAAGTTTCATTTTATATCAAACATGACTGGTTTTGAAACACTTTCACTAAAACAATTTTCAGTCGAAAAAAATACCAATTTTATGTTTGAACCCTTCAAAAGGCCTGTCATTTAATATCAAATATGATAGCTTTTGATCACCTTTACTAAAACAATAGACGATCAATAAATTTTAACAGATCTGAGAATGGTTTTAGCATCATGTTATGGTCATAGCTTTAGGAGAAGTATACGAGAGTTATTCTTATTTCTTATTTGTATCTCTTAAAAGTGGCGTGTGCCGTTATCCAATGAGCTGTTTTTTCTACTAATTTTAGTGTACAATTTTCTCTCTTATTAATGATAGTTAATCCTCCTTTTGTTCTACCTTTATTAACATCTTTGATTGCTGGGCTGTAGCAAAGGTCATAATTATTATTCAAGAAGTTGGTTGTATTATTGCAGTGGTTATCCAGCAGCCAAGTTTCACAGACATATATAATAACTATTGAGTTTAAGTAATTTATTTGTGTTTCGTCTAGTAGACCAAAGTTTTTTTAACCTTGCATGTTCCAGAATGCTATATTTATGTTGTTGTTATTAGTCGGGTAGTATAATAAAAATAATAAACTTTATTTGTTATCAAGGAGAACCTTATACAAATAGATTGACAAATAAATATTACTAAAGCTTAAGTGACAAATTACATATTATTTCAAAGTAAAAAACTAAAATTATAAAAATTATAATTCCATGTAATATGACAAATAATAACAAAGCATAATAACCTCGATAATAACTAAGTGTAATAATAAAGTATATAGTAACTAGGCATTTTCATCTTTGCACATCAAGACCATACATAAAAGGTAAATTATATGTTTAAACAAAAACTACGAATCCTAAGAGCGCCGACAACATAGTAGAAAATATTACTTAATTTTGATTCATTTAAATTTACAAACATGTTAAAGAAATTAATTTCATTAATATCCTGGAAATATCCTTCCAAGTATGTTTGCCGAAGTGGAGAATAGATGGGACATACAATAAGAAAATGAAAGAGATTTTCAAAAGCTTGACAGTTGCAAATCATACAATTGACATTTGCATGTAGTTGGTACTTTATATTGTTTATAATTAAACTTAAACTACATTTATTGCTTAATCTTAATTGCGCTATTACTCTTTTCTTGCCAAAAGAAACAGTCATATTTAGGTAATTACTAGCGGTCGGCCTGGCTTCGCCAGACCTTCACGCTACGCTCCGCGGACACTGAAATAGGATTCACTTCTGTAAGACAATTGACACTATATAAATCAAATTATTTCCGAAGTAAAAGTTTTCAATTTTGCAAGTCTGTCCTTTAAAATACATTTAATTGATACCAAGCACGATAGGTTACGAAGCTCTGGCACTACAAAATTGACAATAAAAAAAACGTCCAATTCAGCACACGAACTCTTCAAGCGACCTTTCATTTGATACCAAACACGATAGGTTTTGATGCATTTTTACTAAAACAATTGCCGATCGACTAATATTTAATTTTCTACGCGAGCCCTTTAATAGACCTTTCATTTGATACCAAACACGATAAGTTTTGATGCGTTTTTACTAAAACAATTGCCGATCGAATAATATTTAATTTTCTACGAGAGCCCTTCAATAGACCTTTCATTTGATACCAAACACGATAGGTTTTGATGCATTTTTACTAAAACAATTGCCGATCGGATAATATTTAATTTTCTACTCGAGCCCTACAATATACCTTTCATTTGATACCAAACACGATAGGTTTTGATGCATTCTTACTAAAACAATTGCCGATCGGATAATATTTAATTTTCTACGCGAGCCCTACAATAGACCTTTCATTTGATACCAAACACGATAGGTTTTGATGCGTTTTTACTGAAATAATTGCCGATCGAATAATATTTAATTTTCTACGCAAGCCCTTCAATAGACCTTTCATTTGATACCAAACACGATAGGTTTTGATGCATTTTTACTAAAATAATTGCCGATCGAATAATATTTAATTTTCTACGCGAGCCCTTCAATAGACCTTTCATTTGCTACCAAACACGATAGGTTTTGATGCACTCTTACTAAAACAATTGCCGATTGAATAATATTTAATTTTGTACGCGAGCCCTTTAAAAGAACTGTCATTTTATACCAAACACGAAAGGTATTGATGCACTCTTACTAAAACAATTGCCGGTCGGATAATATTTAATTTTCTACGCGAGCCCTTCAATAGACCTTTCGTTTGATACCAAACACGATAGGTTTTGATGCATTTTTACTAAAACAATTGCCGATCGAATAATATTTAATTTTGTACGCGAGCCCTACAATAGACCTTTCATTTGATACCAAACACGATATGTTTTGAAGCACTTTAACTAAAACAATTGCCGATCGAATAATATTTAATTTTCTACGCGAGCCCTTCAATAGACCTTTCATTTGATACCAAACACGATAGGTTTTGATGTATTTTTACTAAAACAATTGCCGATCGAATAATATTTAATTTTCTACGCGAGCCCTTTAATAGACCTTTCATTTGATACCAAACACGATAGGTTTTGATGCATTTTTACTAAAACAATTGCCGATCGAATAATATTTAATTTTCTACGCGAGCCCTTCAATAGACCTTGCATTTGATACCAAACACGATAGGTTTTGATGCATTTTTACTAAAACAATTGCCGATCGGATAATATTTAATTTTCTACGCGAGCCCTACAATAGACCTTTCATTTGATACCAAACACGATAGGTTTTGATGCGTTTTTACTAAAACAAATGCCGATCGACTAATATTTAATTTTCCACGCAAGCCCTTCAATAGACCTTTCATTTGATACCAAACATTGCCGATCGAAAAAAATTCGTATTCTGTATGCGAGCCCTTCAAAGGACCTTTTATTTGATACCAAACACGATAGGTTTTGAAGTACTTTCACGAAAACAATTACTGATTGAAAAAAATCTCATTTCTACATGCGTGACCTTCAAAACTTTGGTATTATACCATATACGATAAATTTAGAATTTTGATAATAAATTTAAATAAATAATAATAAAATTGTATTTAATGGTCATTGCCGTGAACAATATTTGCTTACTTTTACTCTATATTTTTACCGAGGACAATTTTGGTTTGGTTTATCTGTATACTTTATATAACTTGGCAATTTGACGTTTAAACCAACTTCATAGTGAACTGTCAAAAATTTACTTTTTAAATACACATATTTGAAATTTGTAATTGTAATAAAAACGTCCCCTCATTTCCCTAAAATGTGTAAAATATTTCAAAACTACTCACAGAAATTTCATATTAAAGTAATTTATAATTAAAAATGCGACATGTCCACTGACAAACGTCAAAGTGACAGTAGATCTTCTTCTTAAAAATTTCAAAGCCTCCACACTCTTAGATGATTTTGCCCAAAAAAAGCAGGTTTTTTCAAGTTTTCTCGCACATCATGCGTAATAAAATTATGAATTTATAAAAAGATCACATTTCAAGTTGGCCTCTATCAAATAAAAAAAGTTTCAAATTAATCGGACAAACCGTCTAGGCTGTAGAGGTGAGCAATTGACAGTGGTGAATCTATACAAATACATAAATATATATACCTCTTACGCTTTTAGTATATGGACTAGCGGTCGGCCTGGCTTTGCCAGGCCTCACGCTAGGCTCCACGGACACTGAAGTAAGGTTCACTTCTATATCACAATATAAACTAAATTATTTCCAATCTAAAACTTTTCAATTCTGTACGTTTATTCATGCAAAGACCTATTAATTGATGCCAAACCCAATAGGTTTTAAATCTGTATCACTAATACAATTGCCGCTCAAAAAATCAATTTAATCCGCGTGCCCTTTAAAAGACATTTCATTTGATATCAAACACGATAGGTTATGAAGCACTTTCACTAAAACAATTGCGGATCTAAAAGTATTTAATTTTGTTCGCGAGATCTTCAAAAGACCTTTCATTTTATATCAAACATGATTGGTTTTGAAGCTTTTTCTCTAAAACATTTCTCGGTCGAAAAGAATACCAATTTTATATTCGAGCCCTTCAAAAGGCCTGTCATTTTATACCAAATATGATAGGTTTTGAAATACTTTCACTAAAACAATTGACGATCGAATAGTATTAAATTTTGTAAGCGAGTCCTTCAAAAGACCTTTCATTTGATACCAAACACGATAGGTTTTGAAGCACTTTCACTAAAACAATTGCCGATCTAAAAGTATTTAATTTTGTACGCGAGCTCTTCAAAAGAAGTTTCATTTTATATCAAACATGACTGGTTTTGAAACACTTTCACTAAAACAATTTTCAGTCGAAAAAAATACCAATTTTATGTTTGAACCCTTCAAAAGGCCTGTCATTTAATATCAAATATGATAGCTTTTGATCACCTTTACTAAAACAATAGACGATCAAAAAATAATCATTAATTTAACACGCATGCCCTATAAAATACATTTCATTTGAACCCAAACACGATAGGATTTGAAACACTTTTACTAAAACAATTGGCGATTTAAATGTATTAAGTTTTTTACGCAAGCCCTGCAAAAGACTTTTTATTTGATAGCAAACACGATAAGTTTTGAAGCACTTCCATTAAAACAATTGTCGATCGAATAAAATTTAATGCTGCACGGGAATTCTTCAGAAGACCTTCTATTTGATATCAAACACTATAGGTTTTGATGCACATTCACTAAAACAATTGACAAACGAAAACGTTTCAATTTTTCATGCAAGCCCGTTAAGAGACCTTTCATTTCATACCAAACTATGTTTTGAAGCACTTTCACTAAAACAATTGCGTACCGAAAAAGTCAATTTTGCATGCGAGCCCTTCAAAAGACATTTTATTTGATACCAAACCCGATATGATTCGGGAAACTATAAATTTGAAAGAATTGACATTGTATTTTTTTTTGTATTTCATATAAAAGTTCTTCCAAAACTCTTTCATATGAGATTAAGCATTATTCCGAATACTTGAAATTTGAAACAATTGACAGTCGCAATGTTTAAATTTTCTTATTTCGTCTGAAAGTTCTTTTACCGCCCTTTCATATGATATCAAACACGATATGATTCGGAAGACTTTAAGTTTAAAACAATTGACTCGTAAAATTTCAATAAAATATGTGTTTCATTTCCGAAAACATTTTGCTAAACTAACTTTTGTTTATTTCGTCTAAAAAGTTCTTCTAAAGCCCTTTCACATGACAGCAAAGAAGGCATGATTCGGAATAATTTATGTTTGAAATAATTGAAGATCGTAAAATTTTACTTCTTTTTATTTCATCGGAAAGTTCTTCTAAAGCCCTTTCATATGACACCAAATATATTTATTATCGGAATAATTTAAGTTTGAAACAAATGCCTATCGTAATATTTTAACTTTTTTTAATCCTCCTGAAAGTTCTTTCAACGACCTTCAATATGACACCAAAAACGGTATGATTCGGAATAATTTATATTTGAAACAATTGAGGATCGTAAAATTTCAACTTTTCTTATTTTATCTGAAAGTTCTTCCAAACCCCATTCATATAGCAGTAAACACGGTATGATTCGGAATACTTTATGTTTAAAATAATTGACGGTCGTTCAACCATATACGAGTTTTATTTCCGAATACATTTTGCTATATATATTAAAAATCCTTCGGACGTCATTTCTGATGAGATTTCACATTTATATTTTATATATACATGAAATCTATTGAAAATTTTCTCTAAATGTTTTTGAAAAACTGTTGGAAATCGCTGGAATATTATTTCTGACCTCGTTTTTTCGATTTATCTTTGTTTGCATTGTAGAATGTTGCGGTTTATTTTATTTGTTTTTACTGTATATTATTACTGCGGACAAATTATGCTTTGTTTCACTATATACTTTAAAAAATTAACTGATATTTTGTCTTAAAATTTTTATATGAGCATGAAATCAGTTTAAAACATGTATTCTCAATCATGCCTAAATCAATTTTCTAAATTTCTCTAACTTGTCTAGAAATTGAAATAATTCTATCAGAAAATTCCACGCGTACCAAACAGAATTAGTTTTGATGCACTTTCACTTAAACAATTATCTGTCGAAAAAAAAAACAATTTTTCACGCGAGCCTTTCAGAAGACCTTTCATTTGATACCAAATACGATAAGTTTAGAATCACTTTCACCAAAACAATTGACGATCTAAAAGTGATAAATTTTATACGGGAGCCCTTTCAAAGACCTTTCATTTGATACCAAATACGATAGGTTTTGATTCATTTTCACCAAAACAATTGCCGAACGAAAAGATTCCAATTCTGCACGTAAGCCCTTCAAAAGATCTTTTATATGATACAAATACGATGGGTTTTGATGCACCGATGAAAAAAAAATCAATTTTGTACTTGAGCCCTTTAAATAACTTTTCATTTGATACCAAACACGATAGGCCTTAAAGTACTTTCAATAAAACTATTGCCAATCGAAAAAAAATTAGTTTTGCACACGTACCCTTTAAAAGAACTTTCATAATATACCAAATATGATTCGTTTTGAAGCACTTTTAATTAAATAATTATCGATAGAAAATGTAGGAGTGCTCAAATGATTCTAATTCGAGTTATCTAGTTTTTTTAAATTGAATTTTGCCGTAGACAAAATTTACTTGGTTTTACTGTATATTATTATCGAGATCAAATTTGGTTGAGTTCACCTGTATAAATTATAAAACTTATTATTTATTTACTTTTTAAATATACGTATTTGAAATGTGTAATAATAATAAAACCGTCCTCTCATTTCCACAATATGCGTAAAGTATTTCAAAACTACTCACAAAAATTTAATATTTAAGTAATTTATTATTAAAAATGCGACATGTCCACTGACAAATGTCAAAATGATAGTAGATGTTCTTCTGAAAAATTTCAAAGCCTCCGTATTCTTTATACTTTATAAAACTTATCAATTTGACATTTTGCTTTAAAACCAACTTCATAGTGGAGTGTCGAAAATTTACTTTTTAAATACACATATTTTAAATGTATAATTATAATAAAAACGTCCCCTCATTTCCACAATATGCGTAAAGTATTTCAAAACTACTCACAAAAGTTTAATTTTTAAGTAATTTATAATAAAAAATGCGACATGTCCACTGACAAACGTCAAAGTGACAGTAGATGTTCTTCTTAAAAATTTCAAAGCCTCCACACTCTTAGTTGATTTTGCCCGAAAAACGCATGTTTTTTCAAGTTCTCTCGCACATCATGTGCACGAAAAATCTGAAACTATCAAAAGGCACTCCCCGTGATTGATCCCTATCAAATAAAAAAAGTTTCTAATAAATCGGATAAACCGTCTAGGCTCTAAAATTGTTAGAATGAACGTGATGAATCTATATATATACATAGGGAATTATGCCGTTTAGTATATAAGATAGCGGGCGGCCTCACGCTAGGCTCCACGGACACTGAAGTAAGGTTCAACTTTTTTATTTTATCTGAAAGTTCTTCTAAATCCCATTCATATAGCACTAAACACGGTATAACTCGGAATACTTTATGTTTAAAATAATTGACGGTCGTAAAATATGTATTTTTTATTTCATCTAAAAGTTCTTCTAAAGATCTTACAAATGAGACCAAACAAGTTATGATTTGGAATACATTAAATTTGAAACAATTGCCTATCGTAAAATTTCAACTTTTTTAATTTCATCTGAAACTTATTCTAAAGCCCTTTTAAGTGACACCTACCATGTTTTATTTCCAAATACATTTTGCTATATATTAAAAATTCTTCGGACGTTATTTCTAATGACATACCACATTTATATTTTATAGAAACATAAAATCAATTGGAAGTTTTCTTTAATCTTTTTTGAAAAACTGTTGGAAATCGCTGGAATATTATTTCTGACATCGTTTTTTCCAGTTATCTTTGCTTGCTTTGTAGAATGCTGCGGTCTTTTTTTTATTTTATTTTTTTTTACTGTATATTATTACTGCTGACAAATTATGCTTTGTTTCACTATATACTTTTAAAAATTAACGGACATTTTGTCTTCAAATTTTTATATGAGCATGATATTAGTTAAAAACAGTTTAAAACATGTATTCTCAATCATTTAATGCCTAAAACAATTTTCTAAATTTTTGTAACTTGTCTAGAAATTGAAATAATTCTATCAGAAAATTCCATGCGTACCAAACGGAATTAGTTTTGATGCACTTTCACTAATACAATTATCTGTCGAAAAAAAAAACAATTTTTCATGCGAGCCTTTCAGAAGACCTTTCATTTGATACCAAACACAATATGTTTTGAAACACTTTCACTAAAACAATTGCCGATCGTAAAATTAGAATTCTGCACTCGAGCCCATCAATAGACCTTTCACTTGATACCAAACACGATAGGTTTTGATGCATTTTTACTAAAACAATTGCCAATCGAATAATATTCAATTTTGTACGCGAGCCCTTCAAAAAACCTTTCATTTGATCCTAAACACGATAGGTTTTGAATTGTTTTCACTAAAACAATTGCCGATTGAAAAATATTGAATTCTGCACGTGAGCTCTTCAAAAGACCTTTCATTTAATACCAAACACAATAGGTTTTGATGCATTTTTACTAATACAATTGCCGATCGAATAATATTCAATTTTGTACGCGAGCCCTTCAATAGACCTTTGAGTTGATATCAAACATGATAGGTTTTGATGCATTTCTACTAAAACAATTGTCGATCGAATAATATTCAATTTTGTACGCGAGCCCTTCAAAAGATCTTTTATTTGATACCAAACACGATGTGTTTTGAAGCACTTTCACTAAAATAATTGCCGATCAAAAACATTAGAATTCTGCATGCGAGCCCTTCAATAGAAGTTTCATTTGATACCAAACACAATAGGTTTTTATCCACTTTTACTAAAACATTGCCGATCGAATAATATTCAATTTTGTACGCGAGCCCTTCAAAAAACCTTTCATTTGATCCTAAACACGATAGGTTTTGAAGCATTTTCACTAAAACAATTGCCGATTGAAAAAAATTGAATTCTGCACGCAAGCCCTTCAAAAGACCTTTCATTTGATACTAAACACAATGGCTGGTACCACGAGCATATTACTAAAACACTGTTTTTGGGTGTTTTAGTTAAAACCATGACGACATCTTAAAACACTCTTAAAATAATGCTTACCACGAGCATTGTTTTAAAGCTGTTTTAGCTAAAACCATGTAAGCAAGACAATATATATGACAACGTTGTAAAATACTCAATACGCATGCGCGTTTCGTGAATATTTTTGACAGTAGTTTTCAATTCAATATGAAAACAGTTTGACAGGTTATGATTTTTAGATGTCAGGTACTTCATTAAACTCATGAAAGAACACTAGTTGCTATTTGGATGAACTGTAAAAGGAGCTTCCACAATTAAAACGTAAGTATTTAACAGGAACATATTTTAATTCTAATATTTTGCACATACATTAATATGTTATTATTGCATTTTAGAAAGAGAATGGCAGCCATAAAGATTAAAACGGATAATTGAACGTCCGAGGAAAATAATTTGCAGACTGAATAAGCGAATTAAAGAAAAGATATAATAGAAAACTGACATTGCTGAAAATTATGAATGTGTTTGAAATGATTCGATACATGCGAGAACTGTAGCACTTAAAAAATTAAACGAAAATTATGTACAATACATATTTTTGTAAATTATATTTTATTAATAATAAAACTTGGTTATTTACAATATTTACTTATGGGAATGTAATAATGTAATATTCACTTATGTTACAATTAATCAATATTTATGAGACAAATAAAAACAGAAAACGGATAGTTTTTATTATAAAAGCGCACGAATTAACAAAAAGTATATTATTTATGGCCATCATCACATTCGATTAAAAAGTAGTCTGCTATACTGTAAAATTCTTGTCTAGTTTTCACTAAATTGTACAATTTGATGTATATCTGGAGATGCGATGCCAGAACTATATAGGTACACATTTCTTATAATTCTGTTGTCGTACTTTTGTAAAATGTCGTGTAGATCACCTGAAGACAATAAAATGGATAGTTATAATATACATACCTATTTGTACATGTAATGTAATTTAAATTACACCGAACTACAAGACACAGAATAGTGGTTATGTATTGTGTCATATGACAGCTGTAAAGTAGAAATTCACGCGATTTGCGACTGCGCGCAGATACTGAATAACTGGCGCGTACATTTAATTTAAATTTTACTTATCTTTATCATCTTTATTTCTTTGACGAAGTACCGCAGTGTCACCAAAACTTGCATTTCACGAGAAATCATTTTTCACTATATTATATTCTTCGCTGTTTCTTCTGAAAAACGGTATTTTTCTATAAATTCTCTCACATCCAACACAATAAATGGATTCTTGTGTTCTTTAAATAAAATTTCCCGTTTTCAATGCGTATTTACTTCAAGAACTGGGCGAATCGTACAATTTTTATCATAGACGTCAGCCATGTTTGTCTTAAAACACTGCTTAAAACAACTCTAGGCAGTTTTAGAACACGTTACTAAACAGTTGACTTAAAACATGCAAAAACAGCCAAAAACAGAGCTCGTAGTACATATATTTAGAACACCCAAAAACAACGCTCTTAAAACACCCAAAAACAGAGCTCGTGGTACCAGCCTATAGGTTTTTATGCACTTTTACTAAAACAATTGCCGATCGAATAATATTCAATTTTGTATGCGATCCCTTCAACAGACCTTTCATTTTATACCAAACATGATATGTTTTTATGCACTTTTACTAAAACAATTGTCTATCGAATAATATTCAGCAAGTTACTAAAACACTGTTTTTGGGTGTTTTAGTTAAAACCATGACGACATCTTAAAACACTCTTAAAATTATGCTTACCACGAGCATTGTGTTTAGGACGTTTTAGCTAATACCATGTAAACAAGAAAATATATATGACAACGTTGTAAAAGACGCAATACGCATGCGCGTTTCGTAACATTTTTGACAGTAGTTTCCAATTCAACATCAAACTAGTTTGACAGGTTATGGTTTTTAGATGTCAGACACTTCGTTAAACTCATGAAGGAATGCAAGTTGCTCCTTGAATGAACAGTAAAAAGTGTTTATACAATTAAAACATAAGTATTTATCACGAACATATTTTAATTTTAATATTTTGTACCTAAGCACGTACATTACTAGATTAGATTAGATTTATTTAAATTCTTGCCTTTCGGCTTGGAATTCTACATATTAGTACAAAAATAAAAATTGATGGAGGTTAACTTGACATTTAACATTATATAAGTACAGGAACTAGGACAAAATTATGTCATTTTTTAAGTATTTGATTTTTCTCTTTTCTTATCCAGGGTTCTCCGCTCCCGCGTTCGTCCAGTATGTGGTACATGCTTGACTCTTCTCTTGGTAATTCCCTGCAATTATACATCAAATGTTGTATAGTTTGTTTTCCTTCATTGCATAAGCGGCATTTCCGTTCTTCTTCGGTTTTCCAATATTTATTGTTGTTTTCTTCATTTCCACATCTCAGTCTTGCTATTGATTTTATGGATCGCTTATTTTTCTTTAATAGGTATGTAGGGGTAGTTATTGGACGTATATTCTTGTATATTTTATTATATCTTGATTCCCTAATTTTCTTGTCTTGGTCTTGTTTTTGTAGTTCTTGATCTCTGGTTTTTAGTTGATGTTTAATGTCGATGTTATTGTTTCTATATCTTTCTACTTCTATTGTTGAGTAACCATTTCGTTCGTAGTATTTCCTTCTCTTAGTTTCTCAGTTGTTCTCTTTTAGTTTTCTCTCCGCTTTTTTATTCATTTCTAACCAGCACTGATACAGGATTCTGTCTTGGTTGCAAGTTCTTATTTTCTCCTCAAATTTCACGGCTCGAAGTCCCGCGGATATTCTTAACTTATCCCTATTGGTTTCTTCGTTAATTATGTATTGCGGCGTGTTATTTTCTAGCCCTAAAGTCCATTTTAGATATTTATTATGGATTTTTTCTATTTTATCAATCTCCGACCATCCCCATATTTCGGCACCGTACATCAAAATGCTTTTAACAATTGAGTCAAACAGCATCAGTCTTATCTTGTAATTGTTAGTGAATTTCCTTTCCGCTATACCCCATATTTCTCTCATCGCTATGTTTGCCTTTTTCGCTTGCTGTTCTATGTGCTTATTTTGTTTGTTACTTTGACTGAACGTGTATCCTAAGTATTTAAACTTTTTAACTCGTTCTATTCTGTGGCCCTGCCACGTCCATTCCGTGTGACTTTCTCTTCCGCCACCTTTCTTAAATTTCATAATTTTTGATTTGTCAACATTGAGGGACATTTTCTTTCTTAGGAGGTATTTTTCTAGTCTTTTCATGACTGATTTCAATTCATCTTCGTTTTTGGCTACTATCACGATGTCGTCGGCGTAGGCTAGGGTCCAGATTTTTTTATTTCCTATTACTGCGCCCCCCGTTTGCCCTCTGCTGAGGCATTCTTCTATGTCAGATAGATAAATTGCGAATAGGGTGGGACTTAGAGGGCATCCTTGTCTTAGCCCTGTTACTGTCCAAAATTCTTCTGAGTGGGCATTTTCTGATCGTACTGTATTTGACGTTTCTAAGTATATTTCCTCTATTTTTTTAATCAGATGTAGGTCTATGTTTTTCTTTACCATAATATCCCGCAGTATGTCTCTGTCCACCTTATCAAACGCAGCTTTTAAGTCGATGAAAAATGCATAGAGTTTACCTTTTTCTTTTATTAGTTCTTGTTCGATTATATAGTTCAGTATGTAAATGTTGTCCATTGTGCTTCGACCTTTTCTAAATCCAGCTTGTGTGTCCGGTAGGATTTGGTTCTTCTCTAATTCTTCTTTTAGGCGGTTGTCTAAGATCATTGCATATAATTTGTAGGTAGTATTTAAAAGTGTTATACCCCTGTAATTGGCAGTTAGTTGTAACTCTCCCTTCTTGTGTATAGGTATAATTATACCTTTACGCCACTCTTTGGGGAAGCCTCCTCCATTCCATACTTTATTTATTATTCTTGTGACCGTCTTTAAAATTGTTTCATCCCCGTAAATTAGTGCTTTATTTGGGATACCATCACCTCCACATGCTTTATTTTTCTTTAATTTGCTTAATTGGCTGATAACTTCATCTTCTGTGATATCGTTGAACTCAAGTGTTTGGCTGCTGTTAGTTGTGTTTAGTGATTTATTCGGTCTTTTGTCTTCACCATTTAGTAAACTTAGGAAATGTTGCTTCCATTCTGCGTGGCTTATGTTTTCACTCCTCTCTTTGATTTTTTTGCGTTCTTTGCTGATATATTTCCATGCGTCTGCTTCTGATGTAATGTTATGTAGTTCCAACTTCACTTTTTCATTTTATGTGGCTTGCTTCTCTATCCGTAGTTTCTTGTATTCTTTGTGTTTTTGATTATACTCTTCGATTGTTATCGCTCCCTTCTTAAGTTTCCTCAAGGATTTTCTTACTTCTTTTTTCTTCTCTCTGCACTCTTTATCCCACCAGTCGTTTTTATAATAGGTGGCTTGTTGCCCTTTTTTCGTTACTCGTGTTATTGCTCCCTCTATTAATTTTATTAATTTCTCCATTTCTTCATTAATGTCGTTGTCACATTCTGTAAGGGCTATCTTGCTAACTTTTTCTTTGTATGTTTTTATTGTTTTTTCGTTCCATAAAATTACATTTTTTTCTTCATTAGTATTTATTAAGGAATTTGTGTAGTTTGTTAGCGTTATTGCAATCGGTTGGTGGTCAGATTCTATTCTTTCTTCTATTTCAAATCTTTTTATTTTGTGTGTGGCTTCTTGATTAACTATGCCGTAATCTATCACTGACGATTCGTTTCTACTGTTGAAGTATGTATGTTCTCCGGATTCGTCGCCGGCTGTGTTACCATTCAATATATTCCAGCCCTTATCTTCTATCCAGTTTATTAATGTAGTACCTTCGTTGTTTTTGATTTTGTCTTTTGACTTACGTTTTTCCACTGTATTTGTATTACTATTAAATGAACCTCCGTCTTCCCCTGTTCTTGCATTAAAATCCCCCCCCAAGAATTAAATTATTTTCTTCTGTTTCCTGTATATTTGCTTGTATTTCTTGGATTATTTCATTAATTCTGTTATTATTGTAAATAGTTAGTACACGCCATTCTTCTTTGTCTAGTTGTATTATTCTTTCTTGTATGTTTTCTTTGTAAATGTGATTTGTGCTAGTTTCAGTAATATTATCTTTAACTCCTGTTATAATGCCCCCCATTGCTCTTCCTTTTTTATGTGTTCTTTTTGCGAACTTGCATTTCCATTTGTAATTTTTTGGTAACTTATTTTTAATTTTAACCCAGTCTTTTTCTTCTACCCATGTTTCTGTTAATCCTATGAAATCGTATTCTATAATGTAATCCCAAAAATCTATATCTTTACCTTTTATTCCCGCAATATTCCAGAAACCAAATTTGATACTATGTACTGATGGTGGTTTGACGTTTATTTCTCTTTCGCGTTGTCGTTTTTTGGCTGTGTCATTTCTTGAATTTGGTTCGTTATGTCGTTCCATTCGTACCATATTTCTTGAATTCTCACTTTCTTATATGCTACTATTGCCTTTTTGCCTTTACTTCTTTCTTCTTTTGCTATGTGTCTTAGTTTTGCTTGGATTGCTCTTTCTTTTGCAGTCAGATCATGGTCTATGTAAATCGTCTTTCCTTGTAGTTTATATTTGTTTTTCATTATCTTTTGTTTTTCTTCCCAATTTTCTAAACTCACAATAACTGATGCCTTTTCTCCCGACCCTATTTTGTTTGCGCCTGTAGTTTTTATATTTATATCCATTTCTGTTTGAAACCATTCTGTTGCCGCTCGTGGTACCAGCCTTTAGGTTTTTATGCACTTTTACTAAAACAATTGCCGATCGAATAATATTCAATTTTGTATGCGATCCCTTCAACAGACCTTTCATTTTATACCAAACATGATATGTTTTTATGCACTTTTACTAAAACAATTGTCTATCGAATAATATTCAGCAAGTTACTAAAACACTGTTTTTGGGTGTTTTAGTTAAAACCATGACGACATCTTAAAACACTCTTAAAATTATGCTTACCACGAGCATTGTGTTTAGGACGTTTTAGCTAATACCATGTAAACAAGAAAATATATATGACAACGTTGTAAAAGACGCAATACGCATGCGCGTTTCGTAACATTTTTGACAGTAGTTTCCAATTCAACATCAAACTAGTTTGACAGGTTATGGTTTTTAGATGTCAGACACTTCGTTAAACTCATGAAGGAATGCAAGTTGCTCCTTGAATGAACAGTAAAAAGTGTTTATACAATTAAAACATAAGTATTTATCACGAACATATTTTAATTTTAATATTTTGTACCTAAGCACGTACATTACTATATTATTATAATGTTATTATTGTATTTTAGAAAGAGAATGGCCAGCTGAAAAGATTAAAACGGAAAATTGAATGTCCGAGGAAATGAATTTGCTTCCTAAATTAAAGAAAGGATGTGACAGAAAACTGGCATGACTGGATATTATGAATGTGTTTAAAACGATTCGACTAGGAAGAATTGTAATTTGTAGCACTTAACAAAAAAATTAAACGAGAAATATGTACAATACAACTTTTATTTTATTAATAATAAAACTTTGCTATTAACAACATTCACTTATGTTAAATTTAATTAAAATTTATGAAGCAAATAGGAACAGAAAGAGGATAGTTTTTATTTTAAAAGTGCAAGAATTAACAAAAAGTATTGTAAATATAATAATCATCTCATTCGATTACAGAGGGATATTCCGCTATACTGTAAAATTATTGTCTGGTTTTCGCTAAATTGTCCAATTTGATGAATACTTGAATATGCGATATACTCTATTCCCTGTATAAAAACGATTACGTCACATTCGGTATCCATGTGATTCAAGATTTTGTGCTTAAAACGTTTACATTGGTATACTCTCGCAGCCAACAAAATAACTGGATTCTTGCGTTCCTAAAGTAAAATTACCCGTTTTTAATGCCTATTTACTACAAGAACTAGGCGAATCGTACAATTTTTATCATAGAAGTCAGCCATGTTTTGTTAAAACACTGCTTAAAACAACTCTAGGCAGTTTTAGAACATGTTACTAAACAGTTGCATTAAAACACGCAAAAACAGAGCTCGTGGTACGTATATTTAGAACACCCAAAAACAGCGCTCTTAAAACACCCAAAAACAGAGCTCGTGGTACCAGCCTATAGGTTTTTATACACTTTTACTAAAACAATTGCCGATCGAATAATATTCAATTTTGTATGCGATCCCTTCAACAGACCTTTCATTTTATACCAAACATGATATGTTTTTATGCACTTTTACTAAAACAATTGTCTATCGAATAATATTCAATTCTGCATACGAGCCCTTCAAAAGATCTTTCATTTGACACCAAACACGATAGGTTTTGATACATTTTTACTAAAACAATTGCCGATCGAATAATATTAAATTTTGTACGCGAGCCCTTCAATAGTCCTCCAATTTGATATCAAACACGATAGGTTTTGATGCATTTTTACTAAAATAATTGCCGATCGAATAATATTAAATTTTGTACGCGAGCCCTTCAATAGTCCTCTAATTTGATATGAAACACGATAGGTTTTGATGTATTTTTACTATAACAATTGCCGAATGAATAATATTAAATTATCTACGCGAGCCCTTCTATAGTCCTTTCATTTGATACGAAACACGATAGGTTTTGATGCACTCTTATTAAAACAATTGCCGATTGAATAATATTTAATTTTGTACGCAAGCCGTTCAAAAGATCTTTCATTTGATACCAAAGACGATAAGTTTTGATGCACTCTTACTAAAACAATTGCAGATGGAATAATATTTAATTTTGCATGCGAGCCCATCAAAAGGCCTTTCATTTGATAACAAACACGATAGGTTTTAATGTGCATTTAATAAAACAATTTCCGATCGAATAATATTCAATTTTGTACGTGGGCCTTTCAACATACCTTTCATTTGATACCAAACACGATAGGTTTTGATGCACTCTTACTAAAACAATTGCCGATCGAACAATATTCAATTTTGTACGCGAGCTCTTCCAAAGACCTTTTATTTTATACTAAACACGATAGGTTTTGAATCACATTCAATAAAACATTTGCTGATTGAAACAAATCTTAATTCTACATGCGTGACCGTCAAAACTTTCATATTATACCTAATACGATAAGTTTTGAAACACTTTCAATAAAATAAATATCGATAATAAATTTGGATAAATAATAATAAACAATATTTGCTTAGTTTTACTATATATTTTTACCGAGGACAATTTTGGTTTGGTTTACCTGTATACTTAAAAACTTGTCAATTTGACGTTTAAATCAACTTCATAGTGAACTGTCAAAAATTTACTTTTTAAATATACATATTTGAAATGTGTAATTATAATAAAAACGTCCCCTCATTTCCCCAATATGTGTAAAATATTTCAAACCTACTCACAGATATTTCGTATTTAAGTAATTGATAATTAAAAATGCGACATGTCCACTGACAAATGTCAAATCGATTGTAGACGTTCTTCTTAAAAAAACCAAAGCCACCACACTCTTAGTTGATTTTGCCCCAAAAACGCAGGTTTTTTCAAGTTTTCTCGCACATCATGTGCACGAAAAAACTAAGACTAACAAAAGGCACCCCCCATGATTGATCTCTATCAAATAAAAAAAGTTTCAAATTAATCGGACAAACCGTCTAGGCTGTAGAGGTGAGCAATTGACCGTGGTGAATCTATACAAATATATATATATATATATATATATATATATATATATATATATATATATATATATATATATATATTTATATATAGATATGCCCCTTACGCTTTTAGTATATGGACTAGCTACGCTCCGCTGACACTGAAATAGGATTCGCCTCTGTAAGACAATTGACACTATACAAATTAAATTACTTCCGAAGTAAAAGTTTTCAATTCAGCAAGTCTGTTCTTTAAAATACCTTTAATTGGTACCAAACACGATAGGTTTCGAAGCTCTGTCACTTTAAGTTGAAAACAATTGACGATCGTAAAATATATTTTTTATTATATCATCTGAAAGTTCTTCTAAAGCCCTTCCATATGATATCAAACACGACATAATTCGGAATACTTTAAGTTTAAAACAATTGACGATCGTAAAATTTCAATGAAATACATGTTATATTTCCGAAAACATTTCGCTAAACTGTTAAGAGACCTTCGAACGTCATTTCGGACAGTTCCACATTTATATTTTTTAAAGATCAGCATTTAAAACACCTTTCCATATTTTTCTTAAATCAACGATTTTCATAACCTGGATCTAGTATATAAGAGGTAATGTTGTTCCTTAATCATAGATTTGTCAAATTCAAGTTTTGTGTTAAAAAACGTTTATATAAACATGAAAGCAATTGGAACCAGATCAAAACATATATCCCCAATCCTATAATACCTTAATACATTTAAAAAATTGCTCTAACTTTTCTCTAAATTAATATAATTGTGTTAAAAAGCTTTTAGTATATGGACTAGCTAGTTTTGAAACACCTTTACTAAAACAATGGACGATCAAAAAAAAAATTAATGTAACACGCGTGCTCTTTAAAAGCCTTTTATTTGAAAACAAACACGATAGGTTTTGAAACACTTTCACTAAAAGAATTGACTATCGAAAAGTATTACATTTTGTAAGCGAGTCCTTCAAAAGACCTTTCATTTGATACCAAACACAATAGGTTTTGAAGTACTTTCACTAAAACAATTGCCGATCTAAAAGTATTTAATTTTGTACGTGAGTTCTTCAAAAGACCTGTCATTTTATATCAAACATGATTAGTTTTGAAGCATTTTCACTAAAACAATAGACAATAGACGATCAAAAAATAATAATTCATTGAATACGCGTGCCCTATAAAATACCTCACATTTGAAACCAAACACGATGGGATTTGAAACACTTTTAGTAAAACAATAGACGATTGAAATGTATTAAGTTTTGTACGCAAACCCTTCAAAAGAACTTTCATTTGGTAGCAAACACGAAAGGATTTGAAGCACTTTCATTAAAACAATTGTCGATCGAATAAAAATTAATGCTGCACGCGAGTCCTTCAAAAGACCTTCCATATGATATCAAACACGATAGGTTGTGATTCACTTTCACTAAAACAATTGACAAATGAAAATATTTAAATTTTGCATGCAAGCCCGTTAAAAGACCTTTCATTTCATACCAAACAATATGTTTTGAAGTACTTTCACTAAAACAATTACGTATCGAAAAAGTCAATTTTGCATGCGATCCCTTTAAAAGACTTTCTATTTGATATCAAACGCGGTATGATTCGCGAAACTTTAAATTTGAAACAATTAACATCGTAAGTTCTTTCAAAACTCTTTCATATGATATTAAACACGGCATTATTCCGAATACTTCAAATTTAAAACAATTGACAGTCGCAAAGTTTAAATTTTTTTATTTCATCTGAAAGTTCTTTTAAAGCCCTTTCATATGATATCAAACACGATATGATTCGGAATACTTTAAGTTTAAAACAATTGACTGTCGTAAAATTTCAATAAAATATGTGTTTTATTTCCGAAAACATTTTGCTAAACTAATTTCTTTTTATTTCATCTGAAAGTTCTTCTACAGCCCTTTCATATGACAGCAAAGAAGGCATGATTCGGCATAATTTACGTTTGAAACAATTGAGGATCGTAAAATTTAACTTTTTTATTTTATCGGAAAGTTCTTCTATAGCTCTTTCATATGACACCCTACACAGTATGATTCAGAATACTTTATGTTAGAAAAAATTAACTATTATAAAATTTCAACTCTTTATTTCAGCTGAAAGTTCCCCTAAAGTCATTTCATATGACACCAAATATATTAATTTTCGGAATACTTTAAGTTTGAAACAAATGCCTATCGCAAAATTTTAACTTTTTTATTCCATCTGAAAGTTCTTTTAACGCCCTTTAATATGACACCAAAGACGGTATGATTCAGAATAATTTATGTTTGAAACAATTGAGGATCGTAAAATTTCAACTTTTTTTATTTTATCTGAAAGTTCTTCTAAAACACCATTCATATAGTACTAAATACGGTATGATTCGGAATTCTTTATGTTTAAAATAATTGACGGTCGTAAAATATATATTTTTTATTTCATCTGAAAGTTCTTATAAAGATCTTACAAATGAGACCAAACAAATTATGATTTGGAATACTTTAAATTTGAAACAATTGCCTATCGTAAAATTTCAACTTTTTTAATTTCATCTGAAACTTATTCTAAAGCCCTTTCAAATGACACCTACCATGTTTTATTTCCGAATACATTATGCTATATATTAAAAATCTTTCGAATATCATTTCTGATGACATTCCACATTTATATTTTATATATACATGAAATCAATTGAAAATTTTCTTTAAACTTTTTTGAAAAAATTTGGAAATCGCTAGCATATTAATTCTGACATCGTTTTTTCGAGTTACCTTTGTTTGGATTGTAGAATGCATATCAAATTACTGCGGAAAAATTATGCTTTGTTTCACTATATACATTTAAAAATTAACTGACATTTTGTCTTCAAATTTTTATGAGCATTAAATCAGTTGAAATCAGTTGAAAACATGTATTCTCAATCATTTAATGCCTAAATCAATTTTCAAAACTTGTCTAGAAATTGAAATAATTCTATCAGAAAATTCCATGCGTACCAAACAGAATTAGTTTTGATGTACTTTCACTAAAACAATTATCTCTCGAAAAAAAAACATTTTTCACACGAGCCTTTCAGAAGACCTTTCATTTGATACCAAACACAATATGTTTTGAAACCCTTTCAATAAAACAACTGACGATCGAAAAGAATCAATTTTTCACGCGAGCCCTTCAAAAAACCTTTCATTTAATACCAAACACGATATTTTTTAAGCTCTTTTACTAAACCTATTGACGATCGAAGATTATTAAATTTTGTACGTAAGCCTTTCAAAAGACCTTTCATTTGATACGATAAGTTTAGAAGCACTTTCACTGAAACAATTGACGATCTAAAAGTAATAAATTTTATACGCGAGCCCTTTTAAAGACCTTTCATTTGACACCAAATACGATAGGTTTTGAATTATTTTCACTAAAACAATTGCCGAACGAAAAGATTCCAATTCTGCACGTGAGCCCTTCAAAAGACCTTTTATATTATACCAAACACGATGGGTTTTGATGCACTCTCTCACTAAAACAGTTACCGATGGAAAAAAAATTAATTTTGTACTCGAGCCCTTTAAATAACCTTTCATTTGATACCAAACACGATAGGCCTTAAAGTACTGTCACTAAAACTATTGCTGATCGAAAATATTTTAGTTTTGCACACGTACCCTTTAAAATAACTCTCATAATATACCAAATACGAGTGGTGTTGAAGCACTTTTAATTAAACAATTATCGATAGAAAATTTAGGAGTGCCCAAATGATTCTAATTCGAGTTATCTGGTTTTTCTAAATTGAACTTTGCCGTAGACAAAATTTGCTTGGTTTTACTGTATATTATTATCGAGATCAAATGAGTTCACCTGTATAAATTATAAAACTTGTCAATTTAACGTTTTGTTTCGAAACCAAATTCATTGTGGACTGTCAAAAATTCACTTTTTAAATACACGTATTTGAAATGTGTAATTATAATAAAAACGTCCCCTCATTACCACAATATACGTAAAGTATTTCAAAACTACTCACAAAAATTTAATATTTAAGTAATTTATAATTAAAAATGCGACATGTTCACTGACAAATGTCAAAATGACAGTAGATGTTGTTCTTAAAAATTCCAAAGCTACCATATTCTTTATACTTTATAAAACTTGTCAATTTGACGTTTTGCTTTAAAACCAACTTCATAGTGGACTGTAAAAAATTTACTTTTTAAATACACATATTTGAAATGTATAATTATAATAAAAACGTGCCCTCATTTCCACAATATGCGTAAAGTATTTCAAAACTACTCACAAAAGTTTCATTTTGAAGTAATTTATAATTAAAAATGCGACATGTCCACTGAAAAACGTCAAAGTGACAGTAGATCTTCTTCTTAAAAATCTCAAAGCCTCCACACTCTTAGTTGATTTTGTCCCAAAAACGCAGGTTTTTTCAACTTTTCTCGCACATCATGTGTACGAAAAATCTGAGACTATCAAAAGGCACTCCGCGTGATTGACCTCTATCCAATAAAAAAAGTTTGAAAAAAATCGGATAAACCGTCTAGGCTGTAGCGATTTACAAATGGGCGTGATGAATCCATATTTATATATATATATATATATATATATATGTACCTTATCAAAATAGTATAGAGGATTATTTCCCGGAAACCCCGCAATATCCTTGTACAGATCATTAAATTTTATGTTAGATATCAAAACGCTATCGTTTTGATTCGTGTTCCTAGCTATTTGCGATATTAAATCTTTTATTTCTTTTTTGTCTATGTGCTGTTTTTGCCAAATGTTGTCGAAATTCAAATCTGAAGTTAATGCTCTCAGTTGCGTGACCCAATTATATACCGGATAATTATTAGTGCTCTGATCTAAATAAATTAGTCTTTTATAAATTATTTTTGTAATACGTTTAACATCCATCAATAATACCCTTGCCCACTAATGTAAAGCACGTTTTGTTATTTCTAGTTTTATGTGATTAATTCCTGATTGTTTTCTAAGTAGAGGTCCTGGCGTTGTTCTTGAACAGAGTAGCATACGTTTAATGAATTTAAGTTGACAAATTTCTCATTTCTCTTGATATCTCAGACCCCATATTTCTACCGCGTACAAAGTCGTGGCTTTAATAATTGTATCTAACAACTTCCGTTTTTCAGACCAACCGTTAGACTTCTCTTTCACTAGGATATCTTTAACGCTACGAATGGCCACAGCCGATTTCTTTATAGCATTATTTGTAGCTTCCAAAAATTTACCCGAACTAGAAAAAGTAATGCCAAGGTAGCAAAATTGTTTCTCTACTTTAACAGTTTGTAACCAATATTTAAAAATCGGTATATGACTACTCAATCTACCTTTATGAAAAGGTAGGATTTTAGTTTTTTCTGGATTAACTTGAATATTATTTGCGTCACAGTATTTTTTAAGGTAACAGAGCTTTTTTGCACATCGACTGGAGAGCTGCATAACAGTATTACGTCATCAGCATACGCGAGAAATAAAAGATCCTTAAAGCCATCAATGTTCAATCCCATACGAAGAGAATCATCCAGATAGTTTATATACAGAGAGAACAAAGTTGGAGATAAAATCTCGCCTTGCATAAGCCCCTCTGTCAGATCTACATAGCATGTTGCCTCTGAACTAGAATTTTTGAAAGTTATTTTGGCGTTACCGTACAAATTCTGAAAAATCCGTATCACTTTAGAACTCAATCCTGCACCATACAATTGAAACCAAAGTATGTTATGGTTCAAGGAGTCAACAGCGCGCTTTAAATCAATGAAAATTGCGTAGACGCAGCCTTTGGGTAGCCTTGTAAATGAATGGTTGAAGATAAACAAAAGATGCATTCCACTGTGGTACGGTTTTTTCGGAAACCCATTTGATTTTCAGAGAGAATATAGTTTTTTTGTAGGAAATTATTCAGACGAAGCAAAATAATTTTGCTAAACAACTTACAAATGGCATTAATTAATGCAATACCCCGATAGTTTGCAGGATCAGCTGTATCTTCCTTTTTGTTAACATGAATAGCTGAATAGATGCCCAAGAAGAAGGCAAGACTTCTTGTATAATTTTGTTGACAAGATTAAAAAGGTAATGCAACCAATTATAGGGGAGATTCTTAAAAAAAGTTATTATTTATTGCATCATTAGCAGGGGCTTTGCCAGTTTAGGAGCCGTTGATACTTACTATTAACTCTTCCATAGTAATCACTAAATCAAAATTTGGATTCGTACAATCAAAAAATTGAGAGGCTTCAGTGTTTGCATTTAGATATAAGTTGTTATAATACTTTAACCACGTTTTTATGCTTATAATATTTGTGGCACTACATCTTGATTTTAATTTGCGAACTACTGCCCAAAATTCAGAATTATTTGTAGTCATAGCTACGCTATTAGTGATTTCTAATTGATACTCTTTTTTGCATTGATTTATTAAGCTTAGGTAGGAACGCTTGCTGTCTACAAAATTATTTGTATTAATATCCGATGGATCTTTTTTAAATACTTTCAGAAATATCTTGGCTTGCTCCTTCAATTCCAGATATTGTTTGTTAAACCACGGTTTGTTAATTGGCAATCTACCTAACGATTTGTTATTGTTATTATTTGTTTTTATTTTAAGCATATCCGTGCTTGCAGCTACTTCTTTAATTGATTTAATTATATTATTATTTAATTCCAATATATCATGACTATTGAAGTAAATGAAAAGCGAGTCTCTCATCAAATTTGAAAAAAATGCAGCATTCTGTTCAGAAACTTCAAACTTAATGATATATTCCAACTTGTTGCTCTTATCTAGAGCATCTAGAGCAACATTATTACTTTTAGCAAGAAAAGAGAGAAAACAAATATTATGCCCCGACGATTCCAAGGTCGGTATAATTTCAAAACTAGCGACATTTTCTAATATTAATGTATCAATCCACACTAAGTCGATTGTGCTTTTACTATTTCGACATACATACGTATACGCACCTGGGAAATCTCCTACTGACCGTCCGTTTAGCATATACAAGCCTTGAAATTCCATTATATCCATGAGTTTTCTACCTCTGCAGTCGACTTCCTCATGATTCGAGATTCTATGTTCATAAACATTTGGGTTGGAGATAACATTTTCCGAGCAATGAATTAATTGTCCGACTTTTGCGCTAAAATCCCCGAGTAAGATGACCTTGGTGTTCAAAGAGAGCTGGCCTAAAACACAGTCAAGTGAGTCATCTAATAGTTGCAACAGAGTGTTATTATTTAAAGAGGGCTGCAGATAAAAAGTGCCAAGTAAATATTTATCTGAGCTTGTACATAGCTGTAAAAATAACCAATGATTACTAGAATCTACGACTCGAATATGCGAAAAGTACTTGTTTTTACACAAAACCATCAATCCTCCGCTGACACGATCCCTTGTTATTAGTGGGGTAGTATTGAAGAGGAGGATTATTCAGTTTTTTTTAGTTTTACCGGGTGTTGGTTACTGTCTTGGCCGAAGAAGTCGGTCTATGGGGCCTTAAGTTTTCCCTTATTTTTGTTTAGGCCTCCCAGATTTTTGTTGTTCTTGAGGATTGATTGCGTTCTTGGATGTTTCTTGGCTATTTGCAACATTTTGTTTCTGAGAGCTATTGTACCTTTTGTTTTCGGTCTCTGTTTTACCGTTTTGGCTCTCTTTCGAGTCGTATTCGTCTTCTGTGTATTCTGCTTTATCCGGGTGTACCTCGCTTTCTTCCTCCAGTATGTTTGGTATACTAGGCGTTGATTGCGAGAGTCTTGAGTTTTTTTTTTA
Organism: Pterostichus madidus; assembly: GCA_911728475.2. Classification (NCBI taxonomy): domain Eukaryota; kingdom Metazoa; phylum Arthropoda; class Insecta; order Coleoptera; family Carabidae; genus Pterostichus; species Pterostichus madidus. The sequence goes on from OU452311.1 coordinate 13,009,450, forward strand.
ATTTATCTCCGTCTTCAGTTTTATCAGCTTCTAATTGTTGTAGTGAGAATTTTTATTAGGGTAATAGTCAATGGCAAAAAATTCGGTAGTCTCGACCAAAAATGCTTTGTTTCTGATTGATTTCGTGTCTTTGAGGTAGGGCTTTAATTTGTATCTAGCTTCTAATTCTGAGCTGGTGTACTCTTGTTCTATATGGATCTTTGTATTTATTAGCAGTTTTCTTTGAGCCATTATTTCTTGTTTCTTATTTAAGTTCCATAGTATTACTCTGACTAATCTGTTTTTACCGCTTGTTTTTTTTTCCGATTCGCTGAATCAATTCAAAGTCTTCATTGTTTATGCCGACGTTGAGTTTATTTCTTATTATTTCTGATTATTTTCGCGATTTTAACTCGTTGCTTACTGTTCGGTTTATCGTTGCCTTCAGGTATTCCGTGTATAATTATGTTGTTTATTTTCGTAAGTTTCTCTAAGTTCTCCAGCTTTCTGTCTTTTTGTTCAATATCATGTTTTAGTTTCATATATTCTTCTTTTAGTGCTTTCAGATCTTTTTCTATGTCTTCTATTCTATTGTTTGTTTGTTTTAGCATCTGGATTATGTCTAGTTTGGCATCGTTAATAGATTTTACCATTAATAATTGGTTTTCTTTGATACTATTCAAAATTAAGTCCGTGTTATCAGACATTGTTGTCCTCAGTGATTTTTGGAGGAGCTATATTTTATCTAGTCTTAAAGGATGATTTCTCTGGTTACAGAACAGTATATTTTCTCCGACACAAGTCAGATGTCTCTGACAAACTTTGGGACTTTCTTGCTCATCACAAGGACTTTACTCCATATGAAATCAACATAGAAAAGTAGCTAATCACGAACGCAAACTCAGATCTCGTGAAAGCTTGAGTAGTCCAGCAAGATTTAATTCTGAACTATGTTGAATTACTGGAACCCACATCTTACAATGAAGCTGTGACATCTGCAGAGGCCATAAGCTACAGAGGCCATAAGCTGCCGATGGGTGTTTAAAGTCAAACACTCACCTTCTTCCGACAAACAACGGTGCAAGGCACGTCTAGGTGCTCGAGGCTTTCTTCAACAACCTAGCATGGATTCGGGTGAAATCTACTCTCCGGTAGTCATATTTGACTCAATCAGCATCCTGCTGGCTGTAGCTGGGCACAAGAACTACAAAATTGTCCAATTCGACATAAATATAGCTTTTCTGCACGGCGACTTGCTCGAGGACATCTACATAAACGTTCCAGAGAGTATAAACGAAAAGAACGGGATAGTTTGTAAGCTACAAAAATCCTTATATGGCTTAAAGCAAGCTCCACGTTGTTGGCACTTAAAATTTACCAATTTCTTAAAACAGTTTAATTTCAATCAATGTAAGGCTGTGTTTATTTTGGTAAATTTAATGATAAAGCTGTTTTTCTAACTTTATATGTAAAAGATGATAATATTGATAATCAAAGTGCAATCAAAATGATTAAAAATCCAGAATTTCACCGCAGAACGAAGCACATAAACATCCGTTACCACTTCATTCGTGAAGTATATATGAGTGGTGATTTGACGGGAAGCCACAGGAGTAGTTTTAATGTGGTGAAAATTGTTTGTCGGCTGTGGGAATCGAACCCGGATTCTCAAATCTACTGGCCGACGGGATACTACTGAGCCACCTACTCCATTATTTTTAATTGTAATAAACAATTAAAGTGATACATCCAGCGTGGCACTAAGGAGAATCTCTGTAATCAATTTACGTTTTTAATCTTTTTAAATGAAAAGTTGTGCTATTCAAATACAAACTTTGAAACTTAGTGCTTTTCATATTCGCTTGCTATGAACAATTGAATTGGCGAATTCTGCGTGATCCTGAGAGAGAAGTTCTACAATCTATTTACTTTTTTAATCTTTCAGTATGATGAGTCAGTGCTACACAGGACTAATTTAAAGGCTCAGAGCGCCCTAAGCGATTTGCAAAAAAGCGCCGTTTTTCAGATAGATAAAAAAAACATTCTTCTATTACAATAATTTGGTTTCAAATAAAATAAAATAAAAATTACACAAAAAATAAAATATGTTTAAAATTACATAAATTAATTACAAGAGTAAAATAGAAGTACTAAATCATAAAAATTTTAATTTACGACAATATCATTTATTAACATAGAATACTGTTTCTGATTGTTACAAATGTATTCCAAATTCCCTTTAATACTTTTGTTATTAAATTTATTATTTTTTTTAACATTTTAGTAAAGTGGCACGATATTGTTCATCTATTAATGATATAAAATATTTACTAATTTTCAAATACTTTAAATGGCAATGTAACTGAAAAATTATATTTTAATTAATTGCAAAAGTAAAATAGAACTACTAAAGCATCCAAATTGAAATAAATATAATATATATCTAAAAATAATGAAAGTGAAAAGTTTATTTAATTTCTTTTTACTTTATGGTACACAGTATAAAGAAGTATTGGAATCGAGAAAAATAGTCGTCGACGAGATTTTCGCGGAAATACGTGTTTTGAGGTCCACTGAATCCGTTTTGACTATTTTCTCAATGATGTCTCTCTCTCTCTCTCTCTCTCTCACTGTGTGTGTGTGTGTGTGTGTGTGTGTGTGTGCGCGTGTGTGTGTGCGTGTGTGTGTGTATGGGGGGGGGTGGATGGTTGGATGTATGTCCGAGTGTGCAATATATCATGAACGAGATAAGATTTGTTAACGAAACTTGGTAATTATAAGTTTCATGAAAATATGAAGATCTGAGTTGATTTGGAATGAAATTTAAAAACCGGAAGAGGAAGTTTACCGGACACACAATACAATCAATCCCATTTATTTCAAAAATGGAATCAGTTACGAAAAAAAGTTTCAAAGACAAAAGTTTTAAGGACAAAACAACTCAGAATCTGATCAACGAGAAGGCGAAGAGGTTCTTGAGGAGTGTGAAGAGGAATCAGCTATAAGCGACGTCAGGGGTGAAGAGGTTATCGAAGTGAGTGACGAGGATACTTCTTGGAACACAACAACTAAAGATAACCCACCACCAAAAATGTCGGGAAATGAAGATCTGATTAAAATATTCAAGGAAGAAATGGCAAAAACTTCGATACGTCTAGAAAAGAAATTATCTGAAGGTCTTAATGGCATAAAGCAAGATGTCAAGAAAATAACTCAAACGGTAGAGAAGCTAACCACGGAAGTAAAGGAGTGTAAAAATGCGTGCAAAAATCTCAAGACGACATGTGAACAATGCAGGCAAAGTATGAAGATATCCTAGGAAAAGTCCAAAACATCGAATCCCAAGTCCGACAGGTACAGGACATGGCGAGGCCATCGCAGACAAGGATTCTAGATGAGGTTGAAGAGCGAAAGTTTCACAAAAACAGCCTCATTGTTTATGGGATCGAGGAATCAGATATCAGAGAGTCGAGAGGTCGCGCTGTGTATGATATAGATGCCGTGAAAACTGCATTCAAAGATCTACAGTTGAATTCTGATAATGTTGTGCAACACGTGCTCAGATTAGGTAAGCACAGACAAGACACAGTGGCCCCCAGACCAGTGAAAGTGGTGATGTCATTATCCCGTAATTGTTAAATCGGTACTGAGTAACAACAGAAGGCTGCCAACTGGGATCAGGGCTAACAACGACTTCACACCTATGCAAAGGGTTGAGAGGAAAAAACTCAGGGAGAAACTAGCTGAGCAGCAGAAAGACAACCCTAATCTCAGAATAAAGTTCACAAGAGGCAAACCGCGAATAACAACTGACACGGGAAATGGACAGGGGCAGCAACACTAAATGTGGCAAGAATAAATCCCAAAATTATGTACACAAATGCGGTTACCAGTCGTCAAATCACGGCCTCCAAAGATGTTAGTGGCGAAGGAGCCACAGGGGTAGTTTTTGAAATTATGAAAATTGTTTGTCACCTGTGGGAATCGAACCAGGGTTCTCAGGATCCACAGGCCGACTTCATACCACTGAGCTAGCCACCCCGTGGTAACCGCATTTCACACGCGAAAATATATTACCGAGATCTGCTAAAGCAGAATGTTATCCTCTGTAACAGGTTGAAGGCGTGATGATATATTTATTTAATTTTTGAATAAAAATAAAACAAAATAACAAGTGTATATGAAAAGCACGAACTTTCAAAATTTGTACCTGAGCAAAACAAAGCATTAACTCCTCATATAAAAATATTTTAAAAAACTAAATAAATTAGGTAGGTTCTCTCTTAGTGTCACGCTGGATTCCCCAAGTCAACTGTTAATAAAATGTGTATATGGACAGAACAAACTTTCGAAATTTGTATCTAAGCAGAATAAACCTAGCACTAACTCCTCATATAAAAAGATTTTTTAAAACTGAATAGATTAGATAGGTTCTCTCTTAGTGTCACGCTGGATTCCCCAATTAAATTGTTAATAACATGTGTATATGAATAGAACAAACTTTCAAAATTTGTATCTAAGCAGAACAAACCTAGCACTAACTCCTCATGTAAAAACATTTTTAATAACTGAATAGATTAGGTAGGTTTACTGTTAAAAATAATTATGATGCTCAGACCTGCCGGTACTAGCTTTTGACAGTGGAGAAGGCGTGCGGTCCAAATGTTCAGTGGTTCCGTGAACCAATGACTCACAGTCAACAACAATAATTCCGGGGGCGCCACAGTTAACCTAACAGCTGACGTAAACCTACTCTCGAGTCGGCCAACAAACTCCAGAGTTTCCAGAACACCTAGCAAGAACTTACAGACGGATAGGGTTATGCGAGTAAGATAACTAAGCACATAAATTATAACTAGTATATTGAAAATAATAAATGAAATAGTACACATTGAGTGCAGGAGATAAATTTGTGAAATAATAATAGATAACAATTTGAACGTACAAGGTATTATCGTCGAGTTTCGAATGAATCTGGTCAGTGCCGAATAAAAGTATGACTGAACCAGAAGATGCTTCGCGTAGCACACCGACGAAGCGGTAACTAGGACTTCAGTAAAGTAAAGAAACACTAAGGGCCAAATTCACAGTTGTCACTCACTCTAATCTCATCCTCACCTCACTCTCAAAGTCAATGTAACTAAGGCAACTAACTCAAGAATTTGTACAATTTGAGTTAGTTGCCTTAGTTACTTCGATTTTAAGTGTAAGATGAGAATGAGTTGAGGGTGAGTCACGACTATGTATTTGACCCTAAATCGCTCATACACACGTGGTTTCGATGGTCGACCATGGAATATCGTGGTGCGCGTAAAACCTGACTCAGTAGCCCTAATCACGAACCAACGCACGACTACGGAAACAGTTGTGCCAAACGTGCACACAAATGAATACCTAACGGCGGTGATCAGAAAGTCTCGAACCCAACCGATAATTACAATCAAAATGTTTGTTACCAATGTATATCTACTACTAATTTGTGGAATAACAAATAAATCAATTAAAACAACAATACGTAAGTATCTCGTGTACATAAAAATTAATATCAAATAATCTACAACAAATAACCAAAAATGGTAATGAAAATAGGAAAGTATTTGCTTAGCAGTAGGTGGAGGCAGGGGTATAGATCCTTGCATCAGCACACGTGACAAAAGCTGGGCTGTAATGGCGATCCCGCGCAACGGGTTGTTGCAGCGCACGCATAGTGAACTGGAATATTGGGTGTGGCCGATTGCAATGGCGTCCGCTTGGAATCTGCTATTACTATATTTCCTCCAAATTATTTTTCACGTTTCAATTGCGGAAATATATGCCGCCCCACAGCACAAACGCACTGGATGATGATGGTGGTACCCAATATCTCCAATACAGTCGTTCACGACTGTTCCAATTATGTTACAACCAATGTAACCAACAGTAACGTGTTTCAAAAATAATATACGGTCGCTACGTACAATAAATGGAAAATAGAATAAAGAAATAAAACGTAAAAAAAAAAATTAAAAGCCTGAAAGAAAGTACGCAGTTAGGTTTCATATCACATGATAAGTACGCCACTGAATTTACTCTAATTTAAATGAAAATTGAAATTAAAATTTACTTTACAGAGTTCCAAAATGAATTTACTATTAAAACTAAATAAGAAAATGCAATACTAGATTTTAAAATAATTAATTACCTGAGATTTTGGGCGGCTTGTAGTAAATGACTAAATGATCTTTCAAATCCGGCTCAAAGCCGCAGAATACAAAATTCTAAACAGTGGTTGTAATGCAGATATAAATCTGGTAGAAAATAAACTAAACAAATAACTCTTCCAAAAACTATGTAGCACAACCAAATCACTAAACGTCTACTGATTCACTGTTTCAACAAATTTTAAAAATTCTAATTTTCTATTATAGCACGCAAAAATTTAAATAAACTTGACCAGTGAGATATGACGCCTAACATTGTAACAATTCGAGGACCAAAAGTACTTATTCGCCTGGAGGGTGGCGGACGAAAAAGGCGAAATAAAATAAATAATGCAAATAAAAATACAGCTTTAACATTACTCTTAGTGTCACGTTGGATTCCTCGCGTCAACTTTGAATAACATATGTTAGAACAATCTTTAGGAATCTGGAACAAACTGGAACAAACCTAGCACTAACTGTACACAAAATTTTGCAAAATTGATAGGGGGCCACCTAGCGTGACTAACTTTAAATTAAATATAAACGACATCGAATCAGTAATAGAATACATGATACACTTAAACGACTTACTTAAACCAAGACAAACTGACGAAAAAGATCATCTATCACGAATCATCGAAACAGGTGATCAACAAATTTATGTTGACGACTCTTCTAGTGATAGTTACGCTACTATTCACTCAAATAAAGAACATCCAATTATAAGAATCCCAATAATAGAGTTTCCAGTAAATTACGACAATAACACAGTCCAAAAAAAAAAAACTATTCTAAAATTACACGCAACAAAGGAAACTAGTGGAACTTTCTTAATAAAATTTCGAAAGAGAAGCAATCAATTTTATTAAAGAATACACAGTCGCAAAATTTAAATATCACCTATATTGCTTGATTTTACTAAATTATTTTCAAAACTCCAAAATTAACATAGTTAGCTGTAAACAGCGCCTCATGGATGTTATAGACGAAAATGAAAAATTATAAATTATTTGCAAGTTTCACGAAAACAAAACAAATCGTAGCATTGAGGAACAAGAAGCGCGCATCAAGCAATATTACTACTGGCCTCAACTAAGAAACTCTATCCAAACTTATATTAATTCATATGAAAGTACAAAATAAGATAGGAATCCCCTGAAATTATAATTAAATTTAACACCTACGTCAACAAAGCCCTTTGAATTATTACATATCGACTTTATAAAACATAAAATTTCTTACAATAATAGAATTATTTTTTAAATACGCCCATCATACAAACTCAGTTTCTGTCAAGGTTTTGAAATTGTCAATAATCTTGTAAAGTATTTTACGCATCATGGAATTTTCGAAGTAAAATTTTTAACAATGGGTTATAATTTAAGAATTCAATTGTAACAGAACTTTCAGAGCTTTCATAAAAAAACATACACTTTATTAGTTCGCAGCACCTTGAATCGAATGTTTTAATAGAACGATTCCACTCGAGTCTTACATAACATATAAGATTATTTAATTAATAATCAACAAGTTTATAACAAGAAATCTACAGAAATCAAAGTTCATTATGCTCTTTTGGCCTATAACAACACTATCCATTCAATTACAATATTAAAATCGTGCGAAGTAATATGTAGTCACCTCGATACTATATCCCCCCTTAATATAAACATTGATAAACAACTTATACCTAATTATGGAGAATCATAAAAATAAAACAAAATTATTATAAGAATTAACAAAAAATGAAATCGATCAGAATAAAGAGATAATTCAAATAATCAAGAGAGAGCTACTCGATATACCAATTAAAATACTTGTGAAAAATAGTCAAAAGCAAGCAAAAACTAAAAATAAATTCAAACCGGAGTCTTTTAAATCCATCAATAAAAATTTGAAAACATTGAACTTAAAGTAAAATACAGTTGAAAAAACCACTTACCTAACATTAAGCGTCCAAAAAAAATAACTTATAATTTTGATCAGCTTCTAGGTTCCTCGAGCTCAGCGATGGACTAATTTTTAGAAATATCACAGAGAATCTGGGAATACTGCCCATTAAATTATGCCTTGAAAAATGGAAAAAAAACTCACACCTTCGTGCATTACTATAACGTCAAACACCTGTTTGAATAATAATAATTAATTATTATGTGTTTTAAAATATTTCACCAAGTGACTAAAATTCAAACAAATTATGCAAAAGCAGTTAGAATCAAATTCTAGAACTTTGAAACATAAGTTTTTAGAAGATTCTAGAAGATCAATGCATTATTTTTATTATTGATATCGCCAAATGGAAATTCAAACCTTATTTATTTATTTACTTTAAAAAAATAGTTCATAATTTTAACATTTTCATTTATTGAAATTGCATTCATATAATATTTTTCCAGTTTATTTGATAAAACGTGAATAATTGGAAAAGAGAGTAAAGATATAGTTTATAATAATAAAAATTCTATTTCTGGACGGAGAATTATAGACATCCAGATGTTTTTTCAAAATATGCAAGCAAAGGACCATGGTCCTATCTTGTGCAATATTTCCAGTAAGTATATTGTATGTTAAAGATCAGATGGTGTTGTAAGTTCCGCCACACTTTGTTGCAAAATATGTAGAACGGAAAATAAAATTACGACAGAGAATTATTACGTACCGCACGGGCGTCGTAACAAAGATTAACTCACGGGGATCAGGCTGCCGGCTTCTTAGGGATAAGGGAGTGAGTCCTCATCCGCTAGACTACGATAGGGCAAGGTAAAATACTCGAAGTTGGCAGCCGGAGCGGTACCTGAAAATTCGGTAAAAAAACAGATTGGTAGTTGTGAAATCCGTTGAGCATTTCTACAAATATTTATACGGCAGAAAATTCCTGATAAGAACTGATCATGCAACTTTGAAACGGCTACTACAATTTAAGAATCCAGAAGGTCAGGTAGCCAGATGGATTGAAAGACTACATTTAGTCATCGAACAGCCAGGAGGCAATAGCCATTGTAACGCCGACGAGTTGTCCAGGAGACCGTATTTCGTTGCATGGAAGCATTGTTGCTGTCTAAGAACAACAGTAGTTTATGTTAAATAGTAAGATATTGAAAGGGTATTGCACCATATTTCTAGAATGTAAAATCGTACTGAGCGCAATGGGACTCTTTAGTGATTGAAGAGAATCTCTTGAACTGTATCTTGGAGAGTGCAGAACGTACTGAGCAGAGAACTCTGTTGTAAATTCCTACGAACAGAGCACCTAAAATATTGGAAGAGATGAACAATGATTCTGCTGGAGAAAACCTTGGAGTCAACAAGACTTCTGAAAAGTTGCGAGATTGATTTTACTGGCTGATTTGCAAAGAAGATATGAAAGAGTTCTGCAAGAAATGCATAGTTTTTGCTGCTAGTAATGGGCCACATATAAAACGAAGACCACTAAACCGTCAGCTTTCACTGTCGCTGAAGTATAGGTGAAGAAGTATACATGCCAATTTAGAGTAGGTACCACGCGAAATATACTTTTATTAGGAGAGAAATTTTGAGTCTGTCCCGTTCCAAAACATCTGTAAAATATTGGGCATTTATAAGATAGAACAGTTCCATTATATCTACAGTCTGACGGCATGGTTAAACGAATGAACAGAACGATTAACAGATTTTTGTTAAAGGTTGTCTCTAACCACCAAAGAGATTGAGATCATCATCTGCAAGTGTTTTTGATGGAATACCGGTCATCTGTGCACAACAATAGGACAAATGCCCGCAAGCATCGTATTCGGACGTGAGTTGCGGTTACCGTACGATTTGAAATTCAGTAGTAAACCCGGGGAAGATCTAGCTAGGGAAGATTAGGTCACTGATCTTCTAAGAAGATTAAACGACATTCATAGGCATGTTCGTTAAACATTCAAATTTCAAGCGACAAAATAAAAAATCACTATGACCTCAGGGCCTAAAAGTGAGGATATGATCCAGAAGAGTTAGTATGGTTACGTGACCCATAGATGCGTTGAGGCTTATGAAGAAGATTATTGACATTATCTGTCGTATTCCGAAAACACTAAATATGAAGCCAAAAATAGTCCATCTTAATCTATTAGTCCCTTTTTCTTAAAATAACCACGAAGCTAATGACATTCTTGCAGAAAATGTTCGCGGCAATCCAGAATATGAATTTTAACTAACATTGGAAGATTTCATGATGATATATTCCACCGATCACAAAGCACGGTATGGCGTAATGAAAGAACAATATCAAGATCTATTTATAATACCTTTGGAGTATTCCACTGCCCACTGTGTAGCAGATGACTTAAACATATTCCGAGGAATTGCTACAGTTTTCAAGAATAAATTTGGACGAATACAAGAACTGGACAACCAACGTGTATCTGTCGGGGAAGCAGTAAAACTACGTGACAACTCAAAATACAAACGGTACATTAACTACTTAGTCACCAAGTCACGATCATTTTAGAAGCCCACCTATCGCACATTATAGGAGACACTGACCGATTTGCGAGAACATCTATTAAATAACGACATTATGAAACTGGCAGTACCAAAATTATGTTGTGGACTACATGGGTTGGAGAGGAGGATAATTAGTAATATGTTGGTAATTCTCTTTCACCGCATAGGAATTCAAATTCTTGTCTGCAGCTTTGACCCCAAAGGCAGAACAAAATTATATCGAACTGTAGATTATTACTTCTTCAGGACATTTGGACTTGCAGATTTCGTCCTAACTCATCGGTAACCCGACAAAATCTGTTCCGAGACGAAACACGTTTAAGTAGCGGACAGTGTAACGAATATACCTAAGGTATGAGTCATCAAATTCAGAACGTTCGAGTGAGTCGTTGTAGTATGTTTGTCCGAAAGCATGAATCACAGCGCACTTGTATAAATTCGCAATTTCCGGATAATTCTGGAACGTTCTAGATGTGTCGGCTTATTTATATAAGCTAGGGCTTGATTGCTCGAGGCACAGTTGACAGTTGACGTCAAACTAAAATAATTATAATGTGATAGTAGTTCTTATGAACTTGATATAAATAAAAGTAGTCTATATGTATTAATAATTAATGTTTAAGTTGTGATATAGTGTTAGTTTGAAGTAAATATCCTTTATTATTGTTTTTCGTTTATTAAATAAATACTTTTTATTTTCGTTATCATAATTAATTGTGAGTTTCTTTTGTATTTTTAAATCTACACACTTCCAGAGAAGACAAAAATCGTTACAATTGGTATTATGTTAATAATTGGTAGTATATTGTTTTTGCACAAATAATTATACACAGAAGGTAAGGACCTATGATATTAGTATTAGTATTATAGAATTGCATTTATGGCGATAAATTCCTTATCCTTTATTTATTTAAAGTAAAAGTAACGGTCCAATATTCGCAGAATATTTCTATTTATCTCGTTACTTAAACATAAATACAGGCAATCGTAGCTCAGTGGATAAAAGCGAGGTAAAACTTGCGTTTCTTAATTAGCAAGCAAGAGGTCGTGCGTTCAAATCTCACTGACTTCTACTTATACCAAAAAAATACGATTGTGTCTGAGTGGTTCGGATTCCACTATAAACTGTAGGCCCCCTGTACATCAACGCCTCATTCGCATCATGTTACAGGACACGTAGTTGTGGCATAGTACGGTATTTGTGGCGAATTTTTATCTTGTTAATACTTTGATAGTGCTTTGATTAAAAATGAATACGATGAATAAAAGTAAACCTTATCATTTCCATCAAGAATAGGAACTAGATTATGATTTTTTTATAATATTATACAAACACGCATTTTTTTAAATAACAGCTTCGCTTTTTGAAAATTTTAAAAATTAAAAATTATTTAAATTGCTATTCAAGATTTTCAATTATCTCGAAATAGGCATGGAAAATATGAGTAAAAATGTGAGTGAGCAATTACAAGCTCATTTCGCTGATTGTTTTCCTTGTCTTTACAACTGGATAAATGTAAGACATTAGTGATACAGCTCAATTGCTCGTTTTTATTCATATGATTTTCGAGGATACTGCTACTAGAGAAGAAATGTTGAATATGATTTCGTTAAGAACTAGAAGTCAAGATATATTTAACGCGTTCAAAATTTTTATTATAAAAATTAAATTATCACTGTTTAAGCTCGTATCAATAACAATATATGGAGCTAAATTAATGACAAGGCATCTTAACGGATTTATCGCATTGTGCCGATAAGATGAATTCCCAGATTTTTTGAGTTACTACTGTATTATTCATCAACAAGTGTTAGCCAGCGAAAGATTAAATACTAAAAGCTTTCAAAATTGTAAATTGTAAACAAAAATTTCTCTAAATAAAACTTTTCAAAATGCAATGTGAGGTGGCTGAGCGGAAGTAAATTCCTACAGATATTTTGAAATTTATTGAATGAAATTAAAAAAAGTGTTGAACAAAAGGGAGATGATTGTCAACAGCTACAAAATTCGGAGTAGTTTTGTGATCTGACATTTTGACAGATTTAACTCATAAATTAAGTGATTTGAATTTCGAATTACAAGAAAAAAATCAAAATGTGGGAGACATGATTAGTAGTAATTCCGCGTAAAATTTTTCGGCAAAAGGTAAGAATCTGAAAGAAAAAAATTTAGATCATTTTGTAAAGTTGCAAGACCATTTGCAGAAATAACCTGTTTTTGTGTTTGATAACGCAAAATATGTTTCTGAAATTGAGAATGTTGTGGATTGTTTTGAAACTAGATTCAGTGATTTTAAAAAAATTTAAAATATTTTTCAAAACATTTCTTATCCATTTAATGTTGTCTTAGATTCGGAACAAATTGTAAGTAAAATCGCTGCAAAGATATTACTTGAAAATGTAATAATTACATTGCGAAATGATATCGTTCTAAAATTCAGATCACCAGAAAAAGAGTATTTAAAACAAACAAAAACAAAACATCGTTTTACTCTCACGCACTTGCATACAGAAGATTCTTTACGCTTGGCTTTATCGCAGATGTTCCCGATTTTGAAAGCTTGGTAGATGACATGAAGAAACGTAATATTGACTCAAATTTGTATTTCATATAAATGTAAAAAATAATACTTTTAGTTATTTAATTTCAAAATTAATAAACAATATTTGTCATTATACGTTGCATCACTTTTTTAACCATATCGATTAAATTATGAAATGGTAGATCGTGACTCACTTTCAAGAAAAAAGTCGATCGCGCACCAAATTAAGTTGGCCAGCCCTGGTATATAGGATACTTTTAAATGTATGACAGTCTTGACCATGTATGTCGCAGCATCAAATGATGGGTATGGTATATATATATATATATATATATATATATATATATGAGTGTGTTTTTTACGTTTTTAAATAATGGTGCGCAAGGGTTCCTCAGATTTTGCTGAAATTTTAGTATGTTGTTAGGCTATATAAAAAACCCTACTAGCCAAATTTTCAAAAATTAATGGATCATATCTCGGGCCCAGAATGGGCTAGGGGACAAAAATTTTGGCTAGTAGGGTTTTTTATATAGCCTAACAACATACTAAAATTTCAGCAAAATCTGAGGACCCCTTGCGCACCATTATTTAAAAAAGTAAAAAACACACTCATATATATATATATATATATATATATATAGCGATTTACAACTGGGAATGATGATATATATATATATATATATATATATATATATATATATATATATATATATATATATATATATATATATATATATATATATATCATCATTCCCAGTTGTAAATCGCTGTAGCCTAGACGGTTTATCCGATTTATTTAAAACTTTTTTATTTAATAGAGGTCAATCATGCGGAGTGCCTTTTGATTGTCTCAGATGTTTCGTACAAGTTACGTCCAACCCAACAATGCAACATCAGCATGTCTGCTGGGAACACCTTATCTTATGTATTAGGTTACTGTTAGATTAAGAATGTATTATTGTAAAAGATAGAATAGTATTCAGATCATAGCTAACACTGAACGTGTAAACAACTGAGTTGTGAGCTGTTGAGTAAAATAAACAATTTTTAAAAAAGCTTTGTTCCGAACTTATTATTTAATTGGCGCAGTCTTGGTAGGATTACCGAAACGAGAAATCAATCAATAAAATCTCGGTTCGTTTCTACGATTAATTCGGTAATAAACAAAGTGATAGAAAAAAAAATTGTTCTTCTGAGTGCAACACCATAGTACGAGTCCGATCCACGTAAGGAGAAATAAGTGGCCGTACCAGAGCAACCCATCCCAGGGGCCAGCGTGTTACAACTCCAGCAGCTCTACACCGCATCGAGTCGGCAACCAGAACCTAGTGATCTCAATGAAGAAAATCATATTATTGTGAGTACATTATTGCCATTCCTTCTTTGCTAATTTAAAACTAATTATATAGTTAGTGTGATTTTAAAAATACTATTATATTGTCAATATGGCAGTGCCAACATTAAAGAAAGAATATATAGATATGGTTCCCGAATTTACAGGGGAACCAAAACTTTTAGCCAGATTTATTCAAATATCTGAGAAACTCGTAAATAAATTCTTTAATCGTATAGAAGTAAATGATTTTCAGAATGAATACCTTATGATGAGTATTCTAAGTAAAATAAAAGGTGACGCCGCTATTAAAATTTCTAATCATTCCATTGTAACTTGGAACGACCTAAAAACGGTCTTAATAAATACATACGCGGATAAGAGGGATTGTTACACCCTCATTATTGAATTAACGCATCTGAAACAAAATAATGAAACATGTTTCGAATTTTATGAAAAGATTTTAGAAGTATTGAATATGTATATTGCCTATGTTAAAAATCATATCATAGAAGCCCAAGAACAAGAAATATTAAACTAAATGGGTAGAAATATTGCATTAAGAGTTTTACTTCAAGGTTTAAAAGAACCCTTAGGATCTCTTATGCGAACTAAAAGTCCCGAAGACCTTAATATTGCTTTACATATGTTAACTAATGACTTCCAGAATGAAGTATTTAAAACTAACACCAAACCAATCCAAAAACCTATTATGACACAAAGATTTAAAATAAATAGACCACAGAATATCAGACCAAATTTTCACCCGAATACAAATTTTAATCGTAACTTTTATGGTAACCTAAATAATCCAAATTCACAAATGATAACGAAACCAAATAATCAAAATTTTATTAGACCACCTTTCAATAAACCAGCTCAATTAAATCCGACACCAATGAGTATTTCAACAAAACAAACATTTACGCCAAGGCCAAGTACTTCACAATTCAGACAAAATTATAGACAAATGCCTAATTTCATTAGTGAAGAACTATTTAATAATGATATAAGTAATGAACAAAATCCCACTTGCGAAACTTAAAATTTCTCAAACGATGAGATACAAAATGAAGAAATTTTTAATCTAGAAAACGAGCAGGAAAATATAACTTATGATAATCAAATAGAAATCGAAAGTTATGATGATTCTTTTTTAGAAGATCCGTGCCTCCACAACAACCCGGTGAAATAATGAATTTAAATTATACAAGTAAACTGCCTTTCTTACAGTTAAAAGAATATAAATGCTTAATCGACACCGGATCCACACGATCTTTAATAAATCCGGAAATTGCGTATATAAATAAATTTAAAATCTATAATGAATACTTTACTAAGTATACTGCACATGGAATATCTCAAGGAAATGAATTTATCTATTTTACATATAAAGGAAAAGAAATTAAATGTTATTTATTTAAATTTCATGATCAATTTGATTTGTTATTTGGATTAGATACTTTAGAAATTTTAGATGCGAGAATATAAATTAAAAAGAATATAATAATCTTGTTAAATGAGAAATTCCAGTTAACTTATTTTAAAAATACAATTCATAAAAATAAATTAAAACCAAAAGAATATAAAATCAGTATGTTCAAAATTAATTCCCCAAATAAAGACATCTTATTAGAGAAAAATGAAAATAATAAAATAGGGTTGCCTGATGGCATAGCACAAATAAAAAATAATAAATTAATATATCCTATCTTTAATAATACTAATGAAATTCAGGATTATTCAGAATTAAAAATAAATTTTATTGAACTAAATAAATATGAAATATCTAACGATATTAATAAATTTGAGCAGGAAACTATAAATGTAGAATCAAAATTAGAATTATCAAAATTCCGACTAGAACATTTAAACGAGGAAGAGAAACGGGCAATACTAAAAATTATTAAAGAATACAAAACAATTTTCTATAAAGATGAAAACAAATTGTCATTGACTAATAAAATAAAGCACGACATTAAAACCAAAGATGGAATTCCCACGTATGCTAAAACTTATCGGTATCCCGAAATTTATAAACAAGAAGTCAGAGAACAAATTTCAAAATTAATTAGGGATGGTATAATACAAGATAGTTTCTCACCCTGGTCATCCCCAGTGTGGGTCGTGCCCAAAAAAAAACAGACGCATCGGGTAAGAGAAAATTCCGCATGGTTATAGATTACAGGAAACTGAACGAAAAAACGATAGAAGATAAATTCCCCATACCTAATATTAACGATATCTTAGATAAACTCGGAAATTGTAATTATTTTACGACACTAGACCTTGCCTCGGGATTTCATCAAATTGAAGTCAATGAAAAAGATATACCAAAAACAGCTTTCAGCGTCGAGTTCGGACATTATGAGTTTAAAAGAATGCCGTTTAGTCTCAGAAATGCGCCTAGTACCTTTCAACGTCTATTTAATTTTGTATTAAAAGATTTAATAGGAAAAATATGTCTTGTCTATCTTGACGACATAATTATTTTAGGAACGAGTCTTGAAGAACATATTCAAAACATTAAAAAAGTACTCCAAAAACTTAAAGATGCAAATTTAAAGATCCAAATAGACAAATCAGAATTCTTACAGAAGGAAGTCGCTTATCTGGGACACATAGTCACAAAAGACGGTGTAAAGCCAAACCCCGACAAAATAAATGCCATTCTTGAATATCCCATTCGAAAACCGACGACAGAAATTAAAGGGTTCCTAGGATTACTAGGGTATTATCGTCGATTTATAAAAGATTTTTCCAAAATTACCAAGCCGCTAACGCAATGCCTAAAAAATAATTCAAAAATTGATATAAAAAACGAAGAATACATTAAATGTTTCGAAAATTGTAAACTACTACTGACTAACGACCCAATGCTACAGTACCCTGACTTCAACAAACCCTTCGTCCTCACAACTGACGCGAGCAATTTTGCAGTAGGTGCCATTCTCTCTCAAGGACCAGTAGGAAAAGACTTGCCCATCGCTTTCGCAAGCAGAACTTTAAACGAACATGAAATTAATTACTCAGTTATAGAGAAAGAACTATTGGCAATCGTTTGGACAACCAAATACTTTAGGCCATACTTGTATGGCACAAAATTCAAAATTGTAACAGATCACAAACCCCTCCAATGGCTTTTTTCACTGAAAGATCCCAATTCCAAATTAATAAGATGGATATTACGATTGGAAGAATATAATTATGAAATCGAGTACAAGAAAGGGAAATTAAATCAAAACGCAGACGCACTATCGCGAATAAAAATTAACAATTTCTAAATAATTTAAATACATGAAAATATACTAAATTGCCATAGTAATATTGCACATTCCATTAGTCAAGATCTAAAATTAGGAAAAGGCCTAGCGGCACAAATAGATGAAAAATTCCAAAGTAAAAAATTCTTGGCAAATTTAAAAAGTAACGTAACCAATATTCTAATCCAAAGAATTGAAAATAATAAACTCCTATTCCATTTAGTTACTAAACGAAATCATTTTGAAAAACCGAGTTATGAAAATCTATCCATAACACTAAATTCATTAAAAGAATTTCTGATACAAAATGAAATACATGAAATACATGAAATATGTATTCCTAAATTAGGATGCGGATGAGACGAATTAGATTGGGAAAAAGTAAAACAAATCATTGTTAATGTTTTCAAAAATTCCAATATCAAAATTAAAATTTATATTTTTAACCCAGTAGAAATATTCGTAAACGAAGTAGAAGAAACTGATATAGTCAGTAACCGGGGAGTAAAAGATGATCAAAGCGATATAAGTACAATACATTCAGCCGAAGAAAACCCTATCAGCGGCATAACTATAATCGACTCTCCCATTAACATCGGAAATAATCAAATTATTATTCAAAAGGTCCCCTTCACGACAAATCCAGTTAAAATAGAAAAATTATTTGGAATGAAACAAAGACTCACAGTTCACATTTCTAATACGAAACTAAATGAAGATATTATTAATTTTATAAAAAATTACTTGCAACCAAATGTAAAATATTATTGTCTATTCCAAGATAATTTATATTACAATTTTAATGATGTTATTCAAAAATTATTTAAACATAATACCATGAAATTAATTAAATGTAGCTCAAATCTTGAAGATGTTCATAAACTAGAAGATCAAATAGAAATCATTCGTAATTATCATGAAGGGAAAACAAATCATAGAGGTATACTGATAACCCTAAAACAGATAAAACAAAAATATTATTGGCCTAACCAAATGAAAACTGTTCAAAATTATGTAAACCAATGTGAAGTATGTCTCAAATGTAAATATGAAAGAAATCCTATAAAACCGGAAATGAATTTAACCTATTCAGCTAAAAGACCTTTAGAACAAATTCATATTGATGTATTATCACTAGAGAAACAAAAATTCTTAACAGTAATTGATAACTTAACTAGATACGGACAAGCATATAAATTACACTCTACGAATTCTATAGAAATAATCAACAAATTACTGAAATATTTTTCACATCACGGTATCCCAGATAAAATAATCTGCGATCACGGAACAGAATTTAATAATAACACCTTAAAAGAGTTACTAAAATTACATAAAATCAAAATACACTTCACATCCATAGATAATCCAAATTCGAACGACCTAGTTGAGAGATTTCACTCAACAATAATAGAACATCTCAGAATCTTAAATCTAAGAGATGAATTTAAAAACGAAATACTAAAAACCAAATTAAAATACGCCCTAATTGCATATACTAACACTATTCACAGTGCCACTAATTATAAGCCTATAGAATTACTAAATGGTCACTTTGAAAATAATGATATATTACCAGACTTAGATAAAAAATTAATTTTAATCAACAACATCGAGATAAAATGAAATTAATATATGAAGAATTAACTCAAAATCTTACCGAAAGAAAGGAAAAATTAGTAACAAAAATAAACCAAAATAAGGAAGCGTTACCAATATTCCTAGCGAAGTTTTCGTTAACAAAATTCACGACATGCAGGAAAAATTGCAAAGCAAAAATATATTAAAACACCAATAAAAAGTATCGACCCTAAAAGAAAAACTATAGCAACAAAAAATAAGAAAAAATTCAAAATTAATAAAATTAAAAGACCAAGAGTAATAATGAATGAAACTGTTACAGAGTCTTCCTGTTTTGATCAGGAATATGCCAGGAAATAAAGAACATTACAATCAACCCTGGTGCCTTTATCGTTAAACTCGGAGAAGCAAAATTACAGGAAACTTCCCACATAATATATTATGAATATAACTTACATCCATTAATCCTTGAATTTATAAACCTAAAATTACAACATCATTTGTTGAGTAACAAAATTCCGAATAATACTAAACTCGAATTTGAAAATAACGAAAAGATACTTAATTATATTATCTCGCAGGTTCAACCAAAAATTAATAATTTAAATTCGAAAAGAACTAAACGAGGACTTATCAACGGCCTCGGCTCTATACTCAAGCAGATAACAGGAAACTTAGATAACGCAGACGCGGAACATTATGATAAAATTATAAATAACCTGAACAAAAATCAGCTGTCCCTACAAAAGCAATTAAAACAAAACTATAACTTAAACCTTGAAATAATTCAAAATTATAATCAAAGTATTGAAACAATTAAACATAATCAGTTACTTCTAAAATCTCGAATTATGCAAATAGTATCATTATTGAAATTAGACTTTAATTGGCAAGAAATTTTACATGTTAAAGATATTTATAATCAAATTACAAACCTATTAAATATTCTCGAAGAGATTGAAACGTCACTGTCATTCTGTAGTCTAGGATTAATCCATAATTGGCGAAAAAATACATAGTGGCTGACATCTGGTGACAAAATTTGAAAGGTCCCTAATTGGGAAAACAAAGCGTTGTTTACATTGCAAGAGATAGGAGATTTGAACAGAAAAATGAGCAAATCTAAGAGATTTTGCTCAGTTCCTCAATGTAACAATTATATTAGCGAAAAAATATCTTTGCATTATTTTCCCAAAGACTTAAAAATCCGACATGCATGGGTTCATGCATTAAAAATAGGAAAACCAGTAAGTACATGAATGTATGTTCTGAACATTTCAGTCCTACAGATTTTGTATCACCGGGTATGTAATTGTGAACATGTGTAATTAATTGTTTGTTATTGTTATTATTACATATATTTTTAAAAGGATATCGTTCAAAGCTGATGAAGAAAAAAATTAAAACCTGATGCTGTTCCAACCAAAAAATTACCAGTAGGTAGTTTTCCGAATCAAAAGAAAAGTTCAAGCAGAGATGATAGAACAATAAAGCGGAATATTAACAAGTAAATACCGAATATAGAGTTAGAAAATTGTTCGATGTTAGTAATTTTCATATATTTGCAGAACAGTATCAAACTTAAAAGCGGATTTAGTGACAGAAACAAGCACGGCACAAAGAATGGAGCTTTCCTCCATTGTAGAAACAGATATTTCCTCACAGCCATCATGTTCCTAAATATTACTGGAGTCAATGCCTGACAAAATATCCGCCATCAGATGTGATAATGTCAAATTAATTTAGGGATATGTGATATGAAAGAGACTTTAATTAACTGTTTATTCCAATCAGATAAAAACATGTATGCATATACGCGAATAAATATTAAACATTTGTGAAAATAGAACACTGCATGCAAATAGCATCTTCAACATGGAAGTTGCACAATAAAAATATAAAAGAAAGAACATTATTAGTTTTCGTAAAGTTAAAAACTGATTTATCTTTCAGAGTTTTGGCTGTTATGTTTAAAATTTTATTTACAACAGCTCAAAATTACTTGCACGATACAATAAACATAATGGGGCAATGATATTTCCATACTCAAAACGAATAAAAAGTCCAAACTTTATAATAAAAACGAAACTAAAACACCAAACAACACGTCGAATACATACAAAGCAATGGCGGTATCTGGTTTGTTTTCCCAATTAGAGTGCGCGACGACAGTGCCACCTATAGTTGAGTTTTTTCGCGAATAGTGTAATTAAAACTCATATTCTTTTAGATAATTTAAAATTTATTTACTCTTATTATGGCGACCAATTGCCAGTAGAACCAAATGAAAAGAATATAAATTCACTAATTAAATTGATGAAATCACACTGCCAGATTGACAATAATAAAATAAAGTATATAATAAAAATCTCAATAAACTTCCCTAAATTATTTGAATTATTTCAATTTACTCCAATACCCACAAAACATGACAATAATTACATCACTGTGTTCTCACCCCAACATTTTATAATAAAACACGAAAACACCCTAAAACAAGTTTTTAACCCGTGTCTGAACATTCAAAAATCTCTATATTTCTGCACTAACGAAGACTTAATTTCACTGGAAAAAGAAAACTGCGACTATGAGATACTTAGTAATAAGTTTAATAATAGCGGTAAATATATATCTGTAAAAGGAAATAATCATGTAATTAGTATAGAAAATACTAATATTATAATATTAGAATTTATTAATAAACAAAAAATAAATATTGATTGTAATAATATGAATAAAATATATAATTTTGAAGGTATTTATATGTTAGAAGCTAATAAGTGTAAAATAAATGGTGTAAACATCCTAAACTTAAACCAGATTGAATCCCCTATTGTCTTTGAAAATTATGAGGTGAAAAATATTATTCATAGTAATAAATTAAATAAAGAAATACAATTGGAAAACTTATATGCAACAAAAACCATATCAATCTAACGGAAGTAAATAATCACGAAACAGAATATATAATAAAAATTCATTATTAGAGTACCGGTTATAAGCAAATGCCCTAAATATGTCTCTAAGTAAGAGAGCTTAAATTGTACATTATTAAATTTATAAAATTGGAAAAACTTATATTAAACAAAAATATTATTGTTTTATTTTTAAAAGAAACTAGTCTACATTAATAGTATATTCCGAAAATGAACCACAGTGCGGTTCAATTTTACCACGGTTACGGTTAGAATGACGTCATAACGGAACACTTTCACGATGACAGTTGTCACTTGACAGATGAGTTTCGAAATGTGAAATTTATTTAATATGGAAAAATGTTTATATTATAAAAATATTGTATTCTGTATCACACCGGTTTTAACTTAAATATAGGGATAAAAAAATAACACAAAGAAAAAAGTAAATACGAGCTTCAGAACAAATAATAAATTCATCTAATATGAATATATACTGTTAAATAATAAAAATACATTTTGTATCACATGTTTATTTATCAGTCATCATAAAAATATAGTTTTATAAGACAAAAATCCACAAACACTGCAAAAGCCGCCAAACACGTTTTAAACTTGTCAACAACAGCTGTGAAGTAACCAAACTAACCGCCGCTCGAGCACGGTTAGTTTGGTTATTAAAAACTAACCACAATTTTCATAAACCGTGTTCCGTAATGAAACCGGTTACTGAAAAAACTAACCGGTTCATTTTTTGAATACACTATAAACCAATCTAGACAGACTACGTAAAATGTCAAAAATGAACGGAACCTACCGCAACATACGCCTTTCCGTCGAACGCTAAGTACAAGAAAACAGAAAACTGCTTAGCGGTTGGTGGTTAGTGTAACGCACGCCATATAACCTTTTACTGCGCAAGTGAACTTAAACTAATATCTCGGTGATATAAATAACTGCAGAAAATGACTTAAGAGAATTGTGTAGAAAAGAGAAACGACCAGCACAAAAATTTGCATCATTTTACGCTGTTCTCAGTTAGAGAGTAACGTAGACAGTAGCTTGGCTTACGTGCATGTATATAACTATCTTGTTATCGGATTTTACTTCTAATTATTTTTTTTTATTATTTTCTATTCTTTTTACTTGACACAAATTCTATTTTAGTTTTACAATATTTGTAAATTAATTTGTATAAAAAATGACCTTATTCTCCAACAAAATAAATAGTTAATTATTTAAGTACAATAAGAATTAAAATCTGATACATATTATTGTATTTTCTATTATCAATATTTCTTTTTTAAATAAGCCAAATGCAGTTTTTAGTTTCAATAGCATATATTTTTTATTGAATATTATTGTAAATTCCGTTACGGTGGTACATGTCTATGGTTTGGTAAATTGAAATGCATTATATTTAAATATAAAAGAACCTTTTTCTCCATCTCTGGATAAAGTAGCGGATATTTTTTGTCAGCTGGAGAAATATCACAACGAAACCATTGGCTATTGCAAAAAGTATATGAGATATGAGTTTCAGTTTCCTGTTATCTGACAGATACTTAATCAGACACTGCATGCAGAAATACAAAGACTAATTCTAAATTAAATCATTTCCATATTAATTAAATAAGGCATGTTATATTACTATTTCGGAAAATATTTTAATGGGAAATATCAAAATTGCCCAACTTTTGCATTTGTTTTTAAAATGAATTACGGATTTAAGTTTGTTTGTCTTATGTATACATACTTTGAGCATATTACCGTAAATAGTATACCATTCTCAATATTTTCAGTATTGTTGACATTGCCGATTTATTTACCAAATAATTTTATGCTGTAAAACATTATTAATTAATGTATTTACATCAAAAATAATTATTTATAAAACATGTTTTTAACAAATAATTCCTATTTAATTTCTTTTTAATATGATTTAAATTTTAAATATTTAAAATTTACGTGATTGATTACTAAATAAACTGCATCTTATGTTGAAAATTATTGAATATGCTCAGACCACAAACCTATATTTATTTTAATAAACTGATGTAAAAATATCATTATGAAAAACTTTCACCGTGTCCGCTTGAAACTCATTCCTGTTTCTTCTATTCTCTAGTTATGTTTCATGTTAGTCACGTAAGCCATTATTGTAATAGCACGATTGTTGAATGTTTAAGAGGAACATATACTGTTACACATATAATACCCAAATATATAAATACATTTTTTATGTATATTTGCTTATTGTTGCTAACTGCTACAAAATTATGTGTTTGACAGTGACACATAAGTGGTAAAGAATGTACCTTTCCAATCTCCTCTTCGTTATACAGAGACGGATTTCATTAAAACTTTTTTCGATGTACAAATTTTATGCAAACTTGCAGTAAGTTGCAATTAAATATGTAAAGGTTATGTTTTTCTCTATAAAGAAAATATATTTCACTTTGTATTTATGCAAATACATACTTTTTTGTACTCCATATTTACAGTAACGTGAAGTTACCAGCAGAAATTAAAATCGAAACAAAAACGAAATTAAAATTACAAAATTAACCGTTATTTATATAAGAACGAAAACGATATAATATTTCTTTTTTCAAGTTTGGAAACGGAACATGTAATTGGAATTTCCGGTTTTAACAGTTATTTTTTCATATTGACAGGAAGTTTTTGTAATTTTCTTATATTTATGTAAACCATAAAGACAATTTTTGGGATTTTTTTTAAATCAGTTATTTTAGTTGGATTACGGACTTCATTATTTATTAATGTTAAATTTTTATAAATTCAAAATATATTGGACTCTTGTAGTAACACTGCAAAAGTTCATCTAATTGTAAGAAATTTACATAAATTGTAACTTCAAGTACACTTTACTTATAATTAGCTCGAAAATAATCCAAGCAAAATAATTGAATAATTTAAATTTTGCCTAATATTTTTGCGAGCATTGACAACGGAAAATCTGGTTTCCTGATGTTAAACGCCTATACCCTACCATTCGTGTTACATACGGTGTACTGCTTCCAGTAAATTAAACAAAAAGTTACTAATTTAGTAGGCAAATTTAGCGGCGTACAATATGTGACTGGATTTAAGTGTTTTCAAGTAATTTCTAAACAATCCTTTAAGACAAATGGTACAAATAAAAAGATAGCTACTTTTTATTGTATAACTAGTGACGTAGAAAGATATTATCGAGATATGATATAAATTTACATTATTAAAAAAATAGAACCACTAGTTGATAATATTTCTTTCCGACTATAACTATAGCAAGTTTGCCATAATTTGGATTCAACATTTTATAACACATCTAGTTTTCATTGGCGTATACTGCTATTGTTGTAGTTGAACTTACTATATGTAAAGTATATCATTTAAAAATAATAAACGATAAACACAAATATTATTTATTATTGACATAACTATTATTTTCATCAAAGCAAGTTTAGCATGGTTAATATCAGAAAAAAATAAATTTTTATCTTAATATTTTTAGCTGTTAGTTGCACTTAAAAAAAATATAAATTAGTATCTCGGCAATGAGCTCCATACAAAAATATCTTTCTATAGCACTGATAGGTATCAAAAAATTTTATTTCTTTTATTTAAACCATTTTCTAAGTATTTGGTTATTTAGAAATTATTTGAAAACCTATAAATCGACCAAAATATGTTTCTTTTTCATATCTAACGACTCATGCATTTTTTAAGTGTCAACTTTTGTCTGTTATAACTGAAGTTATAGTTCTTACAGTTCTCGAGATTTTAATAGTGTCTTTCATACTACAGTCCCTTTTTAATTACGCCTCTGTATCAACTTAATGCTTTAAGGCAACTAATTTTTCATATTTTATGTACTTTTCCAAATGTAAAAAATATATTAATGTATGTACAGTTTGACATTTCAAAGATGCTGGAAATGATATTCTTAATTAATATTTGTGGTATTTGATAGGCTGTTTTGGGATTTAAAACTAAAGAATTGATTTAGTTCTAAATTATCTGCTTTATTGACACACGATAATAAATTTACACTTCAAAAGTTAGCGGAAGACTGTACATTCTTAACAGGTATGAATATAATTAAGTACATTTAATTACCAATAATAACCATCAAAGCATGGATGTATATTCCTTTGCTTAAATCACACACCTGCATCCTTAATTTAAGAATTTAAATTTTCAGAATACATACACAATGTTTATTTATTTATTTATTTGTTACTCTGCACAACAGGAACTTAGCCCAGTTAGAGTACAGAGAGTCTACAGCTTATAGTTTGACCTTGCTGTTATCCATTGAACTACGATTGCATGTAAATAAGAAAACATCGAAAAATTGCAAGAATAAAAATATCAAATAATGTTCATAAATAATACATGCAAAAAATGTAATATTATAACGGGTTCAAAATTATATCCGTAGTTTAAATGTTTAGGACTTTTTATAGAACGTTTAGGTTTATCATTTACAATGTTTTGTATAATACTTTCAGTATCGTCAGAGTTACTATTATTTGAACATTGATCTTTAGAAGTAAACAAACTTGGAGAAGATGGTGTTAAATCTTTATTTGTTGATTATCTTATAAATTGATTACTATGTTTTTTCCGTATTTGGTCTATTTCTGCTTTGTACACCTTGTAAGTATTTTTACAAAGTTTTTCCATAATTACTTCATAATCCATTTAACATGATTGACAAATCTATAATCTTTTATTAATACTGCCTCACCCGGTACAAATTGAATTTTTTGTTTTCAATTAAAATTTTCACATTGTTTTACTTGCAGTTTACACACTCTATCTATTATTTTTTCACCTCTTTGATTTTTTCAATCTAGCAATTGGAATCGAGTACGTAATTCTTTACCTACTTATAAGAAAGCGGGAGTCACGCACGTGGTAGAGTGTTCGATAATAAAACAAAAAAATTATTTAATATTAAATTTAAAGGTAACGATTTGCAGTTATTACCAATAGTCCTTTTTGAATCAATTTTTGATAGGTTTTACAGAATTTTCCGTCGCGCTATTAGACGAAAGGTGAAATTGTGGTGCTATTTAATATCATTTTTATGCAAAAATATTTGAAATTTTTTAGACGGGAATTGTTTAGCATTATCTGACACAATTAACGGGGTAATCCCAAACGAGCAAAATAACTTATCAAGGCTTCTATTTTCGCATCGGAGGTAGACAGAGTTACCAAAGTCAAGGTCTTTGGAACTATATCATTTTCTTTCATGTTGTAGTGCATTTCAAATTATATAAAGAAAGTCGTTAAATCTATAAATAAACAATATATTTACTGCTACGTTTATGATGGAGCGACCTACCTCTTGTCAAAATATTATTGTAATTTACATAAATGATAATTATCAACTGAGAACCACAAACACAATAATACAAACGCATTATGATATTTTTTAAATTAATTAATTTTTATATTGTTAAATCAAGTATTTCATTTTAATGTTTTTAAAGAACAACAATGCATATATGAATTGAAATAATGATTATTAAAATAATGGAATACCGCATGCTAACTGTGGCAGATAAACTAATGAATAAATTCAATATTAAATTTCTGATTTACAAATTATACAACTAAAAATAATTGCAATACTCTCAGGCACAATCAATGAACAATTGCCTCTGCCTGTCTTATTCTAGGTCAAGACACAATGTTGCGATTACGTCCCTGTATCTTAAATAACGCTGCAAATGCAAAAAAAGAATGTATCTAAATGTTTCTATTCTGTAGCTATCGAGGTCAAAGAAAGAAGCAAACAAGGTCAACGTTACATATGAACCAGTGAAGAGAGAAAGAGAGGGAGATGGAAAGAGACGCCGAGCTCCGGAGAAATGTATGTCAGTAAATGCGGCCATAACTCGTACTTTCTCGTGTTGCGGTGCCCTTCCGTCTCCATTCCAAGCAGCTCTGCTCTAACTGGCTGCCAGCTTGTTTGCCAATCTGCGTCACAAAATTAATGACACAGTAATAATAATGTAATCGCCCAGTCTACTACAATTTCTTTGTTAATCTGAATAATCTGACTGAGACAATAGCTACAAGTGGAACTAGTTCATGATTTTTAAAAGAAGTAACATCTGATATTTAAATAATTTTGCAAATTTGTTGTCAATATACCCCTTTGTAAAAATGTAACAAATCAGAATTGCTGGATGCTAAACAACAACAAAAATAAAATAATAAAACTATGACATATTATAACGGTTAGCATAGAAAATTTCCGAAAATCAAACTATTATATTTAGTAATTGAGAGAGTTTTCATAGTCGGTACTTGGTCGGACATATTAACACTAACAAATAAATATAAAGTACTTTATTTTTCCACAGATTTTATTTTACTTTAAATATAACGATCGTTTGGTCATCTCGGACAGCAACAGACATCTGATTTTGGGCTAATTTGAGTATTTAGAAAGAAAAAAGATACATATTTAAATTAAATTGACAAAAAATAGAATTTCAAAATTTTTATCTCCTGACTTGTGTATTTTTGTAGAAGAATAAAAACAATATTAAATTGATCTGCTTTAGATCTCGCTGTTGTCGACATTCCAATGACAGGTCTTTCACACAAATATATATATATATATATATATAATAAAGATTTAATAATAAAGATTTTTATTCGGCAAAGTTCAGCTAAAGCTGTTCTTACACTTAACCATTTTACAAAAATAAATACAAAATACAAATGAATGAAATATAGAAAAAAAAAAAAACAGAAAAGAAAGGAAAACTGAATTATCAAAAAAAATATACACGATAGCGAAATAATTACAATAATCAACATTAAAAGAAAAAACTATAACAAGTTTATTTTAAAATTAGCATGATTAAAAAATAAAAATAATATTAACAATAATACAAGTATATGTTATAAAGATGAAATTAAAGATGAAATTTATTGGTTATTACAGAATAAATGTCTTTTATACAAAATGGCGAATTTTTTCGGAGTTTCACTTTTCAAAATATTTGGTATCAAATTATTAAAAATTGAGGCACACTGAAAACTAAAGCAACTTTGGAAAAATGCTGTTCTATGTCTGGGAATATGTAGTAACAATGTATCTCTAAGATCACGTTCACGTAAATGAGCACGGAAACAGATTTTACTAAAAAGATACGGGGGAGTTCTGTTCTGTAATATGCGATGTATTAAACATGCATAGTGATGTAATCTGCGGTTTTTCATATTTAGCCAACCTAACTCACTCATGTGTTCTGATATATGCTCACGTCTATTTAACCCCAACACAAATCTCACACAGGAGTTTTGCACTTTCTGTATTCTTGAACTATCCCGAAGTTTCAAAAACGGGCCATAAACAGAGTCACAATAGTTAAATAGAGAAAGTACAAGACTCTCTGCCAAGATTGATTTGTTTTTTTTCGAAAGAATAAATCTATTCATAAATAAATTTTTTAGAGCCAAATATGCTTTTTTAATTAAAAGAGTTACATGCTCAGTGAAACGTAATTGTGTATCAAGGATTAAACCCAAATTTTTGCAACTCTCAGAAATTGGAAGTTTTATGTTATTCAACATAATTTTTATATGATCACTTGATACAAGACAGTCACGTTGTTTATTATTTCCAAAAAGCATGACATTGGTCTTTTTTTCATTTAAAATAAGACAGTTATTTTGAGCATATTCAGAAATAGCACCCAGGTCATCATTTACCCTAGCTGTGGCATTATTGACATCATTATAATCAAAAGGAATATATAGTTGTGTGTCATCCGCGTAAATGTGGATATTACAAAATTTAACATATTTCCACAGATCGAAAATATATATAGAAAATAGTAGGGGACCACAAATAGAGCCCTGCGGAACACCATTTGACAGTACTAATTCGCTAGATATATTGTTATTGTGACATACCTTTTGAATTCGATTATGTAGGTAATTGGCAAAGAACTGCAAGCTCCTAGGATTAAAGCCCAAGTATTTTAACTTGGCAAGAAGTAGATTATGATTAATAGTATCGAATGCCTTACTAAAATCTAATAGTATTAGAAGTACTAGTTTATTATTATCGATGTTAGATGTTATGTCATCAATGATATTGTGAAGAGCAGTAGTAGTACTGAAACCTTTCCTAAACCCTGACTGAATATATAGGTATATACATGGGGTATTATTTATTAAACCAGCCACCCCCCGCGTACATTTCAATTTTTGACATAAAAGGTCTCTAAAGGGCTCAAAATTTTCCTTGGACTATCTATTTTTTTATGCCGTGTGGTGATTTTTGAAATTCCAATATATACGAGCGTAGTCCCTTCACTTGGCCCGAGTCTACTTTTATCGTTAAAATTTAAATAATACTAAAAACTCAGGTAACTTACATTTACTAAATTCTACATTTAATTTTCAACATTTTTAACTAAATTTAACATTAAACATACCTTAAACACAAAATGTATAGTAGTTTAACTCTCAATTTTTTTTCCTCACATAAACTAAATCAACACTCAAATGAGCTATCATGATTATTATCTTGTGGCCAGTTTGGCGGATGAAATTGAAGTTAATTATTATTTAAAACAAACTTTATTATTATACAGTTTTTTTAATAAAACATTTTTTTTTATTTAAAACACTTTCAATGGCTGTCATTACTAGATGTATGTATCGATTGACTTAAAATTTTATATGTGTATTAACAACATACTAGTATATGTCTCATTAAAATTTCATTTCATTATCTTGCAAACTACACGAGAAATAAAACAGTAAAATATAACATCAAACTAAAAAATAAAATTGGGCCAACTGAAGTGGGGCCGGGCTCGTATATATATATATATATATATATATATATATATATATATATATATATATATATATATATATATATATATATATATATATATATATATATATATAAGGGTGTCCGTTATTTTGGCAAAGTCGGAAATTTGATGCTCTCACCCTCTAAAACTACTCATAATAAATTTTAAAAAATTGAACCGAAATCCCAGGTCTGTCAAATGATGTTAAAACGTGCCGCA
This sequence comes from Pterostichus madidus, assembly GCA_911728475.2. Classification (NCBI taxonomy): domain Eukaryota; kingdom Metazoa; phylum Arthropoda; class Insecta; order Coleoptera; family Carabidae; genus Pterostichus; species Pterostichus madidus. The sequence goes on from OU452311.1 coordinate 13,040,796, forward strand.
TGAGGGCTCAATATTTGCACGTAGTTTAAATGGGGAAATAGCTTTTTCCGTTACTTTTATACATAAAATGATTATAAAATGAACTTATAATGGGTTAAATTTAAAACAAAAAGACAGTAAACAAATATTGGTATTGGTATTGCATACGTTCCTGCATTTTTTTGTTATTATTTGCACCTAAATACTACAGTCTGTACTTATCTCGGAGAGGTTATCTTATTTAACCCGAGTTTTACCACAGTTTATATATTGCCGTAAAACTAATTAGATAAAATCATGTCTTAGATGTTTATAGACACTGCAATGTAATTTTTTAGACAATTTGTTGATTTAATACTGTTTTACTGATTCGCACACATTTAAATACTATTACATATAATTCTAACTAAGAACAAGTTTGTCTGTAAGTGAGTCTGACGGTGCTACTCGTACCACCATTATTAATTTGTATAATGTTTTAATTTAACTGATATTCAATTAAAACATTTTAATATGTAAATTATTCGGCTTCAGAACGATTAATGTTCATAATTGTTTGTTAAATTTAAATGAATTGAAACAACCAAATTTTGCGAACCGCCGTCCTATGTTTTGATTTAATAAAACAAGCCAAGCAATAATTTTATTACCATTCATATCTTAAATTAATTATATTTTGAGGCTTCACTACATTAATAAAAACGTTTTCAACAATAAATATTTTACGATTAGTTGATAAACTCTTGAAGTATGTTCGCAATTTGGTAAAATAATTATACAATAATATTGTTTTCATTGCCTAAACAAATTTTGTAATATTTTTTAAGCGATATAAGAATTTTACCAAAATTTATCTTCTAGCAAAATCTGACACAGCAAAATAGCGTACAAAGATTCGAAACACAAAAAACGCTAGCTGATTTGAGTGTAATAAAGTAAATCAGTTTTAAATTGAATTAAATAACTATTTCGTAATCTTTTAGAGACTGTAAATTCATTAGTAAGCATTTTTTATATTGCTTAGTTTTTATGAAGCATATTATGTAAAAGTATGAATAAGTGAGAAATCACCTGAAGACGAGTGTAGATTACAACACTCGAAACGTTGTGAAATAATTTTTGTACATTTGTTTATATCAATAAATACAGTACATGTTCAACACAGATATTTTACTCAAAACACATCATTGTCTGCAAACTTCAAACAAAAGTGAGAAATGTTGAAAATCATTTGTTTATATATTAAAAGTATGAGTTCAAAGTCAAATGTATCTTTTTACGTATTGCGCATATATGTTACTGTAAAGGTCATGAATTTTTTTTTCAAATACACTCTAATATACATATTTCTTAATCAAATTCCACTCAGTGCCAAAAAATATAAAAAATATATAGTAATCGCCATATGATATTAATAACATTGCCAATATTTTTTCGTACAACAAATTATGATATGACTGGTTTTACTCCGCATAGATGCAGTTTTAGCTCTTGCGTAAATAATATTCCAGACTTATTATTTTGGAAACAATTAGAAAAATTTTTAATCTATAAAAAGTTTATGTTGCAAAAGTCATCAGATAATATGGGGTAATATATATATATATATATATATATATATATATATATATATATATATATATATATATATATATATATATATATATATATATATATATATATATATATATTAGGGTGTCCGTTATTTTGGCAAAGTCGGATATTTGATGCTCTCACTCTCTAAAACTATTCATAATAAATTTAAAAAAATTGAGACGAAATCCCCGTTGTGTCAAAAGACGTTAAAACAAGAGGGCTCAATATTTACACGTAGTTTAAATGGGAAAATTGCTTTTTCCGATACTTATATCCATAACTTTTTATGATTTAGACCTAAAAATATTTCAACTGCCAGAAAGCTTATGAAAGAGGCTTTCAGGGAAACTAAAATTCAAGTTATTTGGATAAAAATCAACGCCGTAGCGTCAATTTGAGTAATACGAAGTTTAAAGCATAAAAACGACAAAAACGTTAATATAAGAATTTTGATTAATATTTCAATTCGCACCCGAAAAATGTATTCAAAAAGGTCAAAAAAATAAGATCTCCAAAGTTTATATACAAAAAATATAAAATTCATAATTGTTGCCTTAAGGTGATGTCGAAAGTCTACTGTAACGGTACTTTCTTTGCAAGAAACTAATTATTTAATATTTCTTGATAGACTGACCACAGCAGCATTCTGTGCTTATGGGAGAATGCTTCGGAGCTCATAAGCAAATATGAATTTTAAATTTTTTGTATATAAACTTTGGAGATCTTATCTTTTGACCATCTTGAATAAATTTTACGAGTGAGAACTGAAATATTAATCTAAATTCTTATATTAACGTTTTTGTCGTTTTTATGCTTCAAACTTCGTATTACTCAAATTGACGTTACGGCATTGACTTTCATCCAAATAACTTGAATTTTAGTCTCCCTGAAAGCTTATGAAAAAGCTTTCTGGCAGTTATCTTGAAATATTTTTAGGTCTAAATCATAAAAAGTTATGGATAAAAGTATCGGAAAAAGCAATTTTCTCATTAAACTACGTGCAAATATTGAGCCCTCTTACGGCACGTTTTAACGTCATTTGAAAGACATGGAATTTCGGCTCAATTTTTTTAAATTTGTTATCAGTAGTTTTGGAGGTTGGGATCATCAAATTTCCGACTTTGTCAAAATAACGGACACCCTATTGTTTATAGTCTATAAATAAATTGTGTATTGTTATATTGTGTTCATAAAATTTTTATAGCATTTGTCTCATTGTATGAATCTGGTCATTTGTCGATCTATTTCTGCGGAAGCTACATTGGTACTCGCCAAGTATTTCATCAGAGTACTTGTAACAAGTCAAAGTCAGCACATTCTTAGTGAATACAATTAAGTAAAGTAGAGCATGTTGTAATGAGGTCAAGTATTCTAAATAGTATTGTTTGACGTAAGTAGCTAACTATTTGCTGACTTAGTACTTTTGTAATTAGATATATAGTAGCGTTAGGTCAGTTATAATAGTAGTCAAACAGAGTCAGTATAGTCGCATAGTCAGATAGTCAATACGAGAGTTCAGTAGGAACTCGATAACATCAACCATGTAGTAAGTGTGAATAAATCTTTGTTATTTGTTAAACCAAATTGTAAGTACAAACTTATTTCCAACAAACCTAGTACTTGTCCTTTCTCCGGTCTGACAAGAACCCATATAAATTATTTGTTAATTTTTCCTTTAAATAAAGGTCTGGGTCACAAATTGCTGGCAGCGGTGGGATCAACAACAACCCTCTGTTACAAATTGGTAGCAGCGGTTTTTGGATATTTTGTCAGATCAGGGTGGCCAATCGTTTTTGGTTCACTCGCGGAAAAGCAAGTATTAGGAATTCAACAATAACAACAGTTGTATTCTATCTGATACAAATGATGGCAGCGATTTGCGAATTTATTTTTTTTCTACTACACTGGTAATTTGAAATTCATGGATTCAATGACAACAAGCAAGTAAGTAAATCAAGAAAGATATACGGCCAAAGAAGATCAAATTACAACGAGAGAAGACGCTCTGTACAATGTTACATTTGCAATGGCAACCACTATGCCAGGCAGTGTCAGCAACAGCATCAGCGTCAACGGCCGAATCACTATCCGAGGGAAGAAAATTACTACCATCCAAGGCAAGAAAATTACAACTACCAGAGGGAAGAAAATTACAATCATCCGAGGGAAGAAAATTACAACTACCAGAGGGAAGAAAATTACAATTATCCGAGGAAAGAAAATTACAATTACCAGAGAGAAGAAAATTACCACTATCCGAGGGAAGAAAATTACCATTATCATAGGGAAGAAAATTACTACTATCCAAGGGAAGAAAATTACAACTACCAAAGGGAAGAAAAATACAATTATCCGAGAGAAGAAAATTACAACTACCAGAGGGAAGAAAATTACAATTACCCGAGGGAAGAAAATTACAACTACCAGAGGGAAGAAAATTACAATTATCCGAGGAAAGAAAATTACAATTACCAGAGAGAAGAAAATTACCATTATCAGAGGGAAGAAAATTACCATTATCAGAGGGAAGAAAAATACAATTACCAGGATGAAGAAAACTACAATGATCAGAGAGGCGATTACTACGACTACCAGAGAGAAGATGATGACACTCATTATAGAAGAAATCAAGTTCAGTGTTATAATTGCAATGGCAACCATTACGCCAGGCATTGTCAGCGTGAGCGTCAGCATAAGCATCAGCGTCGGCATAAATATCAGCGTCAGCAGTCAAATTTTTATGATAATCATAAAGAAGAAGACATTGAAAATGATACACAGTATAACAGAAGAGAAGCAGAAACAACAGGCCAAACTAAGAAAAATACAGAAGAAATTGACGCGGAAGAATTAAAAGAGATGAAGGAAATTACGTGGTTCTTTAATATGTTAAGAATGGCGGAAATATCCGGTGACCAAGAGGCAGCTCTTATGATTTATAACCACTTAGATGGCATTCCGATGGACGATGGAGTATTAAGATGTTTTGGATGTAAGATGCCTAAGAAAAAGTACTGTCTTTGTGAACAAATTAAAGAAAGAGAAAGAGAAAATATTGCTGAATTAGACAAGAATGAGGATGATTCCCAACAAGTGAGTTCAGAAGAAGACCGTAGCAGTGAAGAGAGACCTAATGACGCCGTTACCGAGGAAGCTCCGGAAATTTACGAGGTAAATAGGGAGGAAAAAGAAGCATCAGGGGTTAAAAATGATGGCTTAATAGAGGGTACGGGTATTGAGGAAATTTCACAAGCGGTTAATGAAGGAAATGACGAAGTTGGACAGATCAGCATTAAGTTCGAAAACAGCAAACAGTTTCAGAGGAATAAAGAACAAAGAAAACAGTACGATAGGAAGAATCCACATCAATTAAAGAACTCCACAACAGATGGCCAAAAGAAGAAAAGAAGTACGAGTAAACGAGATTCGATATTTAGACGACATAAGCAGTACTACAAGAAGAAATTCAAACCAAATTCGACATTCACAAATAACCACAAGAAAGAACGAGATACGAGGTATAAACTTCAATTTTATTCTAGTGTTGTGCGTTATAAAATAAACATAAGACGATGGTGGTGTTTATTTGGACTATTTTATGGATGGTACAAGTGATAAAAGTGTTTTGTGTTTATGTATATTTAATTTAAGATTAGTAAAAATTAAGGTATAAAAAAGGGAATGTAACAAGGAAATAATAGTTAAATTATGTTTTGTGTAATATGTAAATTGTGCCCCTTTGCAGGAAGCAAATTGTTTGGAAAAGGGAGGAATGTAACAAGTCAAAGTCAGCACATTCTTAGTGAATACAATTAAGTAAAGTAGAGCATGTTGTAATGAGGTCAAGTATTCTAAATAGTATTGTTTGACGTAAGTAGCTAACTATTTGCTGACTTAGTACTTTTGTAATTAGATATATAGTAGCGTTAGGTCAGTTATAATAGTAGTCAAACAGAGTCAGTATAGTCGCATAGTCAGATAGTCAATACGAGAGTTCAGTAGGAACTCGATAACATCAACCATGTAGTAAGTGTGAATAAATCTTTGTTATTTGTTAAACCAAATTGTAAGTACAAACTTATTTCCAACAACCCTAGTACTTGTCCTTTCTCCGGTCTGACAAGAACCCATATAAATTATTTGTTAATTCTCCTTTTAAATAAGGGAGGCTTACATACTTACTTATTTGGTTATACAATATGCTTGAGAGTATTTTATAGGTTACACATAGCAGTGTGATACCTCTGTAGTTACTACAATTTGTTTTATCTCCTTTTTTGTGTACCGGCTGGATTATTCAAACTTTCCAATCTTCCGGCATTGATTCCTGTTTCCATGTTTTCTCGATTAGGTTGTATATTTTTTACAATAATTGTATACCTCCGTGTTTTACTAGTTCAGCGTTTATACTATCTATGCCTGGTGACTTGTTATTTTTCATGTTCATTATTACCTCTTCAACTTCTTCGTAAGTTGGTATTTCCGTTTTTGGTTCTGCTGTATGTTACATTTCATTTTCCGGTGTCTCGTTATGATCGGTACTTGTAAGGAGGTTTTGAAAGTATTCTTCCCATCTTAACATAATATCATTTTCTTCTGTCAATATATCGCCTTTTTCGTCTTTGCAAATACTTAATGCTGAAATTCTTTTGTTTGGATATTTATATCTTTATAGAATTTTCTGTAGTTTTTATTTGTATTCTCAAGCTCCATGTTTTCTTTTTCCTTATTTATTAATTCTCTTTTTTTCTACCTACTTGTTTAATATGCGATTTCTTTTCTATTATCGTAGGCCACTTTGTTTGCTCGTGTACTAACTTGCAGATAGCTATTTCGAGTTTAATTTTTTAATTTAATGGCTTCTCTACACTCATCATCAAATCATTCTTTTTTTTCTCGTTTTAATTTCGCCTATGGTTTCTGCTGCTGCGTTTATCATTGCATTGTGTATATCTTGGAGATTCGTTGTTACTTTTTCTCGATAGGCTTCTGTTTTTCCATCGTCTTGTAAATCTTATTTGTCCCATTTAACAGCTTTTTCTCCTTTGTTTTTTTTATAGTTGCTATTCTTTGCTGATACCTTGCTACCACAAAGAAGTGGTCGGAGTCGCAGTTTGCTCCTCTGTAAACTCGGACGTCTCGTATTGACGTGGTCCATGTCCCTTTATGTATATTTTTATGTGGGAAACTAGTGCCTTTTATATCCATATTTAATGTTACTGCTAATTGGCATAATCGTTCTCCGTTATTGCTTGTTTTCTCATGCAATATGTAGTTACCAGCAATACTTCCCCATATGTCCTCTTTTCCCACTTTTGCGTTAAAATCTCCGAGCAGGACCAAAGAGTCATGTTTATTCGTTTTCTCAGCTAATTCCTGCAAATCTGTATAGAATTGATCTATGTCTTCCTCACTGGCACTTTCAGTTGGAGAGTAGGCATTTATGATGGTGGTGTTATAAAAGTTTCCTTTAATCCTTAATTTACATATTCTATCACCATATGGTTCAAATCCGATAATGGCCTTTTTCGTATCCTTACTTATTATAAATCCTACTCGTCTGTCACCTTATTTATCTTTATTTCCGCTAAAGAATATCGTAAATTGGGGCTTTTCAATTTTCCCCAATCCTTTCCATCTAATTTTTTGCAAGGCTGTGATGCCTATTTTGTATTTTTCAAGTTTCTCCGCTATTTCTAACTTCTTACCTACTTGCAGCGTAGATCGCACATTCCATTTCCCAATTGTATTTCAGTTCTCTTATCCTTATTTTTTCGCAGGGGTCTTTGGTTATATAAATTATCCGTAGTCGTATTCCGAGGCACGTTTTGAGCTTTCGTAAAAAGGTCTTTTTTCCAGAGTAGGGATGTAGCCCTACGTCCAACCCCCTTTTCGGAGGACCATTTCTCTCGCTTCCGTTTGCCCTTTCAGGTTACCAGGGTTCACCGCGTGGAGGTGGAAGTCGGAATTGGGTAGGAAAGGCTATATCTTGCGCATTCACTACCCCGTTTCAATCCCATTAAATGAAGATACAATCGTAAAATATAAAAAAAAATCCTACCATCATTAAGCCAAGTGACACCTACCTAAATTTTACTTAAGTATAACTCGTACAAACGCAAATAATTTTAAGTATATCTTAACTTTAAATATTAAAAATAGCCATCGTTATTGTTAATAAAACAGTGATGTCGTCGTCGAAATGTATCCTCTACTTTCTACTATATTCAAAATATCCTTTTCAATATTCACTAAGTGATCAAACCGTGTTCTACCACAATCTTGAACTGCAGGCTCAAAGAATCCATGATCTCGTAGAGAATGAACCACGTGTACAAATGTGCGAATATTTGGGAGATGATTCGGAAAGCGTTCTAAATAAAATTAACGGGCTGGGGCAGCGTTTCCCTCAGCTCCACCATAAGCTAGCACAATGTCTGTGAACTCGTTCTTTGTAAATGCAGGCAGATTTATAGACTATAACTTTTATAATAATTATTAACCGATTTATTTGTTACTGTCATAATTTGTTTGAAAATGTTAACAAGTGATATTTGTGAAAAACAATTATTTCATTGCTATTGTTACTGAATCAAATTGTTATGAAAATATTTAGCATGTCACTCTATGCTGTAGTAGGAGCCAGAGGAAGAAAAAGATTCTAGAGATGCGTATTTTTTTTAAAATTATAGTCCTACACAACCCGAGCCCGATGGCTCTCCAACCAGATCCAATGGATACCCGACCCGATGAATACCCAACCCGACCCGATCCGATGAATATCCAACCATACGCGAGCCGATGAATATCCAAATCCCGGTCCGATCGATATCCAACCCGATCTAGCCTGGAGGATATCTAATCTTACCCGTCCTGATATAACTCGATCTGTTAACCATACCTGATCCGATATACCCAACTGATTATATATAAAATAACATGAAAAACTAAAATAAATATATTACTTTTCAAATCACAAAGTATGAAATAGTTACTCATTTATTTTCCCGTAGTACAATAAAAAAAATATGTTAGATATTTGTTTTCATCGAAGTTAAGAAAAAAGTATTATTATTAATCTTTTAAAATCTCATTTGTTACCCTGCCGGGTGTCGAGATTGGTTCTTGATTTATTTTAAATTTTCTATCAGTTCTTTACATTCTTTTCTGTTTTTCGCTTTCCTCTTAACTTTACCATTCCTTAGTTTTTTTAATACTGTCTTTACTTCATCCTTTGTTATTTCCAGTCCTTCTTTGTTTTCTCTAATACTTCTGTATGGCTGTTGTATTTCTTTTTTATTTATACTTGTATTTTGTTTTTCATCTAACAGTTCCTTAACATGCTCCTTCCATCTTTCAATTATATATTTATTTTATTTTAATATATTCCCCTTTTTGCATTTGATTTGATTTAGTGTTATATGTCTTCCTTTTCTTAAGTTTCTCAACTTTGTGTAGAACAGTCTTTTTTTTTCGTTGAAGTTTTTTTCTAACGTATTTCTAAATTCTTCTCACTTTTCACTTCTGTTTTGACGTTTTCATTCCACCAATGTGTTCGTCTACTGCTTCTTGAGCTTCTAGTTATACCGCACGCCCGTTTTGCTTCTGTTACTATGTTTTTAAAAGTGCTCCTCATTTCTTCTACTTTGTTTGCCTTTGGTTTTGTCGTGGTATTTATTAGTTCTTTTATTTGTTCTTGATATTTTTCTCTTGTCTTCAGTTCTTTTAATCTGTCTACTCTTAATCTTACAATTTTTTTTTCTTATCTTCCTTCTCTCTTTGTGCTCCTTTTTCTTTTACTTTGATTTTTGCTACTATCAGGTAGTGGTCACTTCCTATTTCATTTCCTCTTTGTACTCTTACATTATTTACATTCTTCCTTTCTGTGTTGTTTGTCAAAAAATAATCTATTATTGTTTTCTCACTCCTACTTTGCACTTCACGGGTATATTTATGTATCTCTTTGTGTTCAGGGGATGTATTTAGTTGTTTTTCCTTCATGTTCTATTGGTCCATATACTATGACTATACTTGCCATCAGCCCATTAGTGTCATGATTCTATCGTTTATTACTTGCCATTCTTTTATTGACTGCTCGATCTTTTTATGTATTATACATCTTGCTATTTCCTTTTCTTCCACCCCGCTATTTTATAATATGTGATTATTTCCAACTTTTATTATTCCTTTTCCATTCTTTTTTGTTTCCGTTACAGCTAGTAAGTCAAGTTTTGCTTTTTAAAAATCATCTACAATTTTTTCTTCTTTTTATTTTATACTCTTAATGTTCCACATGCCAAATTGAATTATTTTTTCGATTGTTCTCTAATCGGTTTTTTTTATTTACTTTCCTACCTCTCTTCGATGCTTCACTTTCTTGCGGTTTAACTCCATTTTCTTGTTTGTCCCATATGAATACTTTATTAATTATTATTTGCCCTTTGTTTTCTCCTCTCTTTCTATATTTCTGATTTCTCTTTGTATCTTTTTTTCTTCCCAAGTAAGATCATTATCTATGTATATTCTTGATTTCTCCAATTTTTTTTTTGCTTTCATTATTTTCTGTTTTCCTTCTCAGGTTTCTATCTCCATTTTTATTATTTCATTCTCTGTATTCTTATTCAGTGTTACTATTTGTTTGACATCTGGTTTCACTTGTAGGTTTTCTTCCATCCATTTCTTAACTTCTTCTTTTGTGCTAGTTGTAAACCTTTTATTTCAATATTATTCTTTCTTTTTAATCGTTCTGTGCTAGTTGTAAACCTTTTATTACAATATTATTCTTTCTTTGTAATCCTTCTTCTCTCTCTGCGTTCTTCTCTAGGTTTTCTATTCGTTCTATTAGCCTCTTCCTCTCTCCTCTCTATTCTTCTTCTTTCTTATCCATCTCTTCCGTACTAAAAATATCAATGTCTACTTTTTCTACTCTTCTCCTTGTTCGCTTATTCATCACTGTTCTTTACATTTATTTATATATATATATATATATATATATATATATATATATATATATATATATATATATATATATATATATATATATATTATTCCTGTTTTTCCGTTCGTTGTCAGTATCAGCGATAACTCCCGCACTATCCGAGTGTATTATCGGCTGTTACCGATAACTTATATTATTCTATCCTCTTTTCACTTAGTTTGTTTAAATCTAACTAACTATTAATCGTAAACTTAATTACCCCAGCTTATTACTATAAATTATTTGTCTCTAACTTCTGAATTGAATTCATTCACTTCAATGCCTGGTTTTTGTTGCCCTCTCATGCAGTTGACACTTTCTACCGAGCTGTGTTGCGGGTTATATCTCAGTACGTATATGGGAGTAGCATCATACAATGGAATGTCAATAATTCTGTGCAGAAATAGTTGCAGAAAAAAAGGATATTACAGTGAGACCGCTTTCTTTATCCTTTCCTGGCTCCTCTGTCCTACCTTTTCTGGCCTATTAAGGTCCCTCTCAGGATACGTTGTTTATGTACATAAAACATTGTTTTGGTTATTTCATGCTAATATAATTCTTACGTTCATACCACGGGGGTAACCCCAGGTATTTACTTTCCACTGGGTTTCAATCGCATTTGTTTTTCGATTCTTATCTTTTCCTGCATTTATTTCATTCTTCACTTTGAATTATTGGTTACTTTATTGTTTGCTTGACAGGAGCTTACCAAGTAGTAAACAGCCAACGCTTCAAATTCAAGAAAAAAGTAAAATTACATAATTTTTGTACATTCATCTTTTTGATATGTGTATTGAAAAATCAATTATAATCTTTTTAACAGAGCTCGATAAACCAAAGTAAAGCCCTGAGACAAGTGTCTTCGAATATCGGTACTATCGTCGGTACATTCAGTGTCAAAAGTTGTATTTGCAAAAATGGCGGTCTATTTGTATTTGTGAAATAATAAGACGGTATGTAATTCTTTTCATTTATGAAAATAGCATGTTAAAATAATAATAATGATGGATTAATAGACTGTATATTTTACTTTTGCGCCAAAATAGAGCTAAGCCATTCGTTATATACTTGAATAGGTGGAGTTAAAGCGCATTCCAGCCACGGTTTTACTTTCATTTGTCGAGATCTACAAATAAATTAGAATTGAAAAGTAGATTATATCAAAATTTTAGGTCTGATTTTCTCAAAAATGCTAGGCACTATTTTGATTAAAAACAGTAAATTTTTATTCAGTTAGATTGTGGACTTTTGAGCGAAAACAAAAAATACACGAGAAAGTTTTATTTTTTTTTCAATTTTCTATGCTATAAAAGACCTGATTCTTAAATTTATAATTCTTTAATTAAAATCTTGCTTAGTATTTTTCAAAACTTAACGTAAATTTTTGAGTGTAATTTCTTTTATTATTTGTACATGACAAGAATAGCATCTAGTTTATTTAATATTTATTACCGTTCTTTGAAGTTTTGGCTTCAAAATTATATACCATACAAAATGTGTTTCATTCATAATAAAAATAATATTTTGTTTCAAAGAGATCTAGCCAGATCATCGTTCTGATGCTATCTTAAATCAGGCTTATTCTCCTTATTACTTCTAGTTAATAGCGAAAAATTAATTTTAGACTATGTTTTTTTTTCATTCTCAATTAATTCGTAAATGGTTGCATATCAGGAAGGGAAATAGTTTTAAACTAAAAAGTACAAACTATTGATACCTAACCAGTTTTGCCCGAAAAAAATTGTATAGGGACACATTTTAGATATATGATATAAACTCATGGTTTTTAAATTGATCCATTTCTACAAAATATCTTGATTTAAAGTTTATTTTTCTCTGATTTCAAGGATATTAAGCTGGCTTTAATTATTATTTTAAAAATAAGCAGATGCACTATTTTCAGATAAGAGCCCAGAGTAAAAGGAGTAATTGATTTCGGGTAACAGGAAAAGTCATAAGTTTAACTTTACCTTCCTATTAAACGAAAGATGTGTTCCCTAGTACATTGACGTGGTGTAGAACTCAGTTGTAATTTTACTTGTCTGGATATTAGCAATGAATAGTTTCCTTCAGGTGCTTCAAAACATTACAGTAAAACTTGTCATTGACAGTTTGACAATGACCACGGGAAATGAATTCTTTATGGACCATGTTTTTGTTTGCGCAGTATTGAAATTTCACGAACTTTTGGGTAACGCCATATAAATTTTTATTATTCTTGTTGATACTAAGAAAAAAATTCGCAATCATTATTTGTAAATGTATATAATATTATTAAACAGTAATAAAATTACACGTAATTCAAACAATAAAATAAACATACCTACATGTTGTACACAAAATATATTTATTGTTTAATTTTATGATTAAAAATTTTGAAAAGAGATAACATTAAAATGAGAAATAAATTGTAAAATATATTTTTAGAAATCCCATGAATATTAGTAGATCTATACCGACCCTTTGGGATTAATGAATTCGGTGGAGAGGTCGATATATGCCACAGGGTCTGATGGGATTGAACAAGAAAATTTCATAGTATGATAATAATTTATTAAGGCACCGAACAAATCATACAAAAATATTTAGTCAAATAAAAAAAAAACAAATCTAGAAGTTATCTGAACATACCCCTAACACATATAAGATTGTTCTAACTTCTAATAGCAATTCGATTATAATATTAATTTCTTATATGATAAATCGACTGATAATGTATTAAATAATTTTACTAATCAAAATTCGGGGCCGTTCTGAAATTTATTCAATATTTTGTGTAGAATACCGGGGCAGAGTGATAAGTACCCGTGTTTGAGAACAAAACACTATTTTTTTGAGCAAATTATTTTATATTTTTAAGGGTAATATCTTTTTAGTTCGATATATTTAATTAAACGTATTTGCAATTTTTTTATCCCTTCCAAATAATATGATTTATAAAAATCCTCAAAATAGTCATTTACAGCTTGTGTGACTTCTAAAATCTATGCAAATCTTTTACCTCCGAGCCATTCCTTCTTGTTTGGAAACAATTAATAGTCAAAGGGATTCAAATCTGGAGAATACGATGGATGTTTGACCAATTAATAGCGCAATTCATGCAATTTTGCCATTTGTGTGCTGTTGATTTGTTCTCATGTAAGAGCACTTTTTATTTGCCACATGCGATCGTCTTTCTTTTATTGCAGCATCTATTTGGTATACGTAGTAGGCTTCTATTATAGTTTTTCCTTTTTGGAGATAGTCGATACTTATAATTATATTTGCATTTCAAAAACAGTCGCCATAACCTTTCCAGCTGTTTTTGCTTCTTTGGTGCATGTCCGCCAAAAGTAGTGCTTTGTTTTGACTGTTCTTTCGTCTCAGGAGTAAAGTAATGGATCCATGTTTCACCAAAGGTTACAAAACAACGTAAAAAATCTTTCGTATTGAGCTTAAACATCGCTAAACGTTCTTTTCAAATGGTCAATCGAATGCGATTTTGGTCGATAATGAGCAAACGCGGCACCCATCTTGCACATAGCTTTTTCTCATAGAAATTTTCGTCTAAGATATTGCGCACACAATCATTTAAGATCCTTATCATTTCAGCTATCTCACGCACTTTTATTCTACTCTCCGAGAGATCAAGAAACATTGGAACAACATGATTTGATAGGAGACCGTTCTCTTCGACTCGGATATTTTCTTACAATCGATCGAATTCTAGCTCTCAATGAAACATACTATTTATCGGATGTATCGGGACACACGAGAATCGGCGCGAAAATCAGATGCTCGGCGGTCCATTGCCATTTCTGTGTCTTACGCAAAAGATTACTTAAAGGTGCACTGATCGTCGAAAAATCTTTTACAAAGCGGCGATACCATGATGCCATTCCTAAAAATCGTCGAATATCTAAAAGATACATCGGGATCGCTATATTCAAAATAGCTTGAACTTTATCAGGATCTACTTGTAACCCACACTTATTAACGACATAACCTAAATATTTTAATTCCAGACGACAAAATTGACATTTGTCTTTACTTAACGTCAATCCAGCGGCAAACAAACGATCAAAAATTTTCTCTACGATATCTAAATGTAGCTTAAAATTTTCCGTTAAAACAATAATGTCATCTAGGTATACAAATACGTATGGTTCTAAATCCTATCCTAAAATTTTATCTATAAGCACTTGCCACGTCGCGAGGGCGTTCGTTAATCCCAACGGAATTCGTTTATAGTGGTATAATCTTTGTCCAGGTATCGTAAAAGCAGTGTATTCTCGGTTACGTTCTGCCATTGGTATTTGCCAGTAAGCTGACTTAATATCAAGGTAAATATTTTGCAACTCGTAAATGATTCAGGATCATGGACATATACGGAATCGGATATGCGTTCGTTGTAGTGACTTGATTAAGCTTCCGGAAATCAACGCAAAACCGGAAGTCTCCATCCTTCTTGGAGACGAGTAAGATAGGCGAGGACCACGGACACTTCGATGATTCGATAATATCGTCGCGCAACATTTTGTCAAGTTCAGGGTCGATATGCTTTTGCATGATGGTGAGACAGGATAGTAATGATCTCAGGGTCGATCTCGGAAGTGCATCCAAGTGATGTATTCATGCGTTTCCACTGAGCGTGTAAAAATTCGTCTAGTCGTAGCTGTTGTGTTGGCGTTAACACGGAATGCGATACCACTGTTGCGTTGATAGTGACTGTGTCTGCTTTTACAGAGAATTTCCACTCATCTCTCTTTAAATCTGAAACTATTCCCATGGTACACCAGAAGTCCATATCAAGTATGACGGAACTCGCGACATCGGGGACGATAATAAAACGAATAAGTTTTGACCAGACCCTAAATCTTATCCTATATTCCTAAATAATGACCTGAAGTAGACTGCAAGATATAAAGAAAATAAAACGTCAGTGTTGGAAGAAGGCGAGTGTAAGATATTTTCAAAGAACGCGATTTCTACAGATCAACTTCTCCGCGGCAAAAATTCAAAAGGTCTTACGTTTTGGGTGCCAAATTTATTACGTATCGAACGGGGGTTGTAACAAAGATTACCTCACGAGGATGACGCTGCCGGCTTCTCAGAGAGAAGGGAGTGGGTCGGATATGTAAAGGGCGCCACGTAATCTGCTTAGTGGTCCTAATCCGTTAGACTACGATAGGGCAAAGTAAAATACTGTTGATAGCCGGAGCGGTCCCTGCAAATTCGCTGAAAAACAGATCGGGGCACTCGAAAGGAAAAACGATAATCCAACTTTATAACTGATTTTATTAACCAATAACTGAAACAGTGACATGTAAATGAGATAAAACAACTGATGTCCGCAACGACGAAAAACTAAATAGGGAGAAAACATTAACGCGGACAGTAGCAACTATCTTGCCTCAAGCTCGGAGACCGACGCCCGATAAGTGTGGGTACAACAAGGACCCTAACTGTCGAAGCTGGTCAGACGACATACAAATAGAGCGGGTGTGGTCGTACAGAACTGTGGAGAACACAGCGCAGGCGCAAACAATAATTTCAAGAAAATCTAAATGCGGAGATAAAGAAAATACGCCAAAAGAAAAATAATTAAGGCGCAAAGCAAACGAACATCCACGTTCACACAAAAATATATAATAAGATAAATACTAAAAGAAATGCAGGAAATGCAAATCCAAATAACTGCAACTTAAAGTTGCGGCTGAAAACCAATAAAATTAAAGTCCACAAAAATAAAGGTCGGAAGGACCACAACATTAAATAAACCAAAATAAAATGATAATAAGGTGCAACCGCATGAATCATAAAGCTTTGCTTCGATCCACTTGTCACAACCACTCTGACCACTTATCTGTCTCTCGCGCGACTCCTGCAGGGGTGCTGGCGTAGACGCGAAGGACGTGGACACCTGGGCCAGATGTACGGGCTTGTACCGTGGTGTGGTGGACTGGTGAATACGAGGAAGACGAAACGTGATGGAGCAGTGGACGTCGGGCTTCAGGATTCCCAGAAATCGCAAAACAAATCTCCGCACGGGCGTTCTGGGTGGAAGCGTACAAACCCCACTTGCGGAAATAAATATTTTCACTGTACTAAATCTCGATAACACTCGGCAAGGACGCAAAAGACGAAAAATCGTGACACGAGTCACGTTTTAACGGTTTTTCGGCGTTTTGCAATTTTTCACCGACTAAAAATTACGATTTTTATAAAATAAAAATTTTTGGAAATAAACAAAGACTAATTATTAAATTAAAAGAATCTAACTTGGAACGTGAAGCCTTTAACGCAATAAAAGACTACATAGTACCACATATAAATTATTATTGCTTAATTGATGAAAGTTTGATAAACTCAATAAATAAAGTTTTACAAAATAATTTCTCTAAAGATACATATAAATTAATTCAATGCAAGGAAGTATTAGAAGATAAATTAACCCCCGAAGATCAGTTAGAAACAATTCAAAATTATCAAATAGGTAAAACTATTCATAGAGGAATTTTAGAGACATATCAAAAATTAAAACGAAATTTTTATTGGCCTAATATGTTAATAGACATACAGAAATACATTAACAACTGCGACATATGTCAACAAAACAAATACGAAAGAAACCCGTATCAAATATCTGATAATTTAACAAAAAATCCTAAATTCCCTTTTGACATACTACATATAGACACATTAATTTTAGAAAAGAAAAAAATATTTAACAATAATCTTTTTCCAAATTCGCTCAATTAATATATTTAAAAACACTTTCCGCTGTAGATATTACGAATGCATTAATAAAATATTTCTCACAATATCAAACCCCTAATGAAATAACCTTTGATAGTGGAACTGAATTCAATAATAACTTAGTAAAAAAATTATTAAATACGTATAATATTAAAATTCATATGATATGTGTCGATAACCCAAAATCAAACGGACTAGCCGAAAGATTCCATTCCACCTTAATTGAACATTTGAAAATTTTAAACAAGAAAATTTTCAGAAAATACTAGCTCTAATAGCCTATAATAATTCAATAAACTCAACTACCAAATACACCCCGAGTGAAATACTTTTTGGTTTAGAAAAAGATAATAATATTTTAAAATTTAAAAATAGTAACGAAGATTATTTACAAGAATGGCAATATAAACAATATTAAAAGAAGAAGTTAATAAAAATATTCAAATAGAAAATAATAAACGATTTTTAAAACAGAAACCCTTGAAGGAAAATTTAGAGAATTTAAAATTAAGCACTGTATTAATTAAAGAAGGAAAAAGAAGGATACAGAAAGTTAAAAAAACATTATTCAAAATTCACAAAATTGAGACATATAACCCTAAATTAGGAACAATAACAATAAACCCTAACAAACGACATAAAATAGATAAAATAAAGACAAAACGCCTCTTTGTTGCAGATGCTACTGCAGGGGAGAGGAATTAATCGAACTAATGGATGATCCCGGAATTAATATATTAGAGTTAGATCGGATAAATATATATATATATAAGGACTCTTATTATTCCTATTATAATTATGAGATAACTTCACTAGAATTAGAATATAATAAAACAAATAATTATAAAAATGATATGTTATTAAAATTAGATATTAATGAAAATATAAAATTTAGTTATAAGAAAGAAGTGCAAAGCTATATAAATATTCTAAATTTTAATATGAATAGATTAAAAAGTAAAATTAATAATTTATTTAGAAATAAACGAAATAAGAGAGGATTGATAAACGGGTTAGGAACAGCCATTATCACCGGTAATTTAGATTCAGACGATGCCGAAAGATATAATAAATTATTCGGAAAAATTCAACAAAATCAACATATCCTTCAAGATCAAAATTTAGAAAATATACGAGTTAATAAGGAAATAATTTCAAAATTTTACAAACAAATTGAAAATATTCAACATAATGAAGATATATTAAAATTACGAATAAGTCAGGTGGAAGGTATACTAAATGAATCCATGAAATGGGATAGCATCTCTAGAATAAAAGATATAATTAACCAATTAATTTTGCTGTGTATAAATTTAATAGAAATCTTACATGAAATATTTTGAGGACTTCATTAGCAATAATATTTTCTTTATTAATTTGTTTCAATTCCAAGGTTTTATTACTATATTGATTTTCTTTTATATTAAATTTTATATTTTCAAAAACTATTTCTTTTGCATTAGTTATTCTTTTTCCCAGATTATAATTATCTACTTTACAATTTTCATTAGTTCGAAATTTATAAACTCCTTTAATTTGTTGATGTTTAATTTTATTTTCACACTTTATTTCTATATTTTTATTTTCAGTACTAGCTATTATTGCTAGGTTTTCATTTTCTATTTCCATGATCAAAAATCCATCATTAATTTTATGATATTCACATTCCTCATTATTATGCTTCAAAATAATATTCTTAATACATTTACTAGTTTCTATATAATTTGATTTACAAAAATAACTATTATTTATTTTATTACAATCATGTGTCTTGTATATTTTATTTTCACTTAAAATTAACAATTCTTTCTCCTCATTTATAACAAACATCTGTTTTTTACTAACATTTGGTATTGGAGTGATTTGTAATAATTTATTATTTTCATTTTGATAACATACGGATATATCCCATAAGTATTCAATCTGATTTTTATTAATTCTACAATGGCTGGTTATTTGTGCTGTTAATTACCAGAAATTTAAATTTTGATTTGTTTCTTTAATAATTTTATTTAATTCTTCTTTTGAGATTATAGAACTGTGAATTTTATTTAAGTTACAAAAAGTCAAACTTGTTTCAATTTCATCTAAGATTTCTATTAAATTTATATATATATATATATATATATATATATATATATATATATATATATATATATATATATATATATATATCTGTAAAGAAAATGTATTTCTTTAATTTGAATTTGGCCGCGCTCTGCGGGTAAAGAAGTGACCGTCTTACACGGGAGTTAAAAGTTTGAAGGTTAGCAAAAATAAACACGTGTCTATAACTTGGTGAAAAACAGCTTAAAAAAAAGACACCAATTTAGAAAAGTTTGGATAGGATTGACTGAGGAACTACAGACAGTTTACATGAATAATTATGGTAATATGAAGTTTGGAAACCAGAGCTTAGAAGACATTTCAGATAGCCCTGCTGCTACAAGTAATTTAGAAGAAAAAAATACTTTGAATGCTTTAAATTTGAATACTTTAAAACTCCTGGAAAAATTAGTGGAAAATGCACAGGTAACTAGAGATCAAAATTTGAAGAAAATATCAGAGAAATTTGTGATTGAAAAATTCACAAGCAAAAATAATAATGCAAATCAATGGATGGCTATTTTTGAAAAAGAATGTACACGCTTTGATGTAACAGAAGGTGAAAAAAAATTGAAATTCTCAGGCTGTTCATGGATAAATCTTGCTCAGATTGGTACAGCTCTATGATCATAAAACTGACAAGAGATTCAGAATGGACAATTTGGAAAAACAAATTTTGTGAAACATTTGCAAATAAAGGTTGGAATCCAGTCACTTATGCATTATTATACAAATACAAAAATGGTTCGTTGTTGGACTATGCAATAAGAAAAGGAAAACTTTTATTGGATATGAGAAATTCAATCGATTACGGTAGCTTGGTAGATCTTATTGCAGCTGGTTTACCAGAGTTTATACTTAATAAAATTGGTAGAGAGGTATTGAAAGATACAGCGGATTTGTTTAATGAAATCAGCAAATATGAACACATGGTAAATACGAAAAGTTTTTTTGAAAAAAAGACGATTGTAAATATGAATAGTAAACAAAAGCCATGCAAAAATTATGAAAAACTAAATAAAGGCACTCGTTATCACGCTGAATCAGTATGCTGGTTCAAAACAAAAGAGGATGAGAAAGAAAAAAAAAACTACTACATCTAACATGTAAACAATTCAGTAATTGAAGCTGAATTAACTGACACAAATCCAAAAAACTAATAGTTACACCATTAATCAAAGTCAAACTGCTATTAGAAAATAAATTGGAAACATTTGGGAATATGACTCAGGGTCAAATGTTTCTTTAATAAGTTCTAAATTATTGAAAATAAAAGATGGGAAAATGGGTAGTTTCAATAAAGCAAATTTAATAACGATTAATGGTGTTAAAAAGACAAGTGGTTTGACAACTATAAAAATAAAAATTTTTGAAATAGAGGAAAAAGTTGATGTCTACATCATAGATGAAGAAAACTTCAAATATGATTTTTTGGTGGGATTAGATATGATAAAAAAATTCAAACTAATTCAGAGCGAAGATTTAAAAATAACTCAAAAAAAAGTTTGAATCCACAGAATGAAAATAATAATGAAGAAAAATACACAATAAATTTTAATGAGCATATAGTGGAGAATTTTCAAATACAAATAGAACATTTAACTAACAATCAAAAGTCGGAAATAAATAAACTAATTGACGAATATAAGGCAGTCTTTGCAAAGGATAAATACGACATCGGTACAGTAAGAGAATATGAGGCACGTATCGACCTATTAGTCGACAAATATTGCAGTAAAAGACCTTACAGATGCACTGTAAAGGATAAAAAGGAGATAGAAGAACAAATATCAAAATTATTAAAAAAAGAACTCATCGAAGAATCCTACAGTCCATTTGCGGCACCAGTAACCCTGGCATTTAAAAAAGAAGAAAACAAAAAATCCCGACTGTGTATAGATTTCAGAGACTTGAATAAAATATTAGTACCTCAAGCACAACCGTTTCCATTGATTGAGGACATAATGATAAGGACAAGAAATTGCAAATTTTTCTCAACATTGGATATAAACTCGGCATTTTGGTCAATTCCCCTGCGAATTGAAGATAGAAAAAAAACTGCATTCGTAACACAGGAGGGACACTTCCAATGGACTTGCCTACCTTTTGGACTAAAAACTTCACCAGCAATTTTTCAGAGAATACTAAGTAATATATTGAGAAAATACAAACTTACTGATTTTGCTGTTAACTATATAGATGATATTCTTATATTTTCCAAATCTTTTTCTGAACACATTAGCCATTTAACACAGTTGTTAGAGGCAATAAAAAAGGAAGGTTTCAGACTAAAATTTACAAAATGCACATTTGCAGCAGACTCAGTAAAATATCTTGGTCATATAATACAGAATAATTCTATCAGGCCAATAAAAGATAATTTAATTTCAATACAAAATTTCCCTGTTCCAAAAACTCAGAAGAACATAAGGCAATTTTTGGGAAAGGTAAATTTTTATCATGAATATATACCAAAGAGTGCAATAATCCTAGATCTACTGCATAAATTACTAAGAAAAAATCAAAGATTCGTCTGGTCTGAAAAATGTGAAAAAGCATTTGAGATTATAAAAAATCTGCTGTGCTCACAACCAGTTCTAGAAATTTTTGATCAAGATTTACCAATCAAGATCTACACAGATGCATCTTTGGAAGGGGTTGGAGCCATTTTGAAACAGACATAACCTAATGGACGAGAAAAACCAGTGGCATACTTTTCGAAAAAACTAAATGAGGTCCAGAAGAAAAAAAAGCAATATATTTGGAATGCTTAGCTATCAAAGAAGCAGTAAAATACTGACAATACTGGCTCATAGGTAAATCATTTACTGTATATTCAGATCACAAACCATTACAGAATATGAATATCAAATCTAGGACCGATGAAGAGCTAGGAGATTTGACATATTATCTGTCACAATATGATTTTCAAATCAAATATACCCCAGGAAAAGCAAATTTAGAAGCAGATTGTCTGAGCAGAAACCCAGTATTAAAGCCAGATGAAAATAAAGAAGAACAATTAAAAATTGTAAACTTAATAACATTGAATGAGATTATGACAGATCAAGACAAAAATGAAGAGGTGAAAAGAAAGGAATATAAGTTAATAAAGAAAAATAATGTATACTTTGAGAAGGTTAGAAAAAAGAAAAAATTATTTTATCGGAAGAGTTTAGCGTTAAAGTCATAAAAAATATACATGAAAATCTGTGCCATATTGGTATTAAACAAATGCAAAAGAAGATTAGTCCATATTATACAGCGAAAAATTTGACAAAAAACATAAAAAAAGTTTGTAGAAGCTGTGAGATATGTATAAAAAATAAATCAAGAGGACAAGACAAGTTTGGTTTTATGTCTCACTTAGGTCCAGCCACAAAGCCGTTCGAAATAATCTCGATAGACACAATCGGAGGCTTTGGGGGTTCGAGGTCCACGAAAAAATATCTACACCTTCCGGTGGATCATTTCACAATATACGCATACATTGAAACCTCAAAAACACAGAGTGCAAATGATTTCGTAAAACTAGTCAACAACATAGCAGAAACAGATGAAATCTGTATGCTTCTCACCGATCAATATCCAGGAATCAATTCTAAAGAATTCAAAAGATTTTTAAGAGAAAAGTCGATACCATTGGTTTTTACTGCAACAAATGCACCATTCTCAAACGGACTAAATGAAAGACTAAACCAAACGCTGGTGAACAAAATTAGATGTAAAATAAATGAAAAAGGGAAAAAAATAGCTTGGACAACAATAGCACAAGTATGTGTAAATAAATATAATGACACTGAGCACTCAGTTACTGGTTTTGCACCAAGATATCTGTAAAATGGAACAGATGTTACTGTTTTGCCAAGTGAACTGAAAAAAGAAAAACAAACAGAAACTGATTGGATAAAAGATAGAAAAATAGCATTTGAAAATACGACAAAATGGCATAACTATAACAAAAAAATATTTGATGAAAATCGAAAATACTTCGAATTCAATGTAGGAGATATGGTATACGTGGAAAATGGAAACAAACTAAACAGGAAAAAACTAGATGAACTGAAAATTGGACCATACGAGATTATAGAGAAGATATCAAACTCAATATACAGGATTAATACAGGTCACAAGAAAGCAGAATCGAATCTTTTCCATAAAACGAAACTTCTACCGGCCCCTACATTAGATGAAGAAGAAGATAAAGAAGATGAATGAAAAACAAGGTGATACATGTAACGAAAATTGTTTTATAATTTTCTTCCCCGAGGGGAGGAGATGTAAAGAAAATGTATTTCTTTAATTTGAATTTGGCCGCGCTCTGCGGGTAATGTAGTGACCGTCTTACACGGGAGTTAAAAGTTTGAAGGTTAGCAAAAATAAACACGTGTGTAGAGAAACCTAAATAAAATTTAAGTAATAATCTAAAATTTGTAAAAGAGGAATTGACAAATTAAAAAATAAACTTTAATTGTCGTTTCTTTGTTTTCAGGTAAGAATTTTGTACATAGTGTAAATAGGGCATTAAAATAATGAAAAATGAAATTTTGTTTTCAGAGCAACGCAACAGTTTATTTATTTTGGTCAATTCCCAATAAAATTTAAATAAATCTTATATATATATATATATATATATATATATATATATATATATATATATATATATATATATATATATATATATATATTGTGACGAGTTCTTTACTAACTCGGCGACAAATGTTGGCGCTGGTTGCTCGGGCGCCAACGGTTCCGGATAGCAGGTGTGGAGATTGAGGTTTGGGTGTGAAGAAAGAATAAAACATACAATAATGGTAAAATATGTGCTGTTGCGTTTTATTTGATAAAAAACTATTTGTTGGTATACTGGAGAATGGTGCGGACGGTGGTTGTGTTGCGGGTGATGATAGCTGCCACCACAAAGGTCGGTGTACCCGGGAGAATCGTTTCTACCTGGCTTCCGTGGTCGACGCTGATATGACCCGGGGAGTGGTCGCAATCGTCTGATTGGGTGTCCACGAGTACGAAGAGCTCAAAACCGGATTTTCGAAAATCGACGCTGGGCGTCGCGACGCTGATATGACCCGGGGAGTGGTCGCAATTGTCTGCTGGGGTGCCCGCGAGCACGTAGAGCGCGAAACCGGAGTTTGTAAAAATAACGACGCCGAGCGTCACGACGGCGGGGTCCACTAAGTAGCGGCTGGTTAGTAGTGTCGGATGGCGAAGAGTGGTTTTCCAACTTTTTTTGGAAACCGACGCCTGGCGTCGCGACGCTGGGTGCTCGGAGATGACGGACGGTGTGCTGATGGTAGGAGTGAAAACCGTTTTTAAGATTTCGGTGTCTACCCGAGTTACGGCTGATAATGTACGGAGTATCGCGACTGAGGGCGTACCCCAAAATGACGGTAACAGGTGCCGGACGCGGTCGACTTCGGCGACGGCGCGACGGTAGCCGCGGCGGACGTCGGGGATTTCTCGCTCTGACGTGGTTGGAGTGAGATCCGGCAATTTCGTGAAGTTACCAAAAAATGGAAGTGGCACGAGACGGATGGTGGTAGCTCGGAGGAAAACGCAAGTGTTACGACCGCAGACGCCGGGGATTGCTCTCTCTGGCGTGGCGGAAGTAATCTTGGCTGTCTTCGCACGAGTACCAAAAACGGAGGGTGACACGGGACGGACGCTGGTAGCCCGGAGAGAAACACAAACGTTACGACTGGGACGCCTAGGATTTCTCGCTTGGGCGTAACAGAAGTAATATTTTGTGCCTCTGCACAAGTACCAGAAAAAGGAGGGGGACAAGGGACGGACGCTGGTAGCCCGAAGAGAAACACAAACGTTACAACTGGGACGCCTAGGATTGCTCGCTTGGGCGTGGCAGAAGTAATATTTTGCGCCTCTGCACAAGTACCAGAAAAAGGGGTGACACAGGATGGACGCTGGTAGCCCGGAGAGAAACACAAACGTTACGACTGGGACGCCTAGGATTTCTCGCTTGGGCGTAACAGAAGTAATATTTTGTGCCTCTGCACAAGTACCAGAAAAAGGAGGGGGACACGGGACGGACGCTGGTAGCCCGGAGAAAAACACAAACGTTACAACTGGGACGCCTAGGATTGCTCGCTTGGGCGTGGCAGAAGTAATATTTTATGCCTTTCAACATGTACCAGAAAATGGAGGTAACACAGGACAGGTTGGGCGGAACTTGGGGAAAACGCGACGTTCCCCTCGGCGGATGTCTTGGATTGCTCGCTCGGACACCGTCGAAGTGAGACCTGGTGAACTCACCAAGTTTCCCGAAAACGGAAGTAACAAAAAAAACAAAAACAACCTCTAGGAAGCGCACGACACGGTACGGAAAACAAACGGAGTGCGGTTGCTTACCTAGAAGACGGAGAAGACGACTTCTTCTTTGACGGGTGGTGATCGCTCAGATGACTCGCTATCTTCGAGGTTCGCACACTCGAAGACGGATGAACTGACTGTCTTTCGATGGCTGAGGGCCCGGTTTATATACTGTTTTGCTAATTAATCCGGTCCCAGGATGTTGTCGGCGGCTCGCACAATGCTAAAGGATAGGGAGAGTTGGTTGAATTTGGAAACTGGATCACGGGAGTTTGGATTTGGTTCAAAAGTAGGAAATCGGGTGAGATGGATAGCATTGTGTCCGCGGCGAACACGGCGCGCGAGTACGGTCCTGCGTTCGCGCGCTATTCGCGATTCCGTGACTCGCGCATTAAAAACCGCGGATTCTGAGCCGAAAATCAGTGTGACAAGTAAACTTCGTCACAATATATATATATATATATATATATATATATATATATATATATATATATACATATATATATATATATATATATATATATATATATATATATATATATATATATATATATATATATATATATATATATATATATACATATATATATATATATATATATATATATATATATATATATATATATATATATATATATATATATATATATATATATATATATATATACATATATATATATATATATATATATATATATATATATATATATATATATATATATATATATATATATATATATATATATATATATATATATATATATATATATATGACGGCGGGAGAACTCCACGCGCTGCGCGAAGATTCGATGACCCCCTCTTCCAACATCTGGTCAACTTCGGTGTTGATTACGACCTGGATCTTCGGGTTACGTGGCTGGTACCTCTGCTTCAGCGGCGTGTGGTCTTTGAGGCGAATGTGGTGCGTGACCAGCGGCGTGGTGCCCCGTAGGCACGCGAACATTGGCAGCTCGTCATGCAGCAGCTTGTTTAGCTGCTGATTTCCGGTGTCCGGTGTGGTGATGGCTGCGAGGCCTATAAAACGGCCTGGCTGAGCGGGGCCTTGCACCTGGACGGTCCTGGAGCCGCTGTGGATGGTGATGTTGAACGTTTGGAACGCATCCATCTCCAGGATCATGGGCAGCGCCAGGGCAGGCAGGCAGAGCAGCGTGATCTGCCTGGTGGTGCCCTGGATGGTAGCGGCCACTCGGAAGCTGCCGGTGATAGCGGTTACTTGCCCGTTGGCCATCTGGGCCTGGTGAACTGGTGGTGGACGTTGGCGGATGCCCTGCTGAAGAAGTTGCCTGGCGGTGCCCTGGCTGACGTATGTCAGTGTAGACCCAGTGTCGAGCAGCGCTCGAAACTTGCCTTCGGCGGTAGTTACGGAGAGGTGGAGTCGTCCGTCCTCTCCCTGGTGGACGGCTGGTACTAGTGCGGATGGTTTCCGGGCCGGCTGAGTGGGTCGTCGCGGGACCCAGTCGACTTGGCGTTTCCCGAGCATCGACAGTCTCGGGATAGGACGCCAGTCTGCCCACAGCGTAGCCGGATACGGTGCCGGCTGGAGGTTTTTGTACAGCCGGCTGAGTTGCTGGTCGGCGGAGAACCCGCCGGCCGTGGCGTCGCATCAGGGTCTGCAGCTCGGTGATGTAGTCCTGGCATGGCTCGCCAGGACGATACTGGCGACGAAGAATCTTCTCCGCTAGCTGCTCTTGGTCATCTGGGGTGAAGTAGACCGAGAACGCTGCCCGGAAGTCCCCCCAACTGGTGAACTCGTCCCGATGATTACGGAACCAGTGGCTGGCATTGCCACGGAAGAGTTCCGGCAAGGCGGTCAGGAGTTGTTCCCCTGGGAGGCCGTAACTGGACTGGAGCTCGTCCAGTCGCTCCATGAATAGGATGGCATCGGACTTGCCATCGAAGTGCACGCCCCACTTGCGGACGATCTCACAAATGGCGGCTGGGGACCGCACGGCTTCTTGGATCGGAGCGGGGGCTGGCCCAGCCTCCTCGGCTGGTGTGCTGGTGGCTTGGCAGACGAGCGCCACCAGGCGCTTGCGCAAGTCGTCTGCGGTGTCGTCGATTGCTCGGAAACAATCCGGTCGGAGAAAAATAGGGTGTGGTCGATGAAAAAACTAAACACAGCAGTTCAGTAAAAAATAATAAAATAATATATTCTATTCCTTTGTAGGAGAGTGTGTGCCAGGGAGGCAGTAGGATGATGCCGGGCGTGGTAACTTTTGCGGAGACTGTCGCTGGGGCGACCACGATGGTCGGCGGCGTGGTGAGCGTGGCGGCGTGGTGAGCGTCGCGGCGGAGACGCTTGAGACGGTGACACGGAGATGCGAAACGGAGTAAGCACGCTGAAGGCGTCGTGGCGATGGTACGAATGCGTTTTATGAATGATGAGACGCCAGGTAGGAGCGGGGAAGAGTGGGGAAGCGGCGCACGGCCATAGCCGTGACTCACAACAACGGTGTCGGCCACACCGCAGCGCCAACGTGTGAGAGACTCAGCACGGTGACAATGCGGGGGATCGAGCGACTCGTGCTACACTGAGTTAGAGTCGATGCGGTGGTAGCGGAGAGAGGGAGGAAACACACATGTGACGGGACGGCAGGAGAGTGCGGGGTAGGTATTTGACACTTGCACGTAAACACTTAGAGCAACACACAACAATAGGACTAACAAAGGCCGGTTTTATGAACAAATGTGCGAGACTCACACTCCACGGACCGCGAGACCTCGGATACACTGTACGTGGCGCTGAACGGTCAAACCGAAATTTGACAGGTAAAAAATAGGATGGGACTTACCACTGGTCGGGAACCTGGCGGAGATGACGATGGCGACTGTGACGGTGATACTGACGATAAAGACGGTACGGCCGGTACTTCCACGAGGGAAGGCGGAGAACTCTCGGTGAGACGTAAAACACGCTTTTTAGTCGAAACTTTAGCCGTAGGACACAGACTGAGATTTTACTGTCCAACCGATGTTCCGAGCACGTATTTATACTCTAATATTTAAATAAACGCGTTGGTTTATGTTGGCGGCGGCTCGTCCTATGTTAACCAAATGGGTGGTTTGGTTTCAGAAGGAAACTAGGTTAAAAACCACCCGATTTGGTTCAACATAGGCTTGCCGGCCCCAGAACGCGAAGACGTACGCGGTATCAAAATCTGAACCCGATCGGTTGTTTGCCGCGCTTAAATGGGGCGCCAGATCCGGCTTCGAAATAAAAAACTATTTCGCGATTTTATTATTGTGACGAACTACTTCGTCACATCCTCGGGGTACTCCGGTATGTCGTGGGGTTTAGGAGTGTGATTTGACAACCCTGGCACATGTTTACAGATTATCAAAAATATTTACAACCATAAAAATATTTACCAAACATGTTCAACCCAAAATTTACAAACAGGATATGTAAACCAATACAAAAAAAGTAAACCAATATTTACACAAAAAAAATGTAGACCAATATTTACAACAGGAAAAGATTGCAACAAATTATGTACAAAAATTATTCTAACTAAAATTATTTCCATCAGATATTTACAGAAAAAAATTAATAACAAAAACTTAGCCAACTAGACCTTACAAACTACACAACTTGTCCGTAGGCGGCACTTAGTGTCCAAACCTAGGCAACGGGGAGGACTCACTGCACTGCCGGGGGGGGCGGCGGACGACACTGGGCCGGGATGGTGACGAGTCGACCATTGGGCAGCCGGACCGGATGACGAAGTGGGTGCAGTGTCGTGCACTCCGCCACGCCACTGCCGCCACCATCACGCGAGCCTTTCAGGAGCTGGTACTGTTTCGGTACGGATGCCCCCGTACCGTCATCACCGACAACGGCACCGAGTTCGCGAACAAGGCCCTGCGAGACACGTTCGCTGCACTTCGCATCCACCACCTGCAAACACCGCCGTATTCCCCGCAGTGCAACCCAGTTGAGCAAGTCAACCGTGTCCTCAAGACGATGCTCGCTCAATACTACGGGGAGAACCAGAGGACGTGGGACGAACACCTGCCTGAGCTGACTATGGCCATCAACACCAGCCGCCACGACTCGACCGGCTACTCAGCAGCGTATCTGAATTACGCCCGAGAGCCAATCATGCCCGGCCTGTACCAGGAGGCCGAACCGGCCAACCCAGACGTCCCAGCTGAAGCCAGTTGCATTCCGGAGGAGCTTAGGGCCCGCCTTACCAAGCTGGCGGAGCTCCATGAGTTGCCGAAGCTGCATCTGGCCCGAGCAGCCCAGCAGCAGTGCCGGCATTACAATCTGCGACATCGGGACTGGCAGCCAGCCGTCGGGGACTCCGTGATGCGCCGGGAGCATCACCTCTCTTCCGCGACGCGGGGATTCGCCGCGAAACTGCCTCCGCGCTACTCGGGACCGTGGCGCGTTTGGAAGAAGATCTTCGGGACCGTATACGACCTCCGAGTCACGCGCGGGCAGATCCTCCGCCGAATCCACGTTAAAGACCTGAAACCGGTCAACACATCTGTCGCCTGTTTCAGACATGGAATACCACACCTCCGCCGCGCCATGGATCCGCCAACCGACCCGTCCCAGTCGGGTGAGCAGTCTCCCATCCTGCCGGGTGGGGAGACCCCCATCCACTAGCGTGGGCCCTGCAGGCGTAGGACCCACCAGGATGGGGCCCCTGACAGCAGGAGCTGTCAGGGGGATTGGAAGGACTGGTGGTGGCACGTTGCCACCACCAGTGACTGGACGGGTCTCCAGGGGCCGTCCGTACATCAGGCCAGTAAGCTGCGTCCTGGAGAGCCGGCTGGTGCGACCCACCCGCACTGCACCGCCATCCACACCATCTGCCGTCCCGCCTGCTGCCTCCACCAGCAGAGCTCAGCCGTCCAGCTCCTGGCAACCTGGCGATGGGGATGAGGCCCTCCGACAGGCCTTGATCGCCAGGTTCGGCCCGTATCCGCCGTCCTGGAACCAGCCATCAGTTCCTTGGACCCTCCGGTCGCCATGGGTACATGGCGACATCATAGATCTGGACGCGTCGCCACCACCGACCGTTTCCGAGGTCGGCGCGTTCCGGATCACGGCCGTACCAAAGGTCCAGCTGACGACACCGGGCAAGGCACCAGCGCGGGGTACTGCGTTACCCCCACTTCAGGCGCTGGGTGCCGCCGTTCAGCCCCGGGAAGAGCTCCAGGACGTGATGAAGGAGCTGTGGGACCTGCTGGAGTCCGTAGGCTCGGACGCAGAGCCCCCGCAGCCGACACCACCCGTGGCCGTCCGTTCCCACCCGAAGCAGCCGCCACTTGCACCAGCAGCCCAGCAGCCCCTGGACTACGCAGCGTGGCTGCAGTCGCTGCGCCCCAGCAGGGCCAACCCCTACAGCCGCGCCGGTACCGGCTGCCCAATGGTCGACACGTCACCATCCCGGCCCAGTGTCGTCCGCCGCCCCCCCCCGGCAGTGCAGTGAGTCCTCCCCGTTGCCTAGGTTTGGACACTAAGTGCCGCCTACCGACAAGTTGTGTAGTTTGTAAGGTCTAGTTGGCTAAGTTTTTGTTATTAATTTTTTTCTGTAAATATCTGATGGAAATCATTTTGGTTAGAATAATTTTTGTACATAATTTGTTGCAATCTTTTCCTGTTGTAAATATTGGTCTACATTTTTTTTGTGTAAATATTGGTTTACTTTTTTTGTATTGGTTTACATATCCTGTTTGTAAATTTTGGGTTGAACATTTTTGGTAAATATTTGTATGGTTGTAAATATTTTTGATAATCTGTAAACATGTGCCAGGGTTGTCAAATCACACTCCTAAACCCCACGACATACCGGAGTACCCCGAGGATGTGACGAAGTAGTTCGTCACAATAATAAAATCGCGAAATAGTTTTTTATTGACAGCAAAATATTTCGAAGCCGGATCTGGCGCCCCATTTAAGCGCGGCAAACAACCGATCGGGCTCAGATTTTGATTTTGGTTTTTAACCTAGTTTCCTTCTGAAACCAAACCAGCCATTTGGTTAACATAGGACGAGCCGCCGCCAACATAAACCAACGCGTTTATTTAAATATTAGAGTATAAATACGTGCTCGGAACATCGGTTGGACAGTAAAATCTCAGTCTGTGTCCTACGGCTAAAGTTTCGACTAAAAAGCGTGTTTTACGTCTCACCGAGAGTTCTCCGCCTTCCCTCGTGGAAGTACCGGCCGTACCGTCTTTATCGTCAGTATCACCGTCACAGTCGCCATCGTCATCTCCGCCAGGTTCCCGACCAGTGGTAAGTCCCATCCTATTTTTTACCTGTCAAATTTCGGTTTGACCGTTCAGTGCCACGTACAGTGCATCCGAGGTCTCGCGGTCCGTGGAGTGTGAGTCTCGCACATTTGTTCATCAAACCGGCCTTTGTTAGTCCTATTGTTGTGTGTTGCTCTAAGTGTTTACGTGCAAGTGTCAAATACCTACCCCGCACTCTCCTGCCGTCCCGTCACATGTGTGTTTCCTCCCTCTCTCTGCTACCACCGCATCGACTCTAACTCAGTGTAGCACGAGCATATCGTCGCCAATTTGTCTTTGCCGTATCGCTGCCAGATACGTCACAGTGTTTACTTAAAGTACGAATTAAATATTAAAATAAATAAATAAATATATCATCACGCCTTCTACCCAATGCTGGGTGTGGCACTCTGCTAAAGCAGATCTCGGTAAGTGATATATTTTTGCGCGTGAAGTGCGGTTACCAGTCGTCAAATCACGGCCCCCAAACATGTTAGTGGTGGAGGAGCCACAGGGATAGCTTTTTCAAATTATGAAAATTTGTCGCCTGTGGGAATCGAACCAGGGATCTCAGGATCCACAGGCCGACTTCATACCACTGTAATAATAATAATAGTAAAATAATTCCTACTGATACTCAGTGAATTAAAGTGCAGCAGTGAAAATAATTGATGTGAAATAACCTGTGGAAATAACTAAGATAAAGATGAAAAAATAAGTAAATAACCGAAATGGTTCTCAGAAAATTTGTGAAAATGCGTTAATTTGAAAAAAAGAGTACTGTTAATGAAATTTAAAAACCAAATATTTACAAGTGGCCAACAAAAGTTTGAAGGTAAACATGGAAGACATTTTAGGAAAAAATGAGACGAATTTGTGATTAATTACACAAACTAGAAATTATAAACAAACAATAACCATCCTGGCAATAAGAACTACTGAAAGAAAGAGAAAATTAATCAATTATAATAAATAACTAAACATATGAAAACGAACAATTAGCAAGTCAGGTACAGAGGAGAACTAATGTCAGTTACCGATTTTTCTGAATTATTGTTGAGAGAATGAATAAAATAAATGAATTATTACAAAACAGTGAATAATAATAATACTATAAAGAAAAACAAGTGAAATAATTTAATTCTGTTCAACCTGCTTTAAGTGGAAATAAGTTAAAAGTTAAATAAACAGTAAAATTAGAAAATTTATGTAAAGTGAAATTACTAGTGATATAGTGCAAAACAGTGATGCAAAAATAGTGAATATATAAAAAGTGAAATTAGAAAATCTGAGATAAATCGATGAGATATAAAGAAAATTGACGAACTCTCAAGAAATAACTTATGCAGGAAGGGAATAAATATAGCTCCAAATGTTGACGGTCACTGCGCAGCTGTGCAGTGAAAAAGGTGACCGATACACAAACAATGAATGCTATGGTCTCTAAAATCGGAAGTTCATGGAAAAATTGAAATTAGACTACATTCATTTCGATTAAAATCTTTACTAAATTTATAATTGTAATAGAAAAAACTGTAAATTATTACAAAATTGAACATG
Source organism: Pterostichus madidus (assembly GCA_911728475.2). NCBI lineage: Eukaryota > Metazoa > Arthropoda > Insecta > Coleoptera > Carabidae > Pterostichus > Pterostichus madidus. The sequence goes on from OU452311.1 coordinate 13,074,364, forward strand.
ACAAATAATATGATCTCGGAAGGATTATGAAACAACAGAAAAAGAAAGGAAATCAAGGCAACAACAGATAGATGGATAAACTCTTTTTCATTTGATAACGATGCTAACTCCGGACTCGCAAATGAACGGGAAAATTAAATGAAATAGAAATATTATCTCTACCTGTCTATCAATCATTCATTTGTAAACAGAAATTGAATTATAATTATAAACTATGTCATAATACAACAACAAAAATACATTAATTAATCCAAATTTTTATAAACATCTCAAATCATTAACAAAAAGATTTGTAAAACATATGAAGGTGAATGGAAAAAAAATTAATATCTTTGCAGCAGGCGCTTGATGCAGAACTAGCAGACAATACGATTTTTTAATTGTACAATTATAATATCTTAATTTTGTTTTCAGAATTACAAAAATCTTAACGAATGTACTTGTTTGAGCTCTACTTCTCGTACTGTCAAAGTGAACTAGATATCTCATAAATTTGTTTATTTCAGCTGTACGCGAGATGTATACAAGTAAACAATCTTAAGTAATTGATTGTTCATCCTTATAGACATCTGGGGGAGATTGAAATGGTACGCATCTATATATCAAATTTATTCAATTGATTTAAATCATGTCTAATGTTATGGCCATAACTGTACTTTTGATTTTGGGTGTTCTACCGGCCGAGATACGTATGGCGCTGCAGCCCTTACTTTGTTGGTAGAAAAAATATCGTATTCTGAGAAGAGTATGTGACACTGTTTGAACAGTGGCGTATCTGAATTTATAGTGAAACCATTATTATCTACTCACTTTATTAATTGTGAATGAATGTAAGAAAACTATGTAATCGAACTTCAGATGCATAATTTTAGACGTATATTACAGCTCCAGTGAGAACATTCGCAAATATGTTATACTTTGGTTCTACTAGAATTCCCGGACAAGAATTTTCGGTACGCCCCTGGCACGAAGTCAACATGATTCGACTCTAGTTTGGTGGTATTTAGGAATATGTGCGATATGGACACGTGTGGCCTTTCTTTGTTTCAGTTTGGTGTGAAAAACCTTAAACAGTGCCTGACGCTACCCCCCGCGAGAGGGTGAGACGGGAATCCACGCTACTTTCGGAGACGGGGTGCAGAGAGGAACCAACGCCAACTTCGGAGGAGGAGTGAAGAGGGTGCACCCACCTTAGACCATCGGGGTGCAGGAACGAGAGGACAACTAGAGTATATAAACTGCACATTTTGCCTCAATCGAGGAGACTCTCCGGGGTCTCCACTCTGACTCTATGTTAGTAAGTTCAGAAGTTCCATCACCTTCCGTATCACCACTCAGTGCTATCGGCATCCGGGCACGGGTGAACCTTCCTAATTCGACATGCAGTGCTATCGGCATCCGGCCACGCTGGCACCCTCCACAACCACACTCAGTGCTATCGGCATCCGGGCACGGGTGAACCTTCCTAATTCGACATGCAGTGCTATCGGCATCCGGGCACGCTGTCACCCTCCACAACCACACTTAGTGCTATCGGCATCCGGGCACGCTATCATCCTCCACAACCACACTCAGTGCTATCGGCAACCGGGCACCGGTGAACCTTCCTAATTCGATATGCAATGCTATCGGCATCCGGGCACGCTATCACCCTCCACAACCACACTCAGTGCTATCGGCATCCGGGCACGGGTAAATTTCCTTTCTTACTCAGAATACCTTTTACATGAACTTTTGAACTTAGTGACATACGTCATTTTTAATTGTTGTTACTTTCTCAAGAGAGTAGCAATACGACGTGACTGGGGCTAATTATTGTACGCGGAGTAAATTCCTAATTAAATAGTTGCTTATTGTTTGTTACTAAAGAACTGCCACAATGATATAATTTTAATTATTACCTTTATTTTACTGATCTAGATATTATTGTATTGGCAAATTATTGGCGCGTCTTAAATGAATGAAATATATAAAATCTGTAATTTTGATGTACGAGTTATTTTGAGAATATTTTAATGATTTGGTTCGTCTCTCTGCTTGGGGTTTTTATGTAGTGTTTTCCCCGCTTGCGTAATGTAAATACCAAAGAGCTAATTTGTTGACGACAAAACTTTGTGTTCGAATCACGCTGTTCATTCTAAATTCGTTAAATAAATGATGTTGTTTTGGTTACTTAATTTTCAATAAATGCACAAGATATGACGTCACCGTCATGTCTTTTGGAAGGAATATACATCTTTCACTTAATTCAACCTTTCCCGAATTCCCCCACCATTGACAGCTACTTCGTATTACGAACTAGGGTTACATTTCTTTAAACACAAAGTAGGTTATTTTACATTGTTTTATAGTATCATTAAACACAACGTAGGGCTATAAAATATTGATTTATACTAGACGATCACACAGTTATTAAAATTAGTTCATTATCATTATTAACCTTATCCGTAGACTACTACGGACTGTTAGAATTAGTCAAGTGACAACGATTATTTTATTCTTAAATATCGTGTACTGTTACAAAATATATAATTATCCGTTGATCCAATGACCTTGGGGACCGAACAATTTGAAATAAATTTCAATTTTCAGCTTGTTAATAAGTATGTTTTTATTGCCAACGTGTCGTCAGTCAAAACTGACCTATTCAGGGCTGGAATTACAGAGTACCAATTTATTAAAAGGAACATATAAAAGCGCTCTAAGAATATAAATTAAACTAATTGTTCTAATATCACATAACTTTGTATCACAATCAATAAATTCTCACCTAATAAAATTATTGCACACAGTTTGCATTATATTACATGATGACAAGACGTAAAGAATTTGTTGTGAGACATGTTCCCATTTATTTTCATAATGGACGTTAATCAAACATAGATTATCATGTTCACAGTATTTTGAACAGAAACCAAAAATAAATAAAATCATCATAGAAATCCTGTAACCAAAAGTATCACATAGATCTAACCTTATATATATAAATATCCAACATTCGGTGTTATTTCAAACTTACTCAAGGTTACAGTGTTTCATTGTTTAGAGATCACATAATCAAATTAACTGTTGTTTGTGAAGAGAAATCAGTCAAATCTTTATTTATCGCGTCCCATCTTTTTTTGACATTTGGAGGTCAAGACAGGGAGATACATCCCGATCAGATAGACTAGATTCATTGTCACGAATTGGCGTTTAAAACTCAATTCCCTAACTTTGACATATATGTTACTAGAATCTTTGTTGTCACGAAGTTAGCCAGAAATGTCAAAATTTCAATGAGTTAGGACCTCCATAGGAACAAACTGGATTGTTTGAAATTTCAAAATCCATAACCTCTAAATAGATGTCTTTACTTTTTAGGTATATTAAATTAATACAGAAGTCCAGATTGAGTAGCAAAGAAGTCTTAAATTTAAAACAAAATATGAATTAAGATATTAGTTGAAGTTTCTATTTATAAAATATACCAGGTGAATACGTAATATGTTAGTAAATGATTTATAAACATGTATCATTTCGACAGAAATAATAATTTATTGTTCCTTTTAGGAATACAATTACAAAAATTAATTCAAATCTAAATAAACTGTTCAAAGAAAAAAGACATCGGCGTTTCAATCATTGTAAAATATGTTTTTGAGATTTTATTCTGAAGTAAGGATTCTTGTAACAACAGAACGAAGCTTAATTAAAGAAATCTTTCATTCTTAGTTATAACTATATTCAGTTATCACTCTGTACTACAACTTTTCTCACTATCGATATATTTATAGCTTATATTGTATTTACTTATAGAAGTACACTACAACTAACGACTTGTAAATTTGTTTCCGAATAAGGAGTATATAACTTAAATGTTTCTAATAAAAAAAGAGACAATTAACACTTACGTAACAAGGAAAACGGTACTTTTAGAGATGTCATGCTACACAGCTTGGATCCGAAACTTAAATTAGATTCAATTCAATTTACTGCCATAATTAAATGGATATTTATTTCTTTAGACTGTTAGAATATCTTCCTAATGATTTATTGCATGATTACACAGCTCTATTAAATTAATCATTTGAAGTTTGGACATTTCTTTACTATACTTTTCTATTAAACTAGTATTATACTGGGATGTGTGCTCGCTTTAGATTTAGATAATATGTTTCGTAAAAAATTATTGATAATTCTGGAGATAAGCAGGTTTTCTCTTAACAATAATATTGAAATCTTAAAATATGGTAGTTAATAATACTCAATATTACAGTCATTGTTATGCTAAGTACATCAAGAAATATCTGAGCACATTTAGAATAAAAGTTACAGGAAAAGTGTGTCTTTAAATTTAAAATATGTCAGGTTCTAGTCATGGTATTAATTATCATGTTGACACGATTTATATTACATTTATCAATAAAAAATGCCTATAGTAATCCAATTTTATATTTTGAATAAATATTATCTATGAAACAAACGCAATTTTTTTCATGTTACCAAGGTATTTATTTCAATATAGTTCATTATAATTTAATAAAAGCAATAAATTTGAATAGCTTGTTTATTCATTTATGAAAAGATCCTCCAACTTTCGATAAAAATCACATGGTGTATTGCGAGCAGTATGCTTTCCGGATGGCTTATTTATTTTACATGTAAAATCTATCAGAAATTTGATTAATTTGCTCGTTTTATATATAAAATAGATAAAAGAACTTATAAACATAAAGATAATGGCAATTGTTAGAAAGTTTTAGGTAGCGTTCATGATCGAAAAAAATATTTTTCAATTAAAAACTAAATTAAAAGACATTGCTCCGTTTGGAAATTTTATACTCTTTGTGAAATTGCTATATTACACCTAAATATTTGAAAATATGCCAAGTTTTACTCAATCTACATCTAATTTATGTGGAGATAAATCTGTTAAATATTTTGCCTTAATTTTTTGACGAACTCTTTCAACACATTCTATTAATGCAAAAATTACAACAAATGAATCATTGATTGTTAAAAAAAGCAAGATTCAATGAATATGTTGGTATAACATTTATTACTTCTTACGTAACATAAGACAGATTTATGGTGGGCTACATGAAAGTCTTACCATTCATTAGCAACGGTTTCTGAAAATTGCTAGATAAACAATTCTTTAACTAAATAAACTTTATATTTTTCTTTATAGACACACTTTAAAACAGTACTTATAACAGTATGTAAATATACAAATATTTGATGCTACATAATAAGTGTATATTTGATTGTTTAATTGAACAATTGAAAAATAAATTACAAACTTATATAAGACGTATTCCATTTGCTATTTAGATCACATCTAACTTACAATTACTGAACCAAATCACTTATTTATTTCGCTGGATTACTTCACTGACTTCATTTCCATTACTTGAATTACTCATTTTAATTTATTTTGAAATAATTCACCCCAATAAATTCATCAGTTTGCTTACTTTAGTTCATTTCATGTTGTCTAATTTATCTGAAATGATTTAAATGAACCAAGTGGCAAATGGAATACAGCTAAAGTAACCTTCAATATTACATTCTATAAATTATTGATCTCATGTATCAAGAATCATGGTTTTTATTAGAATATTTACTTCAAGCAAGTTATGCGAATATATTTCAAATTGGCTCGTCTTACAAGTTCTTCAACTATCAAATCTTACAGTGAAAACTATTGTAATAAATCTTCTATTCTGCATCATTTATACCAATGCCACAATAAATTAGATGAATTCTTTTGTTGTCTTGTTATGTTATCTACAACCAAAATACAAAATTATTGAAGAAATACTAGTACAAAAATTACTGTACCTGTCTCCATTACCTATTATTTCATAATTAAATTTATTTCATTCATTACAATCTTATAATTGTCATATAACCTTTTGAAAGAATAAATTTTCAGGATAAGTATTTTCATACTCGCGTTAAATGACAAGAAATTTAGTGTCTATGTTCACTGTTATTTTTATAAAACAATCCATTCAACTCACAATCGTGGTTCTAGCTTATATCTAGGGAGTTTAATTAGTTACTAAACGCCAATTCGTGACAATGAAATTGGGAATCTGATCAGGATGTTTCACCCGTCAAGACACACATGAACAGACAGTCCGGACAGGCGTTCGTCAACTACTGGTGTTATTACCAGTTACTAACAAAGGCGGAAGATTCAAATTTAGTTTCTTTTTTATAATGCCATTGTAAATTGAGCTTAAATTATTTGTGTCTGTTCTTTTGTTCATAGAGTTGTTTTTTACAATGTGCAACATTTCAGCTACCATCCTCTATTTATAATTACTCTCATTTTTTTCTATTGTGACATTATCAAAATCAATTCTATGGTCATATTCTAGTCTGTGTGTCGTCAATGAGGTATGTTTGTAAGGATCTTCTTTGAGGTTGTTTTTGTGACTATAAATTATCTTTTTTAGATATTGTTTTGTTTGACCTATATAAACTAAGTCGCAATCTTTACAAGGAATTTTGTATATCAAATTGGATTTATTTTCCGGCAGAGTTTCGTCTTTTTGTTTGCAAAAAAAGTTTGAAAGCTTCTTGTTGTTATAGTACACAGTTTTTAAATTGTATTTTTTAAATTGGTGATTGATCTTATGAAATGTTTGGCTAGAGAACGGTAACGAGATTAAATTGTGATCTTTCTCATCAGTATCAGAGGGTTTCTCTTTCTTTTTATTCAATAGTCTTGTTTTATTGTTTATTTAAACAATAATTGGGACCAATCAGCAAAAAATTGGAAAATATATATATATATATATATATATATTACTTAATCACTTAGTGCCAAAAAATATAAAAGATATAAAGTAATCGGCATATGATATTAATAATATTGCCAATATTTTTACGTACAACAAATTACGATATGACTAGTTTTACTCCGCATATATCCAGTTTTAGCTCTATAGATATGGTTCATAGAGAGTTGGCATTGTGTCCATTGTGTCTACGAAAAGATCAGTTTTTATGAACAATTTTGGCAAAATAATTGTGTATTGTATATAATCAAGAATATAGGCAGTTTATTGCAATTGTGACAAGTATCAAAGTGTATTTTCATATACATTCTATGCTTTTTAGAATTTGCATCAATGTGTGAAAGCATAACCTCATAAAACAAGTTGATTTTGATATTCAGCTTAGAAGAAACTTATACTGAAGTCAATGTTTCTGAGTATCTCAGTAACTTGAAACAGAAAAAAGAAGCCGTATCCTTTGAAAAGACAACTAGTGACATCTATTGTCAATAAGGAAGAAATACGAACGATTAGAGAGTACGCAACCATATTAACACTCAAGAGTACCAAGTTGCGAAAGTCAGATCGCCAAGATGGGGGACAAGGAAGAAAGCAGAAGTCGAACTTCAAGTGTAGGCAGCGTAGGTGAAGCAGGCAATTTTAATAAAAGCAGGAAGACAACGAGATCACCAATTCCAAAAAGAAAAGTCACAGAAGATGGAAATGAAGTGATGTATATGTTCCAGGAAATAATGGAAGAAATGAGATCTATGAAGGAGGAGAATAAACAACACAGAGAAGAGACACAAGACTCACGTAAAGAAATATGCGAGGAAATACAAGAAATGCGTAAAGATTATGAGGAGGTAATCAATATACTAAAGGAAGAAGTTAATAACTTAAAAATAAAGGAAAAACAAATGGATGAGGAAATACATATATTAAAAGAAAAAGTAACAGTCCTAGAACAACTAGAAGAAAAGAGAGAAAAAAATGAAAAGCGTAACAATATTGTAATGTGACGAAGTCGTTCGTCACAATATTTAAAAACGCGAAATAATTTTATTCGCGTTCAGAAATATTCTGAAGCCGGACCTGGCGATCCATTTACGCGCGGCAAGTCACCGATTCCGTTCAAATTTCGACACCGCGTACGTCTCCGCGTTCTGCGGCCGGCAAACCTATGTTAAACCAAATCGGGTGGTTTTTACCCTAGTTTCCTTCTGAAACCAAACCACCCATTTGGTTAACATAGGATGAGCCGCCGCCAACCTAGTTAGTTAGTTAGTAATCTGTGGGATCGGTTCACAACCCGATGCACCGCGGCCTCTCGGACCTATTGTGCTTTCCCATGGTCTCTTACAATGTAGGAGTTACGCTGTTCCCTATGAGGTCCAAGCAGTCGCTCCATGCCATTGTGTGTATTTCATCCAGTTCTAGTTCCGGAGTCCCAAATTTTTGGTACCTCTTTATTGCTAGAGCCTGACATTCACAAAGGAGATGTAACGGAGTTTCCTCTTCTTCTCCACATTTACTGCATAGCGGGCTTTGAGCTACTCCCAATGTATGCATATGCTTGTTCAGGCTACAGTGACCAGTAATGACCTCTGTGGTTGCCTTTATTCTGTCTCTGCTCATTTTGATCAGAGATGAGCTTACATTTTCTCTTGGTTTCGTTATGAAAGTCCTGGCATGTCTCATTCCAGTGCTGTCCATCCAGTATCTTTCATGTTCCTTCGTTATCCATCTTTTAATGTGCCCTTTAACTGTCTCATATGCAATGTGACAGAAGGGTTCTGGTCCAATAGGTTTCCTTTTTGCTCCCTGCTTGGCTAGTACGTCCGCCTGTTCGTTGCCCTCTACATTCGAGTGCCCTGGGACCCACAACAGAGTTACTTTGTTGTGTTCAGCCAGTACCTCAAGATTGTGAGTGCATTCTAGAACAAGTTTGGATTTTATGATGTTTGAGCTTAAAGCCTTAAGTGCTGCTTGGCTGTCTGTGAGAATGTAGATTTGCTTGTTTTTATAAGCTCTCTGCATTATCTCTTGACAACTTGTTAGCACAGCTAGTAGTTCTGTTTGGAATACTGTGGCATAACGGCCCAGAGATAGGCTAATGCTAGTCCCTGTTCCTTTATTGAGTATTCCCGCTCCACTTCCTGTTTCAGTCTTTGAGCCATCTGTGTACCATACGAGTCCATTCAGATGTATGTTTTTATTGTCCCAGTCACTCTTGTCTGGTATTAAGACCTCGTACTTCTTGTTGAAGTGGTACGTCGGTTTCCGTCTATCTGACTCCATGTCAAGGATGTCATTTGCGGTCCCTTTTTTATCATTGAACCATACTTCTTCCCCTTTTAGTTCTGAGAACCTATAGAGGGACATTTTAGCCTCAGCTTTAACCACTATGTGGAGTGGTGGTAGGTTGAGAATTACTTCCATGGCTGCAGTAGGTGTGGTTCTCATTGCCCCAGTTATACCTATGCATGCCATGCGTTGAATTTTGTTTAATTTCTGCCTACAGATCTCTAAGTTGGTTCTTTCGCCCCAGACTATAGATCCGTATTTAATGATGGGTATTATTGCCGATGTGTATAACCAATGCAACATCTTTGGCTTCAATCCCCATTTTTGTCCGAACATTCTCCTGCAGGCCCAAAAGAGCCTCTGAGTTTTGCCCGTAATTTTTTCCACATGTTCTTTGAAGTTTAGTTTCTGGTCTAAGATGAGTCCCAGATACTTAACCTGAGTTGACATTTTTATTTCTTTCTGAAAAAGGATGGGTATTTTCAGGCCATCTAGATTCCTTTTCCTGGTGAATAGTACTAGGTTTGTTTTTTCTGGATTAGCAGAAAGACCCTCCCTTGTACACCATTTTCCTACGATGTGCAGTGCCCTCTGCATGAGTTCGCTGGTGGTCGTAAGAAATTTCCCATTGATTACTATTACAAGATCGTCTGCATAACCTTGTACATAGTATCCTTCCCTGGTAAGTTCACAGAGAAGTCCGTTCACAACTAGACACCACAGTAGTGGCGAGAGTACACCACCTTGTGGACATCCTTTAATTACTTGGGCCTTCAGTGTGGTTTCGTTCAGATTGCCCTCTACTTTCCTGCTTCCAAGCATGTTCCTAGTCCATTTACATATAGTCTGTTCTATACCATGCTTTCCTGCAGCCTTAATGATAGAGTTAATAGAGGTGTTGTCAAAAGCTCCCTCAATGTCCAGAAAGGTGGCCATGGCATATTCTTTGCCCTTGATTGCTTTCTTTAGTTTTTGGTTTAGCTGGTGCAGAGCTAGTTCACAAGATTTTCCTGCTTGATAGGCATACTGGTTCTTATGCAGAGGTGTGTGAGCCAGTGCTGTATCCCTTATGTGCCTGTCTAGCAGTTTTTCTAGTGTTTTTAACACGAAGGAGGATAGACTGATTGGCCTGTACGATTTCGCCGTGGCGTATGTTTCTCGTCCCGGCTTAGGTATAAATACCACTCTCGTCAGTCTCCAGTCTTCCGGTGTGTATCCCATGGCCAGACTGGCTCGTAGTATTTTAATCAGGGTGCCAGATAATATGTCCAGTCCCTCTTGTAGGAGTACTGGAAATATACCGTCTCCCCCTGGCCGCCAACCTAACCGGACACGATTAATTAATAATTTTTAGTATAAATACGCGGTCAGAGCGAACAGTCAGTGAGTTCCGAAATCGAGTTATCGAAATCTAAAACTAGTAGCCGTGCTCACGACTAAAGTACCGACTGAAACCCCAGAAACCGTGTCTCACGTCTCGCCGCGAGTTCTCCGCATTTTGGGATTACCGTCATCACCGTCATCGCCGTTATCACCGTCACCGTCGTCAGCTCCGTCAGGTTCCCGACCCGTGGTAAGTCCCATCCGTTTTCTTTTACCTGTCAAATTCCGGTTTGACCGTTCAGCGCCACGTACAGTGCTTCCGAGGTCTCGCGGTCCGTGGAGTGTGAGTCTCGCACATATTGTTCATCAAACCGGCCTTTGTTTTCCTATTGTTGTGTTGCTCGCAGTGTTCACGTGCAAAGTGTCAAATACCTACCCCGCACTCCCCTACCGTCCTGTCACCTGTGTGTTGCCCCACCCCCTCTCTCCGCGACCGACTCGGGCTCAGAGTAGCACGAGTCGCTCGACCCCCGCTTCGTCACCGCGCTGAGAGTCTCACGCGTGGGCGCTGCGGTGTGGCCGACACCGGTGTTGCGAGTCGCGGCTCCGGCCGTGCGCCGCTCCCCCACTCCTCCCCGTTCCTACCTGGCGGATTATCATCCATCATTTCGTTTCATCGCCACGACGCCTTCAGCGTCATCGTCGAGCTCCGTACCGCCGTGTCACCGTCACAAGGCGTCTCCGCCGCGACGCTCACCGCATCGCCGACCGTCGTGGTCGCCCCAGCGACCGTATCCAACCATTTCACCAACCCCGACATCACCTACGGCCTCCCTGGCAAATACTCACCTACACGAAAATAAACTTACATTATTTTTATGATTTTTAACCAAATTGCTGTGTTCTTATTTTCTACAACCACACCTGATTCCTCCGACCGGATTGCTATCCGAGCAATTGGCGCCCGAGCATACCGTCGCCAATTTGTTTGGCCGTATCACTGCCAGATACGTCGCAGTAATTAAAGGAGAACAGGATATAAACACCAATCAGGACGTTGAAAATTTTGCAAAGGAGAAGTTAGAAATACAGATCAAAGTTAAAGAAACCTATAAGAAAGGAAAAGAAGACAAACAAGTTACCATAGCTAAGATAGAGAATTGGGAAGATAAAATGAAAATAATAATGAACAAAAATAAACTTATAGGTACAAGAACATACATTGAAAGTGAACTGACTAGGAAAGAAATGAAAATACAAACAGTCATCTCAAAACGAGCGAAAGAAGAAAAAAACAAGGATAACAGAGTAAAAATAGGGTACCAAAAATTACAAATAAATGGATCATGGTACATATGGGATAAAGAAAATGAAAGGTTAGAAAAAAAGGAGCAACAAACTCCAAAAAACTCATAAATACAAATAAAAAAGATGGCAACATAGACGACGGAAAGCGAAAAAATGGAAATAGCGATAAAGGAAATAAATCGAAAACTATAAACAAGAAAAAGAATAAAAAACTTAAAATGTGTACTTAGAATGTAAGAACGATGTTGAAAGCAGGAAAAATGCAAGAAATAGCATTAGAACTACAAAGATATGAAATCAAACTTGCTGCGATACAAGAAACGAGATGGAGCGGAGAAGGATCAATTAATAACAAATATTATACGGTGTTACACTCAGGAGGTAAAAAACAGGGACAATACGGTGTAGCCTTTATAATCCTACACGAGCTTAGAGACAAAATAATGGAATTTAGAGCAATAAACGAACGTCTGGCTTATATAAGATTAGAAAGCTCTCCCTTCAATCTATCAATAATAAATGTTTATGCACCGACACAAAATGCTAAGGATGAAGAAAAAGACATTTTTTATGATAGATTAGAAGAAGAAATAGAAAAAATACCAAAAGAAGACCTAATCATCACAATGGGGGACTTTAACGCACAGATAGGAAAAGAAGACTATATACAACAAGTCGCAGGAACGCAAACAATACATGAAGTAACAAATGACAACGGACAAAGGTTATGCGAACTAGCAGCAAGAACAAACATGGTAATAAGCAGCACGAAGTATAAACATCGGAAAACACATAAAATAACATGGACATCGCCAGACAATAAAACACATACGCAAATAGACCATGTATTAGTAACAAAGAGGAAACAATCGTCAATATTAGACGTAAGAACATACAGAGGTGCATGCGCCGACTCAGATCATCAGATGGTAGCAGTGTCAATAAGAAACAAGATGAAAAGAAATAAAAGAAAAGAAACATCAACAAATAAATGGAATATAGAGAACATGAACAATGAAGAAACAAAAGAGAAATACAACAAAGAATTAGAAAAAAATCTAAATAATAAAGCCGCAAAAGAGGAGAGAATAGAGGAAAAATGGAACCGGATAAAAACATGCATAAATGACGCGGCCCAAATGTGGATAGGGAAAGAAAACAAAAATGCGAAATATAAAAAAACATGGTTCGATGAAGAGATAAAAAAGTCAGTGGAAGAAAAGAAACATGCAAGGTTGAAATTTATAGCAACAAATAAAGGAGAAGATAAGAATGAATATGAAAGACTCAGAAACAAATGTAATAAAAATATCAGAAAAAATAAAAGAATATGGATAGAGAATAAAATAGCAGTCATTGAAGAAGAAAGATTAAATAGAAACACAAAGAGATTTTATAAAGAAATAAACGAACAAAATAAGACATATAAAGCCAAAACATACGGAATAAAGGACAAGAATGGTATTTCAACAGAATGTGATCAACAATACAGGCAAGTGTGGATTGAATACTTTAAAGATCTGCTAACAGATCCAGGACTAGAATTAAAAAATGAAATGCCAGAAGCAAACGAAATAGAATTAGAAGAACCTACCTTAGAAGAAGTAAGAGAAATAATAAAAAACTGTCAAAACGGAAGAACACCGGGAAAAGACGAAATTAACATAGAATTAATAAAATATGGAGGCGAATTAATACAGCAACACGTACATGAACTTATACTAGAAATATGGAGAAAAGAGGAAATGCCAAAAGACTGGGAAATAGGTCAAATAATAACAATACACAAGAAAGGCGACCAACAAGTCTGTGAAAATTATAGAGGAATCACACTGTTGAACACAGCCTACAAAATAATGTCGACATTAATTCAGAGAAGATTAACAAACGTAACAAGAGATACCATCGGCCAATATCAATGTGGATTCGTAAAAGGAAAATCAACTACGGACGCTATACACACTATAAAGCAGATAATTGAAAAAACATTGGAGTATAATCTAAACACAGAGATACTATTTATTGACTTTAGACAAGCGTTTGACTCAATTAAAAGAGGAAAATTAACGACAGCTTTAAAAGACATGCCAATACCAGGAAAATTGAGAAGATTAATAGCAATGACTATGAGAAGAACAAAAATAAGTATTAAAACTCAAAAAGGAGAAACTGATGACATAGAAATAAACAAAGGGGTAAGACAAGGTGACGCTCTGTCAGCCACCCTATTTAATTTAGCATTAGAATACTCAATGAGAAATTTAATAAAGAAAACACTTAGAACAAGAGGAGGACAAATAATAGCATATGCAGATGACATAGCGATCGCAGCAAAAAACAGAAAGGTAATGAAAGAAATGCTAGAGGAAATAATAAAGCAAGGAAGGCAAATAGGACTAAAAATAAACCAAAAGAAGACCAAAATAATGATACTTGGGGAAAACATAAAAGACAAAGTAATTAAAGTAGGGGAATTCGAATATGAACAAGTAGATAAATTTAAATATCTAGGTGTAATGTTAACAAACAAAGGAGAGAGAGAAATAGAAATAAAAAACAAAATAACTGCAACAAATAGAGTCTTCTACGCTAACAGAAAATTACTAGAAAGCAAAATATTATCCAAAGCAACAAAAATGAGAATATATAGAACCATAATAAGACCAGTAACATTATATGCAGCGGAAACAATGACAATGACCAAGAAAGATGAAGAGCAACTGAGAATAACCGAAAGGAAAATAATAAGAAAAATACTAGGACCTAAGAAACTATCTGATACAGAATATAGAATATGGATGAATCACGAGATTGAGCAGGAACTAAACGGAGAAGACATAGTAAAGAAAATTAAGCAACAAAGAATAAAATGGCTCGGACACGTATGGAGAACGAATGAACAAGACCCGATTAAGTCAGTACTACAATGGAGCCCTAGTAGCAAACGAAGAAGGGGAAGGCCAAGATCAACGTGGATAAGAGAAGTAGAAGAAGATTTAAAATCAGCGGGAATTAGAAAATGGAAAATAAAACGGGAGACAGAGAACAATGGAGAAACATAGCCAAGAATATTTAAAAATATAAATGGAGATCGATCCACTCCAAAAATAGGATCTAGAAAGCTTCGTTAGAAGCGGCGCAACTCCTTAAGGAGTGTTAAGCCACTATATATATATATATATATATATATATATATATATATATATATATATATATATATATATATATATATATATATATATATTACTTAATCACTTAGTGCCAAAAAATATAAAAGATATAAAGTAATCGGCATATGATATTAATAATATTGCCAATATTTTTACGTACAACAAATTACGATATGACTAGTTTTACTCCGCATATATCCAGTTTTAGCTCTTGCGTAAATATAATTCCAGAGTAGTAGTGACATGACATGATTATTTTGGAAACAATTAGAAAAATTTTTAATCTATAAAAAGTTTATGCCGCAAAAGTCATCAGATAATATGGGGTAATATGTATATTGTGATGATGCAGCACGAGTAGACGTACAAATGTTCAGTTACCGCCGTATTTCTGACACAGCTCCATGGCCGAGCGGTCTAGCGCGTCAGCGCAGTAAACATAAGTTCTTCTGTTCAAACCGCGCTCGGTTATAAAATATTTTTTATATTTTCTATTTAAAATTCTGCAAGTTCAAACCATATTTCAGAACAAGAAGCTTTAATTTCATTTACAATTTTTGTGAATTTTGGTAATATGGGCCTTATGGAGGCTTGGACAGTATATGAGCCGGCAAAAAAATCAACACAGACAGAGTGTTCGCGTCTTTCGAGCACTTAGCTATCTCCAGCAGTCAGCGAATCATCCCCGAGTACCGGTCCGACCGTCAGTGAGTTATTGAGGTGAGAAAGTGATTTCCGTTATTAGTTTTGTTGTCGATAATTCTCAGCAATACTACTTGCTAGTTAGATTTATTTTTGCTTTATTTAAACTCAGGTTTAGCCTGATTGTTGCTATCATAGCGTCTTCCTAGGATAGCCAACAATCAGTAAAGATTAATTTAATTGTTGATACGTCTTCCTTCGGTAGCCAGCAATTAATCTGGTCAGTCTAGTTCAGTAAAGTCAGGTTTAGTCTGATTGTTGCTATCATAGCGTCTTCCTAGGATAGCCAACAATCAGTAAAGATTAGTTTAATTGTTGGTATTGTAGCGTCTTCCTACAGTAGTCAGCAATTAATCTGGTCAGTCTAGTTTAGCAAAGTCAGGTTTAGCCTGATTGTTGCTATCATAGCGTCTTCCTAGGATAGCCAACAATCAGTAAAGATTAGTTTAATTGTTGTTACCATGGCGTCTTCCTACGGTAGCCAGCAATTAATCTGGTCAGTCTAGTTCAGTAAAGTCAGGTTTAGCCTGATTGTTGCTATCATAGCGTCTTCCTAGGATAGCCAACAATCAGTAAAAATTAGTTTAATTGTTGATACCGTGGCATCTTCCTACGGTAGCCAGCAATTAATCTGGTCAGTGTAGTTTATTTTTCAATTAGGTTTAGCTTGATTGTTGCTATCATAGCGTCTTCCTAGGATAGCCAACAATCAGTATGAAGATTAGTTTAATTGTTGATACTGTGACGTCTTCCTACGGTAGCCGGCAATTAAGCTGATCAGTTAGCTTACGTAAAAGTGAGGGTTGAGTCAATTGTTGATATTGTGGCGTCTTTCCACATTAGCCAATCAGTTGACTCCGTTTTTGAAAAGAGTTACACTGTACGCTACGGCCCCGACTTCCTTCCTGACTATCCTAGTCCCGTATACACACCATTCATTATTATTTAGTTATTTTTGCGTTTCCTATTTTGATTATATTTATGCATCGTTATTTTATTTATTGAATAAATCTCTTAAACTGATGCAGGAAGTGTTATTTAAAAATCCCTGGAACCTTTACCTCCACAGAGCTATCTAGGTAAACGACGTCGTCGCCAACAACCGCACCGACAACGAAGACTGGCGCCCGAGGCAAGCTCACCTAGGCGGCGGCGACAAGCAGAGAACGTCACATCTTTGGCAATTAGGCCAAAGATCGTCACAAATTTGGCGCCCGAACAGGTACACCGATTTTCACTATGGCACCAGGTGGTGGAGACGCAGACATTGACACCAAGGTTTCCTGGGTGTATGAATTGAAAAAAGAGGAACTGGCAAAACAAATGCAGAATCTAGGATTGAATACTGAAGGGACTCTGACAGAACTACGGCAACGCATGGTCGCCGCAGTCAGGCAGCTAGGCAAAGCCGATCAAGAATCCGAGGCTTCCCCGCCTGAGGTTTACACGTACCCGACGACTGGACTATGCACTCCAGTACACATTTGCGAGACAGTCCGCAAATGGAATGTTCAATTTGATGGGAAATCCGACCTCATTTTTTTTTTGGAAAGAGTCGAAGAGCTCAAGTCGAGCTATCGCATTGACGATGAAAATCTCCTTACGGCCCTGCCCGAACTTCTACGTGGGCGAACGCTGTTTTTTTATCGGAACAACAGAGATACCTGGGGAGATTGGTCATCATTCCGCGATGACTTTCACACATTTTTCATCAGCGCTGACTAGAAGCTAATACTGGGTGAGCAGATAAATCAACGAAGACAGATATTGTCAGAAAAGGGACGTGAATACCTCACCGGCATTCACACCATGATCCGAAGACATGGAGGTATGGACGAAGAGAAAATCTTATTCCGAGTCTACATAACCTCCTACCGAACTACCGACAGTATATCCGCTGAAAAGATTTCCGCAACCTACGAGAACTAGGGCAATGCATTGACGAGTTTGAAAGGTTCCAAGAAGAATTGAAACCACCCCGTATTCCGCGGTTGGGAAACATCACCAGCGCTCCCAGCGCTCCCAGCGCTACCAACCGCAGCAAGAGTTCGCCACAAATACAATGTTGGCGATGCGACCAATTGGGACACTTCCAGACCAGGTGCACAAGCCCGATTGAAACATTCAGAAACGCCGAGGATGCCACCGATCACTTCCGCGTCAAAATCACGGTACACGACGAAGAGTTTCGTGCCCTCACAGACACGGAGGCCGAATATTCGTACATAAACAGCAATATAGCGAACGCATGGCAGAGAGCTGCGAATCAACCCGAGCCAACCCAGCATACGTCCGCTCAAGTGGCAGACGGCACCGCGGTCAAGATCACCGAGGAACTGACGATAGGTTGCAGCATTGACAACATCTGGCGAAGGGCAACCTTTCTAATTCTGCCACAACTACCGATGAACATAGTGTTGGGAATGGACTTAATCACAGCCTTTGGGATGATCCTCAATGCCGTCACGCGACAGATCTCTTGCCAGGTCAACCGTGTAACACCGACCTATTCAATAAACCCGATGAAGGAACTTGCGCAACAGAAGGCTGTAGGCCGCAGTCTTCCCCGCATCCGCCCCGTTTCGTCTCTGTTGCGGCACACGGGAAGCACCGGTGGTAACGCCCGGCTGATACCGCAGCCTGTAACGTTATCTCCGTTACCGAAATCGTCCCCACTGGTGCTGCCCATGTCAAAGGAGACTATACCAGCGGAAAGGAGCCCAGGCAGTAGTCCCGAGGTGCTGGTGCTTGAGGCATCACCGCTGACCGATTGGTCAGCATTTCCAACCCCGCACATGACTCCGGTGGCCGGGCTATTGTCACCACTACCGCTCACTCCGAAGGCGATGCCGATGCCCAGGCGGTGGGTCCCGCCACCGACACCACCGACACTGAGCCAACCCAAGGGCCTGTTTGCGTTGCCCATCCGGAGACCGGAGAAGAGTACGTTGGCGCAGTATTTTGAACTGGCAGCCCTGGCTCCATCGCCGGAGAAGAGGCGTCCTTACGAGGAGGAGTTCATACGGCTGGACGCGTCGCCGTTATCTTCCTCGCCGGAGAGTCCTGCCCCTACCCCGACCACAGTAGCAGCACCAACTCCCACCAGCGTCACTGAGAGGCCCAGTCTGCGTGTCAGCATCCCGCTGACAGCACTGCGACCCCCAGGATATCCGTCCCACAAGAGGTGCCGCCGGGCCATTCCGAAGGGTGACGGAACACTCCGGTGGCTCACGATTCCTCCCCAGGAACAGACAATTTAGTGTGTAAGATTTTGTGGTTGTAAATGTTTAGTGATAGTGTTTTGTTTATCTTTATTTTTTTTATATTGGTTATTATTATAATATTGGTTATTAGGGTTAAGTTATGTTCTCTTTTTTTTCCTCCGACGAAAGAGGGGGCTGTGATGATGTATCACGAGTAGCCGTACAAATGTTCAGTTACCGCCGTATTTCTAGCACAGCTCCATTGCCGAGCGGGTTAGCGCGTTAGCGCAATGTACTGTACATAAATAAAACAATAAAGGTCTTTAAACAAAAAGCGTCAGCGCAGTAAACGTAAGTTCGTCGGTTCAAACCGCGCTCGGATATAAAATATTTGTTATATTTTATATTTAAAATTCTGCAAGTTCAAACCATATTTCAGAACAAGAAACTTTAATTTAATTTACAATTTTTGTGAATTTTGGTAACATGGGCCTTATGGAGGCTCAGACAGTATATAAGCCGGCAAAAAAATCAACACAGACAGAGTGTTCGCGTCTTCCGAGCACTCAGCTATCTCCAGCAGTCAGCGAATCATCCCCGAGTACCGGTCCGACCGTCAGTGAGTTATTGAGGTGAGAAAGTGATTTCCGTTATTAGTTTTGTTGCCGATAATTCTCAGCAATACTACTTGCTAGTTAGATTTATTTTTGCTTTATTTAAACTCAGGTTTAGCCTGATTGTTGCTATCATAGCGTCTTCCTAGGATAGCCAACAATCAGTAAAGATTAATTTAATTGTTGATACGTCTTCCTTCGGTAGCCAGCAATTAATCTGGTCAGTCTAGTTCAGTAAAGTCAGGTTTAGCCTGATTGTTGCTATCATAGCGTCTTCCTAGGATAGCCAACAATCAGTAAAGATTAGTTTAATTGTTGATACCGTGGCGTCTTCCTACGGTAGCCAGCAATTAATCTGGTCAGTCTAGTTCAGTAAAGTCAGGTTTAGCCTGATTGTTACTATCATAGCGTCTTCCTAGGATAGCCAACAATCAGTAAAGATTAGTTTAATTGTTGATACCGTGGCGTCTTCCTACGGTAGCCAGCAATTAATCTGGTCAGTGTAGTTTATTTTTCAATTAGTTTTTGCTTGATTGTTGCTATCATAGCGTCTTTCTAGGATAGCCAACAATCAGTGTGAAGATTAGTTTAATTGTTGATACTGTGGCGTCTTCCTACGGTAGCCGGCAATTAAGCTGATCAGTTAGCTTACGTAAAAGTGAGGGTTGAGTCAATTGTTGATATTGTGGCGTCTTCCCACATTAGCCAACCAGTTGACTACGTTTTTGAAAAGAGTTACGCTGTACGCTACGGCCCCGACTTCCTTCCTGACTATCCTAGTCCCATATACACAAGTGAATCTAAAGCAACTGTTGCAATCCAAACAAAATACACAAGAAAATTTCATTTCAACACGGGAGTTAGACAAGGTGATGCTCTGTCGGCACTGCTGTTTAATCTAACTCTAGAATCAGACATGATAAAACTCAATATTCAAGGCCTCATAAAAACAAAAAGC
The DNA here is from genome assembly GCA_911728475.2 of Pterostichus madidus. NCBI lineage: Eukaryota > Metazoa > Arthropoda > Insecta > Coleoptera > Carabidae > Pterostichus > Pterostichus madidus. The sequence goes on from OU452311.1 coordinate 13,094,722, forward strand.
AAACAATTGTTAGCATATGTAGATGATATTGTTATTTCTACAAGAAATCTACAATCGGTCAAAGAAACATTTCTAGAGCTGGAAAAGGAGGCTATGAAATTTGGTTTACATATTAACGAACAAAAGAACAAGTATATGAAGAATACTAGAGAGAAAGTGACCGAGCTGACTCAAATACAAATAAACGAACAAAGTTTTACGGAAGTCTTGTCTTTCAACTATCTTGAATCTGAACTGAATACCTTCAATCAAGTCAGCACAGAAATTAAAACTAGAATAGCCAAGAGCAACAGAACAAGATTCGCTCACAAAAGACTGCTGAATTCAAAAATCCTAAGTCACGCTACTAAAATATAAATCTATAAAACCCTAATAAGACAAATAATCACATATGAATGCGAGACTTGAACTCTCACTCGGAAAGAGTGGCAGAACGAAAAATATTACGACAAATATATAGCCCCACTCAAGAAAACGGATTGTGGAGGATAAAAATAAATCATGAAATAGACGACCTAATCGGAGGAGCTGACATAGTTAGATTCATCAAGTCACTGAGATTAAAATGGTTCAGTCACATAATGCGAATAGAAGAAGAGAGAACAACGAAGAAATTCACGAACTGGAAGCCATGGGAGACTAGTGCTAGGGGAAGACCAAGGCAGAAATGGAAAGAGAGCGTATTAGAAGATGTCAGAACAATGAAACTCAAGAACTGGAGAGATTTGACCGTAGACGGAAAGACCTGGTACAACATAGCAGAACAAGCCAAAACCCATCAAGGGTTATAGTGCTATAAGAAGAAGAAGAAGATCTTCATTTAATGAAGTTGAAATGTCAAGACATTTTATATATTTAGCAATTAGGATATATTCATACTTGTGATATTGGTGAATTGTTGGTGTATATTTGATATAATTATTTATTAATACTTTTAAATATGCTAAAGTATAAAGTAATTATTTAAAATAGTTTTGTATTAGAAATGACTGATGAACAAAAAAAGAAAAATATGCTGAATTCTAGCTATGATGAAATTATTTCATTGTTACGTATATTACGTATATATACGATTATAAGCAAATAATTGAATAAAAAAGACTGACGGTGTTACATGAAAAGGAAAGATTACTCAAAAAATAAAACAAATTTATACCTGTTGACATAATCTATAATTTCAAAGTAGTTTCTAGACAAGGACGTTGAAAGGAGGGAATACGGCATTAAAGTCAAGACTGTGAGGCTCGGCAGATTGACAGAGACAGAAGTATTATGTTCTGTACCGTGCTTAGCCTGCTATTGCGCATGTGTCCTAAAGAGATTTGAAATTTAAACAGGACAGAACAGAATCATTCTCCCTAAAAGATTATACATTTTTACAAGGAAAATGAAATTATCAACGTTTATTATTAGTGTGATCTATCGATTAAAATAAATATTTGTAATTGTAATTGATGAATAATATTTACTATTGATAATAAATATAAGACCTGCTAATCTGAAGTGGAAGTTTGAGAATAACTATCAAATTTATGTTTTTATCAAATTAAAACTACAATTACTTCAACAAACATAAGTGTAAGGAGATAAATATGTCCTATTCCACACAGCACAACGATTGAAACACAAATGGACACCACGAGGTTAGGATCACATACAACAACGCCCCCTGACAACGCCTAAACGCCACTTTTCTTACACAAAAATTCAAAATATTTGGAAGAAGAAGAGATTTGTCTAAGTACGGTGCAGAAAAACTATTGTTTTCTCTTTCCCTTGTCCAAGCCTCACTTACATATGCCCTCCTTTCAACGTCCTTGTTTTTAGAGATGGACCGAGTGTGATATGTTGGTGGTGAAAGGCGTGTCAAAATGTTGTCCTGAAAATTTGTAAAATTTTAACAAAAACAAGAATATATTCGTAGTAAAGTAAAAGCAAAAAGAAGAAATTCCCAAAACAGAAGAGTAAGGCTCAGAGTAGAAAGTGGAGAAGTCTTCAATAATATATCCTTTTATATAGAAAGTGAAATTATTTAGTCAGAAAAAACAAGGAAAGTATTTCTAAATAACTATTTGCATGGTGGCGACATCTGTTAAGCAATAGCAAAAGTAAACTAATTGAAACAAGAGACATCTAGTAACTAATATCGTACTTTTTAGCAACAACAAAACAGAGACCTTAAATCTATAAGTACGGTAAAAAACACATCTCCGTGGTGTTGAGTTGGGTGTGTTTTTTGGCACCAAAAACAAATCATTGTCAACGTATGGAGCAGAAATTAATAGCAACGACAACAAAAGAAGACAAGAAATAAACGATAGAGACCATCAAGATAAAAACTAAAAAAAAAAAAAAACTCTTAGAACAAGACTAAGAATACATAAATGCATTAAAACACGTAAAAAAAAAGGAACCGCAGAAATATTAGAATTAAAAACTGAAGTGGAAAATCCGGAGATACTGAAAAAAATGTGGAAAAATTAGATAAAGACAGCAAATGAAATAACATAGTAATTAGTGGAATGAAAATTATCGGAAGTGTAACAGAACTTCTAGTAAAAATCACGAGCTTCCTGTTTCTACAAATACAAGTAAACAATGTACCAAGAATTAAAAAAAAACTAAGCCAAGTACAAAATTTTAAAAGCGAAATGGAAATACTGAAGAATAAAATTAAACTTAAAAATAGACTATATAGCGAAGTCTACATAAATTCAAATTATGCAGTTCGAGAAATAAACACACAAAATCAAATTAGAGTTAAAGTAGGCATGGAAAAGAAGTATGGGAAATAGAGTACAAATAAAATACCAACAAGAGGCAATAAACGAAAATTCAACAAACAATTAAAAGAAAATAATGAAACAAAGATTGATAGAACGGAAATGATGAAGCAAGACAAAAGGTACAATGAAAAAGTAAAATTATAGCAAACGTAAAAAAAAAAACAGAAAAATGCAAAATAGAAACATTTTGAGCAATAACGAAATAGAAACAAGAGAAAACTGTTACATTGGTTTTTGGAATGTTAAAGAAATGATGTAAACAAAGAAAGCAGAACAAATAGCTCAAGGAATGAATAACAACGACATAAATAGATTGGGAATAAGCGAAACACGATGGCATGCAGCGTCAAATTGGAAAATGGTAATAGTTTATTTTACTCTGGAAACACAGATCCTAATAAACGAAGAGAAACGGGAATAGCAATTTTAAATAATCAGACAATAACAAAAGCATTAATAGATGTAGAAGGAATATCGGAGATAGTAATTTGGGCGATATTAAAAGCAAGATATAGAAATATTATAATTCTAAGTATATATTCAGCTACTAACAAAAATGGGACTGCATACAAAAGTGATGATTTTCGTGTCAATGCTGATAATAATTAAATAACTACACCCTTAGCCCAGAAGAATAATCCGTACGAAATATCCGATCCACACCTTCAATAAATCCCGATACGAATTTAAACGCAGATGTAGAAAAAACAACTATACATATTCACGAAGCTGGCAGTAAGTTAAATACGGAAAATCCTTTTTTAAAAGAGAAATCAGATAATAAAAATATAATTCTGAAACCTGATGAAAAGAAGACCAAATTAAAAGATTCAAAACTTGAACCGCTGGACAATCATATCGTTACCAGGCAACGTACACAATCAACATCAACTCAAACCCAAAAGCATGAATTCTAGTGTACCAAACAAAACATTAAAAACTATGCCCTATAAGATAATGCTGCAACAAAAGAAAAAAGTAGAGGGCGAGCCAGTGGTGGACTAGTTGCTTTTATTAAAAATAGTAACGCGACAAATAAGTACAAATTAATTGATGTATCAGCCTTTTGGATTGCACTGGAACTACTTAACATAGATTCAAAATTCGTAGTTATTTTCCTATATTTTAAACCAACATTAAACAATAAGGTATGTGTAGATATGTTCATTGATTTTTAATAATTACAACTAAACGTGAGCATATCTAAACTTCGCATAATTTGTCAATTAAGATTGTCCAGTAAGAAAATAATAGCACTGTAATTCAATAAGGTTAGGTACACTATTGATACCTCCGTTAATTGCATAATTTGTAACCTACAAGAACCTAAAAACCTCTACCATTTTTTTCTTGTTTGCCTATTTACAATATGTTAAGAAACCAGTACTTAAAATTTTATAATATTAAAAACTTAGTGCCATCAACTTTTTCATGATTTTAGGCAATCTAGATAAGGATAAAATAAATCATCTTTACTACTACGTAACTGGTGCACTTAAACTTAGAAGTTTCAGTATAATTGAATAACCCTTATTAAGTATTATTATATAAGTGTATTATTAAGTTTATATGTAATCTCATTATTTGCCAATCTTTTGTACAAGATTTGTAAAAATCTAAAAACTAAATAAACTTCATGTATCTATCTATCTATCTATCATATAACAAAATTCAACACGAACAATTACAAAAATTCACCTTTAGTTAGAACTAGCGGTTGGCCTGGCTTCGCCAGGCCTCACGCTAGACTCCGCGGACACTGAAGTAGAATTCACTTCAGTAAGAAAATTGACACAAGAAAAATTGAATTATTACGAATCTAAAACAATTTTGCACATCTGTCCTTCTAAAGATCTTTTAATTGATACTAAACACAATAATTTTCGAAGATCTTTCACTAGAACGGGTAGCATCAGAAATTCATAATCCGCATACACTGCCGTATATTTCACCATAAAATATTTCTTTATACTAGTCATACATCAACTTGGTCATCGTCCTAAAATGGTGGTCTTAGTGTTTCATCTATCTCTCACTAGATGTAGGCTGGTGCACTACATCAAATTCTTCAAACATATCCCTATGCAGTCACATAAAATGCATGTGCGCTAAAATTCACACAACAATCTCCAACACCCTAAACCGCAGTTACTTCTTTTGAATTATACAGTATTTTGCAACACTCTAAAGTGCAACACCATATTGTGCAAGCCGCGCAAAATGGCGGTTGGCGGGAATATATGAATCCATCACTTGCCAACAGATGGCGCAGCAAGCAAAAATATAAAACGTCAGTTTGACTTTTAACAATGTTTTCATAATAATAACCATAGATAGAAAGCAAAGATTAATAACTCTCTAGATATATAGAAAAGAATGACTTTAAAATTGTAATGTTATCCGTAGTATAGTACAATTCAAATAATGTAATAAAATATCCACAAACATCATAAAAATTAAATGCCTAGGTAAATGAGAAGTTTAAAAGAAATATTAATTGGATTTTTATATGCAGGGAATATTTATATGAAATGTGATGAAATTAGGCATGTCGATTCATTTTTAAAAAAAATCTATCTTCGATTCGATACGAATCGAACGCACTAGAATCGATTCTCGATTAAATCAAGCATTAAAAGATCGATTTTCGATGAATCGAATCGTAAGTCGATTTTTTTGACCGTTATTATGCAAACTTACAATCAAGAAATAAAATAATAATTAAATTATATTTGTTTATTGAATGAAATAAATAATTATTACATGTCCCAATATTTTAAGTCAAATGATTTATTTTAAAAAGATTATTTTATCTAATCGTTCCGGATCTAGGCGACTTCTTTCGTCATTTGCAATATTTCCTGCTACGGAAAAAAGCCGCTCACATGGGACGAATGTTTCAACAATACAAAAATATATATTGACAATCGGCTTTATTGGATCACACAAAGAATTTTTTTGATGATGCCAATAAGTAATGGGATTCGTTGTTTGGAAGTCGATTTAAGTCATGTTGGCAATTACCACTTTTTTATTATTATAACGTAAATCGGTTGGATTCGAAGGGTTTATGAATCGATTCACTATTAAATAATAAACAACACTCGTCCGTCAAATTTCTGTTTCATTTCGTCTTTTGACTGGTTATTTGGAATAGAATTTATATTGACTGTTTGCCACCGGACTGCTAGCATATCATTTTACTAAGATAAGTGTTATCTTTTCTTTTTATAATAGTTTAGATTTTTTGTAGTATATTTTCTTTTCATTTCGTTATTTGTTTATATTAGTTACGTACTTAGAAACGCTAAGTTATGTTTTTTTCTTGTATGATTGACGGTTGACAGGTGTCAATGTAATTTATTTATTTCTTTTTATTACTATTTTCCTTTATAGTTAAGGATAAGTTTGGTAAGCTACCTTAACATCTACTCTATTACCGAGAGAACCCTTCTTTTACTATCTTTTGTTTAAATGAGGAATAAATGGGAAAAATTTTATGAATGTAAGTTTGGTACGTGGAATGTTCGTAGTATAACTGGTAAAGAAAATGAATTGATGAATGTAATGCGTGTGTATAATGTAGATGTTTTATGTGTCAGTGAGACTAAGAGGAAAGGCTGTAGTGAGGAAGAGGTGGATGGAATGTTTTGCTCGTGGTCGGGTGTAGCTGAGAATGAACGTGCAAAGCATGGAGTAGGTGTGCTTGTTAGTGAAAGAATGAAACCGTTTGTAAGGGATTATGATTGTATTTCATCTAGAATTCTTTGGCTGAGATTAAAGGTAGGCTTTCATAGAATCTTCGTTGTGTCAGTTTATGGCCCAACTGAATCTGAAAATGATCTGGAAAAAGATCGGTTTTGGAATTTGTTAGATAGTGTGATTGATTTGTGTGATCCAGGTGAGAAAGTTATCGTATGTGGTGATTTAAATGGTTGGGTGGGAGTAAAGAGAAGCATGTCTGGGAATGTTTTGGGTAAGTTTGGTGATGTGAGAGAGAATGAAAAAGGTTGGAAAATAGTATCTATCTGTTTGGAGCGTAATCTCTTTGTTTCCAATTCTGTTTTTAAACATAAATTAGCTCATTTGTATACATGGGAGAATATGCGTGAGAATAGACGAAGTGTAATTGATTTTATTTTGTACGATGAACGATTGAGAAGTTTAGTTATAGATACGCGTGTGAAGCGTGGTGCTGAATTGGGTACGAATGACCATTATTTGGTGGTATCGCGTATACGTCTGGATAAATGTTGGCGGATGAGGGTGAAAAGTACCGAAAAGATGTTTCGTGTGAAATCCAGTGTACTGCAGAATGAGGATGTTAGAGATAGGTTTGTTGAGAATATTAATGAATCTTTGCCTGTATGTGAGCTTAATTTTGAATGCAGCATAAATGATGTTTGGTTGAAATTTAAGGATACAGTTCTTAATTGTGCAAAAGAAGTTTGTGGTGAATGTAGATTAGGCTCTTGTCCAAAGAATACATGGTGGAATGATGAAGTAAACGAAGCGATAAATGTGAAAGATGTACCTGGAAATTTACGTGATGTATGCTTACTAGAATACAAGAGGTTAAATAAGTGTGTTAAGAGAATTGTGAGAGAAAGTAAGGCACGTTTTGATGACTTGATGAGTGAAAGATTAACAAATAAATTTAGTATGACTAAAAGAATGTTTTGGTTGAGTGTGAAGAGATTGAGAGGTGGTAATTTAAGGGCAGTGAAAGCGATTAAAAGTGCTGATGGTGAGTTATTGTGGAATGAGTCAGATGTTAGGAATAGATGGTGTGAATATTTTAGGTCTTTATATGGTAGCATAAATGAAGGGAATGGTAGTAGTGAAAATGTTAGTGGTGATGATTGGGATATAGATGAGAGTGATGATAGTTTTGCATTGATGCGTCTGAAGAATGGTAAGGCTCCTGGGTTGGATGGTATATCGAATGAGATGTTGAAATATGGAGGTGAGAGGTTATTTGTCTGGTTAGTTTATTTGTTTAGATTTTGTTTAAAACGGTGTGTGGCTCCTGATGATTGGAAACGTGCTATCATTTGTCCTTTATTTAAAGGCAAAGGTAGTTCGAGTGAATGTACTAATTTCCGTGCGATAAGTTTGCTGAGTGTGGTAGGGAAGTTGTACGAGAAGATTCTTATTCATAAGGTACGAACCTTAACCATTTCCAAGTTAAGCGATATGCAAGGTGGTTTTTTGCCTGAGAGAGGGTGTGTGGATCAATTATTTTCTCTTCGTATGATTGTTGAGAAGTCACTTGCTAAGAACAAAAAGGTGTTCTGTGGCTTTCTCGATCTTAAAAAAGCATATGATAGTGTTCATCGAGAGACTTCGTGCGTTGTATGAAGGTAGCGAGGCTGCGGTGAGAGTTGATGGTAAATTGAGTGATTGGTTTTGTATAGATGTTGGTGTGAAACAAGGTTGTGGGATGTCTCCGTGGCTGTTTAATTTGTATATGGATGTGTTGTTACGAACGGCGTTGAATGGGGTGGATGGTGTACATATTGGTGGTAGTGTAGTGCCTGCGTTAGCTTATGCCGATGATGTTCTTGTTATGGGTGAATCTGAAGAGCAATTGAAAAGAATGATTTTAAGTATAAATGATGTAGGAAAAGGTTTAAATCTGTTATTAAATGTTGATAAATGTAAAGTGTTAGTATTTGAGAAGAGTGATTTGATGACCGACTGCAATGTTTCGGTAAATGGTGTGTGATTGGGCCAAGTGAATGAGTTTTATATTTGGGTAGTGTGTTTTCGAGGGATGGACGTATTGATTGTAAGATTGAAAGAAGAGTATCTGCAGGTTGTAAGGTATTGGGTGCTCTGGGAACCTTTGCTCGAAATGTGAATGTATCCAGAGATGCTCGATTGAGTCTGTATAATGGTATTATAGTGCCTTCATTGATGTATGGTAGTGAATGTTGAGTGTGGATGAAGAAACATGAACGTCGTATAACTGCTGTGGAAATGAGGTATTTGCGGGGTGTGTGTGGTTATACTAGAAGAGATCGTGTCCGGAATACATTGGTGTATGATGAGTATGAAATTGAGAAGAATGTAGTTAAAAAAGTAGGTATAAGTCATTTGAGATGGTTTGGGCATTTAGAACGTATGTCGAATGAGAGATTGATGAAACAGGTATATGTTGGTGAAATTGAGGGTGAACGATTGCGTGGACGACCTATGAACAAATGGATGAATATGATTAAAGGATTGTTGCGTGAACGAAAGTTTCCGAGTACGAGAAACAAACGTGCTTGTATGAAAGGAATTATGAATGTGGATGAAGCTAAAGTGGTGTGTCAGGATAGAAACGTTTGGCGAAGATTAATTGCGGAATGAATCTGATGATTTAAGAAGTGCAGGAATTTTGATTTTAGTTTTATTATTTAGTAATTTTATTAGAGTGTTTATCAGCAATTTTGTGAAATTCACTTTCAAAAACAAGCGCAGAGACAACACTCCCTTCGTTTCTGATCTTTTTTATTCGTTTTCTGATCTTACATTGAGTGTTTAACTGCAATTGTGTGGAATTCACTTTCAAAAACAAGCGTAGAGCGACACTCCCTTCCTTTCTTATCTTTCAATTCGTTTCAGTTCTTACGTAGAGTTTTTAACTGCAATTGTTTGGAATTCACTTTCAAAAACAAGCGCAGGGCGAGACTCCCTTCCTTTCTTATTTTTGTTTGTTTCATTTTCAGTTACTGCATTGTCTTTTATATACAAGTGCAGGCTATAGCTTTTATCTTTTCTAATCTTTGTAGATTCGTTGTTAGTTTCGTTATTAGATTCATTGTTAGGAGTAAGCGTGAGTAATTTGAGATGTTTTATACATATGTTATGTACGTCGAAGGAAGAAGATGAATGATAAGTGAATAGGAATGATGTGATTTAAGGTTTGATTGTGATAAATGATTTCGAGTGTAATAAATGAATGAGTTTATATGGAGTGATCTATGAATGTGGTTAAAGTGTGTGTTCGGATGGTAATGTTTAACGAGGGCTGATTATTTGATTAATGTAATGATTGAATAATTTATGAGTGATTTTAGGGTTCGTGCTACCCCATTTGTTGGGATATAGCGTGAAGATATGTATGTATGTATGAATGTATAATATTATTCTAATATAAAACATATTTCACATTTTACTTTCAGAATATTGATAGGTATCGTCCATACTTTCTTGTTTCCTGAGTTTTATGAAGTAACTACCTACCTTTACTAGCTACATACCAGAAAGGTATACTGCGGCGTACAAGTAAGTGACATATTTTCAATATTTAATAGAATTTTGTATTAAGTATATTTTAAAAGTTAAATTACATAGGTAGGAAATAAAATAGTTTGTAACTAAATAAATAATAATATCTAATATTTATCATTTAATTTAGAATTTTTTATTCAAGAGTAGGTACAGTAAATTTATATACGTTCATAATATAGGAAATACATTAGCAAAATGCCCAAAAAAACTCAAGTACAACGTAAACAGTGGAGCTATAGATATGTAAAAAGTAGAGATAAACGGCAAGAAGTAAATACTGATGATATCAATACTGTGGATGTAGAACAACAGAACTTTCAATGTGATTTGATAGAGAATGATATAAATACAATTCTTAATCCTAACGGATATTTAGAGGATATACACATGGACGTCTACTTCACACTTCTTCGAAATGTTTCTGAATACAGACCACAGCCTACTTATTTAATATCAAGACCAGAACGAATTACCGCTATTTTACAAGGAACACGACATATTCAAATGTTGTACTCAGGAAACTCCGGACCCGGCATTGGCCATTGGATTTGTTCGTATTACGATGGAAATAATATAACAATTTATGATAGCCTAAATAATAAACAATTACATCACAGTACCGAAATATATTTAAATAAATTATTTCCATTTCATCCGACAATAATATTTGCACAAGTTCAACAACAATCAAATATGTATGACTGTGGTTTATTTGCAATAGCATTCAGTACAAGTTTATTATATAACAAAAATCCTGCACTGGAAATTTACGATGTTACTAAACTTAGGACTCATACAGTACAAATTTATAGGTCAAAAATTATTTCATTATTCCCGACATTGAATCGTCAAGAACAACTACATCAAAGTTATTTAACACGGAAATTTGTAGAAACCGAACAACAAAAAACTGAACGATTAAAACACAATAAAGAAAATAAAACAAAATATATTAAAAACGAAACGATTTCTGAAAATAAACAAAGATTAGAGGAACTGAATATTAATAAAAGAAAATATATTGAAAATGAAACTAGCGATGCTAAAAATAAACGACTGGAAAAGCAGAGAATTATCCAAAAAAATTATATTGAAAACGAAACTAACGATGCTAAAGTTAAACGACAGGAACAACTACGGGCTAAAAAAAAAAAATATATTGAAGAAGAAACTAGCGATGCTAAAGATAAACGACTAGAAAAACTGAGAATAATGAAAAATATATATATTGAGAAAGAAACTAACGATGCTAAATATAACGACTGGAACAACTACGAATTAATAAAAAAAAATGTATTAAAAATAAAAGATTAGAGAAACATAAACAAAACACTAAAAGTACATATAAACTGGCATGTAGAGGTCTAGAGGAAAATATAGAAGTTCATAGTTTAGGCAAAATGAATGTTATTTGTAAGTCATGTGCATCAAAAAATTTGAAATATGAAAAACCAACGATTGGAAATTTTACACACTGTTGTCGTAAAGGAAAATTGTTACTTGATCAACTAAAACCGTACCCTGAATATTTGAAAGATTTACTTACCGATCAAGATGCTAATAGTAGGAATTTTAGAGAAAATATAAGAAAATTTAATAGTGCACTAGCTTTTACATCCATGGGTGCTCAATTATCTCCACCGCCGGGCCGGGGTCCATACGCATTCAGAATTCACGGATAAATTTATCACAACACAACTTCACTACATCCGGAAAACGGAGTTATGGAACAATACGCTCAACTATATATAATTTATACTACGGAGGCATTAATGAAGCGAATGAATGTAGAAAGTAATAAAAAATGTAATATAGAAACTATGAGACAACTTGATTTATTGATTCGTGAAATAAATCCATATTGTGAGGCATTTATGATGTTAAAAGAATTAGAAGATTTAAAAATATCCAAAGCTAAGCAAACAAATACAAAAATACCAGAAATAAATTTGTGGATCTGCAGTGATAGAAGTAAAGATATACGACGCTATAATATACCAACTAGCAATGAAGTTGCAGTAGTATTTAGCTCCAATGATGGTGTTCCACCTGTTAACCGAGATATCTGCATTCATCCAAGAGGACAGGCCCGTATTCGAATAAATCAATATAGCGCAAACTGTGATCCAATGGTCTATCTATTACTATTTCCTCACGGTGACCCAGGATGGACAATTGATTTGAAACAAGCTAATAGTACAAAAATATATCAATGCTACAATTCTATATGAACCGTTTAGCAGACCGAGACCATTTTAATCCCTGTTTACACGCTGGAAAATTGACTCAACAGTACATAGTAGATGCATACGTAAAAATTGAAAGTGAACGATTAAACTTCATCCGACTAAATCAGACCCGTCTGAGAGTTGAACTGTACAGCGGACTTATGGACCATATTAATAACGTTGCGGCAAATGAAGGAGGAAAACCAGGTACAATGCTAATTTTACCCTCTACTTTCCAGGGAGGTAGCCGATTTATGTTAAAAATGTACCAAAACGCCATGGCAATAGTAAGAGAATTAGGTAAACCAGATTTATTTGTTGCAGTAACATGTAATCCCAAGTGGCATGAGATTACAGATCAGCTAAAAGAAGGTCAAACTGCATCAGACAGACCAGACATAGTTACACGGGTATTTTATGGAAAAATTAAAAACATGTTACATGAATTTATTTATGATGATATATTTGGCAAAGTTGTAGCTTATATATATGTTATTGAGTTTCAAAAACGAGGACTACCTCATATACATTTACTCTTAACTCTTGATGAAAAAGATAAAATTAGAAATAAAGACGACATCGATGCATTAGTATGCGCAGATATTCCTGACGAGGACAAGGAACCAGACTTATATCAAATTATCAAAACACACATGATACATGGGCCTTGCGGGATATTAAATAAAAATTCACCATGCATGGAGCAAAAAAATGTTCAGTATTATCATTATATTCAAATATTTGGCGACAATTGCCATGATCTCAGTAATTAATCCAAATAAATCATATTTATATTCTTGTGACTGGCTTTCAGTATTCCAATTTATATTAAACATTTACATTGATAAGTTTTATAATAAGAGAATGATAATTTAATATCGTAGTGTCGATTTGGTTGCTACTCTTGTGGGAAAGTAACAATCCCTTAAAACCGACGTATGTCATTAAGTCGGAAGTTCATTTAATAGAGTTTGGGATAAATCGGGATCACCCGTACCTGGCCTAGCCACAGCAACAAGGTGGGAAAATCAGAATCACCCGTGCCTGGCCTAGCCATAGCAACAAGGTGGGAAAATCAGGATCACCCGTGCCTGGCCTAGCCACAGCAACAAGGTGGGTAAATCAGGATCACCCGTGCCTACGATAGGTGCGTCCTCTTCACCTCTTCCCCGAAGTTGGCGTGGGTTCTCCTCTGCACCCCGTCTCCGAGAAGGTGGCGTGGGTTCTCCTCGCACTCCATGTCAGAAGTGTCAAACTGGAGCGTCATGTACTGTTTAATCTCTTTCACACCTTTCCCGTTTCTGGATTGTAGCGTCATGTACTGTTTAATATCTTTCACACCTTTCTGAAACAAAGAAGATCCACACGTGTGCATATCGCACAGATTTCCAAAAACCACTTGACATTTATTGCCATCCCTTAAAAGACACAAACCAGAACACTCGTGCTGCGGCGTCGGTCCGCCGACTCGCCAGATGTTGTAAACTCAAGTACCTATGTGTTTTAACAAAAAACGAATGAGCAAGAGATAATATTTATACCTTCATACATATTATATTATAGCAATACAAAATCAAAAATCATTGTTCTGGCCAGAACGTTGTATAACAATCAACAAATGAAATAAATTTGGTATAGGTGTGTGTTGTCACAATATAGACAATATCATTGATGTTTATTCAGAAAGATTAGAAGGGAAAAGAAATTTTGCTTTATTTAATAATGAACAAAAAGAAATTGTACAACTGATATTGAGTGCTATAAATGATCAAGCATGTAAAAAACGCTATTTCTTTGTTGATGGTCCCGGTGGAACCGGAAAAACATTTTTATATAATACAATTATTAGTATTTTAAGAGGAGAGGGATTATTAGTATTACCAGTAGCATGGACCGGTATTGCAGCAACATTGTTAAAAGGAGGCAGAACAGTACATTCTACATTCAAATAACCAGTACCAGTTACTGAAACAAGCGTTTGTAAAGTAAGAGGAAACAGTAAAGCAGGAAAATTATTAAAGCAGTCATCATTAATAATATGGGATGAAATTACAATGGCTCCTTCACACGCATTGAAAGCCGTGGATTTAATTTTACAGGACTTAATGGACAACAAGATAGCGTTCGGAGCAAAAACTGTCATATTAGGAGGTAATTTCCGACAGTGTCTCCCGATTGCTAAACATAACAATCATAGGACAGCGACAATAGAAATTTCAATGTTACGGAGTTCACTTTGGTATTTATTCCATAAGCAATCACTGACAAAGAATATGAGAGTTAATCAAAATGAAGTAGAACTTTGTGAATATCTATTAAAGGTGGGAAATGGTTTAGAAGATAATGTTACAATACCACAAAAATGTGTAGTACCTGATTCACTAGCAGATGCAATTTTTGGAAAAGAAGATATAGAACCAGGAGATATTTATGAATTTATTAATCGAGTAATACTGTCACCAAAAAACGAAGATATAATGACGCTAAATGACATCGTCCTAAATAAACTGAAAGGAAGCATAAAAACATATTATAGTGCAGATTCAGCTGAATGTGATGAACACAACAAAATATATTACCCCACTGAACTCTTGAACAAACAGATGCCCACTGGTATGCCACCCCACAAACTGTCACTGAAAATTGGAGCAATTGTCATGATATTACGTAATATGAATCCTAAACGCGGCCTTTGCAATGGTACAAGATTAATTGTAAAACAAATGAAAACTAATTATTTAGATTTAGAAGTAGTAACAGGACAAAGTAAGGGAAAGAGAATATTTTTACCACGCATAGATTTCAGGACAATCGACAGTGATTTACCATTCACTTTAAGACGTAGACAATTTCCAATTAGACTTGCGTTCTCAATGACAATTAATAAATCTCAAGGACAAACATTTGATTACGTAGGAATAAATTTAGAAAAACCAGTATTCACACACGGACAATTATATGTGGCCATGTAAAGAGTCAGATCTTTCGACAATTTGAAGATAAAGTTACCGAATGAAGCTATAAATAAAAAAGGTGAGGGTAATACAACAAATATAGTTTTTAAAGAAATACTCGAAAAGTAATACGTGAAAATCCCCAGGTACAGGTAACACTATCCTTTATTAATCATGTTTAGTAATTTATCTGCAATTGTGTGAAATTCACTTTCAAAAACAAGCGCAGGGACGACACTCCCTTCGTTTCTGATCTTTTATATTCGTTTTCTGATCTTACATTGAGTGTTTAACTGCAATTGTGTGGAATTCACTTTCAAAAATAAGCGTAGAGCGACACTCTCTTCCTTTCTTATCTTTTAATTCGTTTTCAGTTCTTCTGTAGAGTGTTTAACTGCAATTGTGTGGAATTAACTTCCATAAACAAGCGCAGGGCGACACTCCCTTCCTTTTTTATCTTTTTGTTTCATTTTCAGTAACTGCATTGTGTGAAAATCCCCAGGTATAGGTGACACTATCCTTTATTAATCATGAATATTTCCACAGGATTTGTCCTCATTATAATTATTGTCAACAATAAATGTGTTCTTATTATGTATTTTGTCATCGAATTATATTAATGCTGAAAGACCATCACAACGATATCAATATTAATTATCACATGGGATGGCTAGCTCAGTGGTATGAAGTCGGCCTGTGGATCCTGAGGTCCCAGGTTCGATTCCCACAGGCGACAAATTTTCATAATTTGAAAAAGCTATCCCTGTGGCTCCTCCACCACTAACATGTTTGGGGGCCGTGATTTGACGACTGGTAACCGCACTTCACGCGCAAAATATATCACTTACCGAGATCTGCTTCAGCAGAGTGCCACACCCAGGAATTGGTAGAAGGCGTGATGATATATTTATTTATTAATTATCACAATTATTTTTCTGATTAGGTATTTCTTGCTAATTCTTTGCAAGAAATACCTAAACAGGAAAAGAGCTAGATACACTGCAAGTTATTGTGATAAGTCTGACATTACTAACTCTGTTATGTTCTAAATTAAATATAATAATATGTACTTGCTGTTGCAGTTGTTCCACCAGAAGTTCCAGCAAATATGCTAAGATTTTTAACAACATGTAATTATTTGGTTTATGTCTCTGCTTGGGGTTTTTTGTCGTGTTTTTTCCTCGTGCGTAAGGTGAATACCAGAGAGCTATTTTACTATTTATTTCACGACAGAACTTTGTGTTCGAATCACACTGTTCGTTCAAAATTTACATAATAACAGGTCTATTCTGTAAGCATTCGTTTAGTCATAACATTTCGTTATTTAACGAAAAATCGTTATTATAACGAAGTTCGTAACAGATCTATTCTGTAAGTATTCGTTAAGTCATAACGTTTCGTTATTTAACGAAAAAATAGTTATTTAACGAAAAATCGTTATTATAACGAAATTTGTTTAAATGGTATTCAGTAACTTAAAATTCGTTATTTTATAACAAAAATTATAACGAATTTCGTTAAGATCATCAAGAAAATAACGAATGCAAAAATCATTCGTTACGATATTTTCTCACGTTTCAGGTACGTCATTGTGAATTAAAAAATGGATAATCATCGCGATTTAATTTTATTTCTTTATTATCTTGAAGAAAATAAATGATAGGTAAAATTATACTTTAACAAATAGATATTGAACATGTATAATCTTAAATTATTTATTATTTTATTATTATTTTTATTTACTTTTATTTAAGACGAAATTTGAGAAATTTATATACATATTTACGCGACATAAGTGATCCTTTTTCAATACCGGAAGAAAACTTCCGTAAATTATTTCAATTATCAAGAGAAGCTGGACGAAATTTTTTACATGAATTATTGCCAGTGATGGAACAAAATAGACGATCTACTACAACATTATTTATTTCTGGTCCTCCAAGTGAATTTAAATCTGCGGCCAATAATTCAAAAGCTTTGTCTACTTGTTTTGGATTTTCTGGAGTATTTTTATTAGTTCTCATGACTTCATCAGTTTCGAAAAAATCTACATAGGATTTATATTGCTCCCTTGTAGTTTTTCCCGTGCTATGGTTTTTCTCCATTTTTTTACTATATTAGGTACTACATAAATAATACAAAGACAAAATGTCAATTGCGATGTGGAACTGAGTCTTAATAAATAAGAAAAATAGGGAAAAAAATTCCTACACTTGTCAAAGTTCCACAAAAATGTTTGAACTATTTATAATATTACGTACTGCAACTTTTATATTTATTAGCCGCCGGTTTTATTAATTTTGACAGATTCTCATCTCCTATGGTTGCTATGATAACAAATAAACACTGCTGTCATTTGAATAAAATAATACACATGATGTTATCAAATTATAATAGATATAATTGCCAACATAAATTCATGTGTCAAAAATAATAACGAATTCGTTAGAAAAAATTATAACGATTATCTAATAACGAACGATGTTACAGAATAGAAAAATAACGAATATCGTTACAGTGTGATAACGAAATCAAATATAACGAAAATCGTTATAATAACGATCTGTTATAAAAATATTTTACAGAATAGGCCTGTAAATCATATTTTGTCAATTATTTGAGTTTTAATAAATGCATATGGTATGACGTCATAGTCATATCATTTTAAAGGAATTTAATTCTTTCATTTACTTGCACCCTTCCTATATCCCCCACCCTTGAACAGCTACTTCGAATTCCAACCATTTTCAGGGTTCATTCTTCGATATTTAAACATAACGTCGGTCCAAAATTAACAATTATTTAAATTCATTCTAAATTACTAGACAATTATGCGATACAACATTTTTGCTATATTTATTTTATTTTATTTTATATATCGTACAAATAAATATAAATAAAATTATATTTAATTAAATGTTGTATATATATAAATAAAAAAATAAATATAAATTCAGTAAATTTGAATACTATATACAAAAAATTATTAATAATAAAATAAAAAACAAGTAGTAATGGATTCACACCACAGTTTTCAACTAACACGTATACATAATTGAAATAGTGTTACAGTTTTACTTCAGTATGAATTAATGTTCATAATGAATCCAAATGAAAATATTTTTTTTTAATAAACAACTAAGAAAATTGATCATTAAATATTCTCACAGCATTATGCAAATTACAAATAATTGTATTGTATTTTATATTAACAAAATAAAATAAAAACTTATATATGCATCTATCCACAATCGGTACCAAATTTCATTTAATGGTATTTTTTGTAAGTTCCTTTTATGTTTACAGTTCCTCGTTCGCGAAAATAATAAATAATGGGTAAGTAATTTAATTTATAAATAATAAAAATCAGTTCAAACATAATTTAGTTATCCATACAAAAAATATAATAACTAATGATCAGTCATTATTAATATAATATACATATAAAATTTTATACATTATTATTTTTTAGATATTTAAGAAAATGAAACCGATTTTTTTGCGATCATACTAATAGCCGTAATATATATTTATATAGATTCATCACGGTTAGTTGTTTTAATGAAAATTCTTCAAGACCTATAGTATTTAGGATCAATGTCGTTTTAAGGGCTTCGCAAACAGAATTGGGATATTTTCAATCAGCATTTATTTTAGTGAGAGTACTTTAAAACATCGTGTTTAGTATCAAATTAAAGGTCTTTTTAAGGGCTCGCGTGCAAAATTTTTAAGTTTTACATCGGCAATAATTCAATTTATATTGTGTCAATTGTCTTACAAAAGTGATTTCTACTTCAGTGTCCGCGGAGCTTAGCGTGAAGGCCTGGCGAAGCCAGGCCGACCGCTAGTCCGATCCGAAAGTCGGATAAAACATCCGATGACCGCTAGTCCATATACTAAAAGCGTAAGAGGTATATATATATTTGTTTGGATTCATCACGGTCAATTGCTCACCTCTACAGCCTAGACGGTTTGTCCGATTAATTTGAAACTTTTTTTGTTTGATAGAGTTTAACTTGAAAGATGACCTTTTTATAAATTCATAATTTTATTACACATGATGTGCGAGAAAACTTGAAAAAACCTGCGTTTTTGGGGCAAAATCAACTAAGAGTGTGGTGGCTTTGGATTTTTTAAGAACAACGTCTACGATCGATTTGACATTTGTCAGTGGACATGTCGCATTTTTAATTAAAAATTACTTAAATATGAAATTTCGGTGAGTAGTTTTGAAATATTTTACACATATTGGAGAAATGAGGGGACGTTTTTATTATAATTACAAATTTCATATATGTGTATTTAAAAAGTAAATTTTTAACAGTTCACTATGAAGTTGGTTTAAACGTCAAATTGACAAGTTTTATAAAGTATACAGGTAAACCAAACCAAAATTGTTCTCGGTAAAAATATATAGTAAAACTAAGCAAATATTGTTCACGGCAATGTACATTAAATACAATTTTATTATTATTTATTTAAATTTATTATCAAAATTCAAAATTTATCGTATATGGTATAATACCAAAGTTTTGAAGGTCACGCATGTAGAAATGAGATTTTTTTCAATCAGTAATTGTTTTAGTGAGAGTACTTCAAAACCTATCGTGTTTGGTATCAAATAAAAGGTCCTTTGAAGGGCTCGCATACAGAATTCGATTTTTTTCGATCGGCAATTGTTTTAGTTAAAGTGCTTCAAAGCATATCGTGTTTGGTATCAAATGAAAGGTCTTTTGAAGGGCTCGCGTGCAAAATTAAATATTATTCGATCGGAAATTGTTTTAGTAAGAGTGCATCAAAACTTATCGTGTTTGGTATCAAATGAAAGGTCTTTCGAAGGGCTCGCGTACATAATTAAATATTATCCGACCGGCAATTGTTTTAGTAAGAGTGCATCAATACCTTTCGTGTTTGGTATCAAATGAAAGTTCTTTTAAAGGGCTCGCCTACAAAATTAAATATTATTCAATCGGCAATTATTTTAGTAAGAGTGCATCAAAACCTATCGTGTTTGGTATCAAATGAAAGGTCTATTGAAAGGCTCGCGTACAAAATTGAATATTATTCGATCGGCAATTGTTTTAGTACGAGTGCATCAAAACCTATCGTGTTTGGTATCAAATGAAAGGTATGTTGAAGGGCCCACGTACAAAATTGTATATTATTCGACCGGAAATAGTGTAATGCGGCAGTTATTCAACTATTTAATAATCTAATTGAAATTAATATATTAATAATTTAATTAGCTTTGCGATCGTTCAATAATTTCCTACGTTGTGTTTTATTGAATTAAAAGAACTACCATTTCTCAGGATTCGTAATTTGAAGTCGTCATTTAGGATGTGTTAGGGTTGTCATGAAATAAAATCACCAAATGAGTGTTATTTATTTATTAAACAGTCAAAATATTAGAAACGAGCTGGTTTAACTCAGACGAACAGTTGGCAGCCGACACACTGTGCGCATCCACCATTCGCTCGCGGTACGCATCAATGCAAAACGAATGCCGTTACTGCTATTTGGTTAATGACAGGTGTGCTAGACCAGTGGTTGATGATGCTATTAGATAGCCGTAACTTGCCCTCTCGTCGATGGCGCTGGGCGGGACTATTTAACTACACCGGATCCCCAGCCGAGCGGGACTACGGCGTCACCGGACCTCCGTGCCGAGCGGGACTATTGCGTCAACCGGACCTCGGTGCCAAACGAGTTAAAATTAATAGTGTTAGGTTTGGGCTACGACGCTACGTTCACTTTCCCACTTAGCCAGCTAGTGTGTAGGAACTGCAGAAGTTTAGCAAACGTAATCCACTGTCACGGCCCTCAAGCAAACCGCGAACACAACACTCGTGCTCAACAACCAACTCGACGCAAGAATTAAACCAGTATTAAACAAAAGTAAATAATAATAAAATTAAAAAGACATTACAATATTATGTGGCCTCGGTACAAAGCATGAATGAATAATTTTACGCGCCCACACATTAACTATTATAATACAGTTTCCCGCGTAAGCCAGAAATAGTTTATGTGTACTACCAACAAATTCGTAATAATGAATTAGTTGGATTTAATAATACTGAAAACCGAAGTTCTCTAATACAACACTTGGGCTAGATAATACAATTCCGACGTTAGTCAGAAATAGCTTCTGTGTTACCAATGAAGTCGAAATAATGAATTCGTTGGATTTTATATTGCGAAGAACCGAAGTTCTCAATTACAACACTTTAGCTAGATAATACAATTCTGATATCAGTCAGAAATAGCTTCCGTGTCACCAATGAAATCGAAATAATGAATTCGTTGGATTTTAATATAACAGTAATTGGCACTTGTTGTACAGGCTCTAACGGAGTCGGCAGGTGCCTCGCCGGTCGCGATCAGACGATACAACAAATTTATGTAAACAATTACCATCCCACAACAGCTCATATAACCAACTTCAGCACAAGGCAGAAGACAGCTGATGTGTTTAATAATACAGAGCGAATGCGGGTTAATTCGATTTCTTTCTACTGTAGGCTACAACGGTGTCGGCGTAGCCGATCGCGATCACATACAATAAAAATAGTCAGAGACCAACACTCGGCAGGCGTTCAGACTCAAAGTCACAACGTAATACAAAATATCTGAGTAGGCTCAACGGTGCCAGAATAAACTGGTCGCGAACACATACCCCAGGACGAAATGTTTGGAATCAAAGTTCTGCTAATAATACTAAAAGTAGGCTTCAACGGTGTCGGCGTAGCCGATCGCGATCACACACTTTTCGACAGAGCAAAGATAGCCAAACGGAACGAGATCGGAATCAAGTTCCTCGATTTGCTCTCAAACATGCATATTTAACCTAATTACCCCACCGATGTTTCTACCCTCTCCAAATTAAAACTACCACCTCTACTAAAACCAACACCCCTAACGAAATCAACAAATCGCGTATCTGTAACTAAACCAAAAGTGTGACGCTGTTACGTCATAGCCACCCACATCGTTCTTTCCTGAATATGCTTAGCGAAGATTCGTCCGTTTACTTAAGCCGGACCCCGAGCGCCCAAATCGCCGGCCAGTATCAGTTAGAATGAGAACACTTGTACATTCCTACCCTTAGCTTAAGGCTGCAGGAAAGCATGGTATAGAACAGACTATTTGTAAATGGACTAGGAACATGCTTGGAAGCAGGAAAGTAGAGGGCAACCTGAACGAAACCACACTGAAGGCCCAAGTAATTAAAGGATGTCCACAAGGTGGTGTACTCTCGCCACTACTGTGGTGTCTAGTTGTGAACGGACTTCTTTGTGAACTTACCAGGGAAGGATACTATGTACAAGGATATGCAGACGATCTTGTAATAGTAATCAATGGGAAATTTCTTACGACCACCAGCGAACTCATGCAGAGGGCACTGCACATCGTAGGAAAATGGTGTACAAGGGAGGGTCTTTCTGCTAATCCAGAAAAAACAAACCTAGTACTATTCACCAGGAAAAGGAATCTAGATGGCCTGAAAATACCCATCCTTTTTCAGAAAGAAATAAAAATGTCAACTCAGGTTAAGTATCTGGGACTCATCTTAGACCAGAAACTAAACTTCAAAGAACATGTGGAAAAAATTACGGGCAAAACTCAGAGGCTCTTCTGGGCCTGCAGGAGAATGTTCGGACAAAAATGGGGATTGAAGCCAAAGATGTTGCATTGGTTATACACATCGGCAATAATACCCATCATTAAATACGGATCTATAGTCTGGGGCGAAAGAACCAACTTAAAGATCTGTAGGCAGAAATTAAATAAAATTCAACGCATGGCATGCATAGGTATAACTGGGGCAATGAGAACCACACCTACTGCGGCCATGGAAGCAATTCTCAGCCTACCACCACTCCACATAGTGGTTAAAGCTGAGGCTAAAATGTCCCTCTATAGGTTCTCAGAACTAAAAGGGGAAGAAGTATGGTTCAATGAAAAAAAAGGAACCGCAAATGACATCCTTGACATGGAGTCAGATAGACGGAAACCGACTACCACTTCAACAAGAAGTACGAGGTCTTAATACCAGACAAGAGTGACTGGGACAATAAAAACATACATCTGAATGGACTCGTATGGTACACAGATGGCTCAAAGACTGAAACAGGAAGTGGAGCGGGAATACTCAATAAAGGAACAGGGACTAGCATTAGCTTATCTCTGGGCCGTTATGCCACAGTATTCCAAGCAGAACTACTAGGTGTGCTAACAAGTTGTCAAGAGATAATGCAGAGAGCTTATAAAAACAAGCAAATCTACATTCTCACAGACAGCCAAGCAGCACTTAAGGCTTTAAGCTCAAACATCATAAAATCCAAACTTGTTCTAGAATGCACACACAATCTTGAGGTACTGGCTGAACACAACAAAGTAACTCTGTTGTGGGTCCCAGGGCACTCGAATGTAGAGGGCAACGAACAGGCGGACGTACTAGCCAAGCAGGGAGCAAAAAGGAAACCTATTGGACCAGAACCCTTCTGTCACATTTATGAGACAATTAAAGGGCACATTAAAAGATGGATAACGAAGGAACATGAAAGATACTGGATGGACAGCACTGGAATGAGACATGCCAGGACTTTCATAACGAAACCAAGAGAAAATGTAAGCTCATCTCTGATCAAAATGAGCAGAGACAGAATAAAGGCAACCACAGAGGTCATTACTGGTCACTGTAGCCTGAACAAGCATATGCATACATTGGGAGTAGCTCAAAGCCCGCTATGCAGTAAATGTGGAGAAGGAGAGGAAACTCCGTTACATCTCCTTTGTGAATGTCAGGCTCTAGCAATAAAGAGATACCAAAAATTTGGGACTCCAGAACTAGAACTGGATGAAATACACACAATGGCATGGAGCGACTGCTTGGACCTCATAGGGAACAGCGTAACTCCTACATTGTAAGAGACCATGGGAAAGCACAATAGGTCCGAGAGGCCGCGGTGTATCGGGTCGTGAACCGATCCCACAGATTACTAACTACTAACTAATTACCCTTAGCTAGACGGAGAAAGCTAACAAACCCTGAACATTTTGCTGCGTTTTTTAATTGGCTTCTTTCTTGTATTAATTATGCATTTAAATTGACTCGAATTTATTATCATTTTATAAACGTATATGCATTTGAGGAATTTCACTAAGTAGACTTTTTGAAACATCGCTCGTTCATTTATTGTCTTTTCATCACCGTGAAATTCCTTGTATTACAAGAATCAATTTGCAGTGATTTTACTTTACTAATACAACAATTAAATTAGGATCTTAAGTAATTACGAATTGTGCCAATCTATTAACCAATTAACATACAAATTGTTAGACTATTCGGACACGAAGAATTTAGAAGAACAATTTCGACCATTTCATATTCTTTTCCTCGAAGAATTTATTAGTTTTTCAGTTTCCTTAATTGCCATGTGCTGTTATTATACTCTAGTAACGTTTCCCACAAAGATTTTGGATAATTTACAATCTTCTAGACTATGAATTGACTTACAATGGTTTGAAATAACTTCCTACAGATGTTAACGATAAATATTTCACTTGACTAATCTTTTAAAAATCGCTGCATGGCTCAAGTGCCTTTTCTACAAAAACCTTAAAGATCACTAAAATTAGCCGACGGCTGGCTTGTTGCCTCCGGCCCGAGTACCTGCTCTGCAAAACTTCTGACCCTGGTTTCGGAATGATATTTCAGAGAAATATAATAACATTCTTTTACTTTCTTGCTTTCTATTATGTATCATAAGAAAAATTAATTTATTTACCCAAAAAAAATTTAAATATAATTCCGCACCGTTACAATAGTTTTAGTAAAAGCACATTAAAACCTATCGTATTTGGTATTAAATGAAAAGTCTTTTAAAGGGCTCGCGTACAAAATTAAATATTGTTCGATCGGCAATTGTTTTAGTAACAATGCATCAAAACCTATCGTATTTGGTATTAAATGAAAGGTCTATTGAAGAGCTCGCGTAGAAAATGAAATATTATTCGATTGGCAATTGTGTTAGTAAAAATGCATCAAAACCTATCATGTTTGGTATCAAATGAAAGGTCTATTGAAGGGCTCGCGTAGAAAATTAAATATTATTCGATCGGCAATTGTTTTAGTAAAAATACGTCAAAACCTATCGTGTTTGGTATCAAATGAAAGGTCTATTGAAGGGCTCGCGTAGAAAGTTAAATATTATTCGATCGGCAATTGTTTTAGTAAAAATGTATCAAATCCTATCGTGTTTGGTATCAGATGAAAATTTTTCTAATATCATATTATTTGAGATAGATCGGATAGGATTTTCACCAGTAGGTAAAGGATTGCTGGTCGTGGGTTGGGAGGAGAAGTCCGCTACCTCTAAATAATAACCGTCAAAAACCACATTACCTTCCTCATCCAAATATAAAACCTGCAATTCCTTATTTAGTGAAACGGTGATATTTCTTGTCTTTCCTCTCGTATTCAGGCTCTTCACTGCTCCTCTGATTATGGGCAGCTTCGCCAATTCCGTGTGCCCAGCAATGGGTTGACTTTCTTCAGGGAAAGAAAAAATTTCCTCTTGTCCCAAGATTTGAATAGTTTTAACGTTTATAACCGTCGTCTTGACCTCCCAAGCTTCGGAAGATAAGCGAAATTTGGCCTTGACATCTACCATCTTAATTGTTGATTTGTAAGTTTCTAACTTTATTCTAGTTGGAAACTTTGGTTGATAGGAATTGTATTAAATAATTCGGGTTCAGACACAAGTTGATGTAGTAAAAACTGTAATTAATAATGATAACTTCAGACTTACAAAACTATAATCTTAGAACTAAAATAACATTTAATAGTTAATTACCTGAATCAACAATTATGTCGGCTTAGGGATCTACGATCCAATATAACAATATGAAAATGATAAACAATATATTGACATTGATAATCTAGGTCATTCGTAATAAATGCGAATGTTTTGCGCACTTATAGCTGACTGCCTCGACTGCGCACGACACGTGGCAAAAGTAGTCATGACGGTTTGCTCAGCCTCTCGTAGCGGCTCGTTTGAATTATGAGTCGCACAGGAGGCTAAGTTTGTGTGTGAATATAGCGACAAACTTACATCCCCCCTTCCCTGAGAGGATTCATTAGGATCCGGGTAATAGGGGATCATTTTACTTTTGTGGAAAATATTCAAGTCTTTCTTTTTTCCGCCAGTATCTATTTCGTAAATGGATTCAGAGAGTTTTTTTATAACCTTGAACGGACCCGTCCGAACTGGATCTAATTTTTTTCTATTTAATTTGTTACCATTTTGAATATAAACTAAATCGTTTTCTTTGCATTCAATTTTTTTGGTGTGCTTATCATAATACTGTTTGTTTGCATTATGTGATCTGTTAGCATTTTGTATTGCTACAGATCTATTAAAATTTAGGTTCTCAATCGTATTTTTGTTTAATTCCCTTGGAATAATTGAGTTATCTATTCCTGTTAATAAATAATTAGGAGAAAATCCCGTTGAGCTGTGTATGGTGTTATTATATTCATGAATACATTGTTCAGCGATCACTGACCAGGGTTTATTTTTGTTTTCATATATCTTGCAACGTATTCTATTTACTAATGTTTGATTGGTTCGCTCATTTTGTCCGTTGGAAAATGCGCAATCTACTGCTGTGAAAATCAATTTTATGTCTTTGCTTTTCAAATAATTTTTGAATTCAGTGGAATTAATTCCCGAATATTGATCGGATAAAATCGTCTTAATGTTGCCTTTATTCTCAATCGATTTTACCAGGTTTATGAAATCTTTCGCTAATTGCGTTTTTGATGTGGAGATAAACGCGTACCGAGTTAATTGGTCTACCATTAGATGCAAGTACTTTTTTGGGGATCTGCTTCCTGTGAAGCCTCCTATTGTATCTAGCGCTACTATTTCTAGTGGTTCTGATGCTGGACCTAACTGCGATAGCGGAGCTTTAAAGTTACCGAATCTTGTTTTGTTCTTTAAACATGTTTCACAAGTTCTGCAAATTGTTTTTATATGCTTGTGCATATTTTTGAAATAAAATGTTGGTGTAATTGTTAGTGTCATTTGCTTGACACCGATATGTCCTTGTGAATCATGTATTTTTCTGAGTAATGAAATACCATAGTCCCGCGTTAACCATATTTTCTCTCTTTTATTTAAAATTTTGTATATAATTTTATCTCTTATTTTGCAATATTTATCACACGTTAATTCTTTCTGATTATCTAAAATATTTTGTAATGTTAATAAATTTACTATTTTTATTTTCGAATCATAATTATCATTTTTTTCAGATAGGACTGGGTTTCTTGAAAGACAATCAGCCTCTGAATTGTTTTTACCTGGATTATAATGAATT
The DNA here is from genome assembly GCA_911728475.2 of Pterostichus madidus. NCBI lineage: Eukaryota > Metazoa > Arthropoda > Insecta > Coleoptera > Carabidae > Pterostichus > Pterostichus madidus. The sequence continues at coordinate 13,122,364 of OU452311.1, forward strand.
TCAAATTCGAACTGTGAAATGAAATTTAGAATGTGGAGTAGTTCTGTATCTTTACAATTCGCGAAAAATAAAATACCGGTTTAATAGATTCATCTTCTTGAGGTTGTTTTAAAATTGCACCGACTCCTTCTAAGCTAGCGTCTGTGTGAATATATATTGGTTTAGTAGGGTTGAATATTGCTAAAATTGGTGTTGTACAGAGGTAATTTTTTACTGTGTTAAAACTGTCTTTACATTTATTTGACCATGTGAATTTAACATTTTTTCTCAAAAGATTATGTAAGGGTTCTAGTGTAATAGCGGATCTGGGAATATACTTTAAATAAAAATTAACTTTACCTAAAAATTGTCTGACATGTTTTCTTGTTTTTGGTGTGGGAAAATTCTGTATAGCTATTAAATTATCATTCACCGGTTTTATACTATTGTTTGATATTGTGTGTCCTAAATAAGTTACTTCTTTTTGTGCAAAACTACATTTATTTGTATTTAATTTTAAACCTTGTTCTTGTAAAACGTGTAATGTTTTTTGAATGTGTTTTAAATGATCAGAATAATTGTTAGAAAAAATCAAGATATCATCTATATAATTTATAGCAAAAGAATCTAAATCGTTATTTCTAATTATACTTGAAAGAATTCGTTGAAATATAGCAGAAGCTGATTTCAAGCCGAAAGGTAAACATGCCCATTGCCAGTGACCATGGTGTGTCACGAAAGCGGTTTTGTATTTATCTTTAGTTCGTAACGGAATAGACCAAAAAGCTGAATTGATGTCTAATTTCGAAAAGTAAACACACTTTCCTACACGAAGAACCAGGTCATCAATTCGAGGGAATGGTTGTCCTTCGGGAACAATTATTTTATTAAGTTCGCGGTAGTCAATACATAATCGCGATTTTCTTTTTTCATCCTTCTTATACACTAACGTAACCGGGGAGGCATATGGGCTATATGATTCTTCAATAAGTCCTGCTTTCAATAAGTTTTTTATTTGAGATTCTATTTCTACTTTGTCCGGAATGGAACATTTATATGGTTTTCTTGATACATATTTATTTTCGGTTAATCGTATCGTAGCTTCGAAGTTCTTTATCGAACCAATATCAAATTTTTCTTTAGCAAATACCGAATCATATTTCTCTAATAAATTATTAAGGTTATTTCCAGGAGTTTTATTCAAATTTAGAGTATTTTTAACATTTTCATTATTAAGAGCTGAATTCAAACTCTGATTTTTAATATTTTCAATTTCAAAAGTTGGAATCAAACTCTGAGTGATTTTTAAATTTTCGTTTTGGCATAATCGAAACGATTTAATACAATCTAGTCCGATTAACAAATCTTCCTGAAACCAATCATTTTTTATAATCGAAAACGAAAATTCCTTTTGTATATTAAATATTTTTAAAGTAACCGTTACTTTTCCCTTTGTGTCTGTAAGACCATTCATTGTTTTGATTGTTTGGATCCCGCTTATGTTGTTCGTTAATCTCATTTTCTCAAAAATTTTGTAATTAATTAATGACACATTGGCCCCAGAGTCATATAGCGCAATAGCATTTTTATTATTAATTTGAACACTTAATTTTATAAGCGGGATCGTATTTAGTTTTTTGACTCGGCTGATTTTATATTATTTCTACATACATTTTCCGGATGAAATCTATTTACGTAGCCCGCTTTTTCACAAACACGACATGGTACAAAGTTTCGTTTATATTTATTTACTTCTGACTGAGGTTTGCTCGCGTTCGTATTATTGTTTGATATCGGATCGAGTTGTCGCAAGTTAGTCATCAGGTTTTCGATTGTAATTAAATCTTTCTTATTTAAACGCGATCTAATAAATTTCGGTAAAGCAAGTACGATAAAATTGATTTGAGAATTTATGCTGAGGTCTGAATCGGCATCAATAAGAAGATTTCTTTTTTTCAAAGCAAAATCTAAGAAAGGACCATTTAGCCAACGGAAAGAATAAGCGTATTCAATTTCATACCATGATTTTCCACCGAATGTATCCAGAAAATACTTCTCCCAATAATCCCAAGGTTTATTCAGAGCATATGTTTTATATATAGTTGAGAACCAATCTAAGGCAGGTCCTTCCAAGTATAATTTTAAAGCTTCGGGAAATTGTTTTTCTTTTATATTTAATCTCTGACATTCGAACATAAATAAATTTAACCACGATTTTGCATTTTGATTTTTATCTGAAAATTTTTCTAATATCATATTATTTGAGATAGATCGGATAGGATTTTCACCAGTAGGTAAAGGATTGCTGGTCGTGGGTTGGGAGGAGAAGTCCGCTACCTCTAAATAATAACCGTCAAAAACCACATTACCTTCCTCATCCAAATATAAAACCTGCAATTCCTTATTTAGTGAAACGGTGATATTTCTTGTCTTTCCTCTCGTATTCAGGCTCTTCACTGCTCCTCTGATTATGGGCAGCTTCGCCAATTCCGTGTGCCCAGCAATGGGTTGACTTTCTTCAGGGAAAGAAAAAATTTCCTCTTGTCCCAAGATTTGAATAGTTTTAACGTTTATAACCGTCGTCTTGACCTCCCAAGCTTCGGAAGATAAGCGAAATTTGGCCTTGACATCTACCATCTTAATTGTTGATTTGTAAGTTTCTAACTTTATTCTAGTTGGAAACTTTGGTTGATAGGAATTGTATTAAATAATTCGGGTTCAGACACAAGTTGATGTAGTAAAAACTGTAATTAATAATGATAACTTCAGACTTACAAAACTATAATCTTAGAACTAAAGTAACATTTAATAGTTAATTACCTGAATCAACAATTATGTCGGCTTAGGGATCTACGATCCAATATAACAATATGAAAATGATAAACAATATATTGACATTGATAATCTAGGTCATTCGTAATAAATGCGAATGTTTTGCGCACTTATAGCTGACTGCCTCGACTGCGCACGACACGTGGCAAAAGTAGTCATGACGGTATGCTCAGCCTCTCGTAGCGGCTCGTTTGAATTATGAGTCGCACAGGAGGCTAAGTTTGTGTGTGAATATAGCGACAAACTTACATCCCCCCTTCCCTGAGAGGATTCATTAGGATCCGGGTAATAGGGGATCATTTTACTTTTGTGGAAAATATTCAAGTCTTTCTTTTTTCCGCCAGTATCTATTTCGTAAATGGATTCAGAGAGTTTTTTTATAACCTTGAACGGACCCGTCCGAACTGGATCTAATTTTTTTCTATTTAATTTGTTACCATTTTGAATATAAACTAAATCGTTTTCTTTGCATTCAATTTTTTTGGTGTGCTTATCATAATACTGTTTGTTTGCATTATGTGATCTGTTAGCATTTTGTATTGCTACAGATCTATTAAAATTTAGGTTCTCAATCGTATTTTTGTTTAATTCCCTTGGAATAATTGAGTTATCTATTCCTGTTAATAAATAATTAGGAGAAAATCCCGTTGAGCTGTGTATGGTGTTATTATATTCATGAATACATTGTTCAGCGATCACTGACCAGGGTTTATTTTTGTTTTCATATATCTTGCAACGTATTCTATTTACTAATGTTTGATTGGTTCGCTCATTTTGTCCGTTGGAAAATGCGCAATCTACTGCTGTGAAAATCAATTTTATGTCTTTGCTTTTCAAATAATTTTTGAATTCAGTGGAATTAATTCCCGAATATTGATCGGATAAAATCGTCTTAATGTTGCCTTTATTCTCAATCGATTTTACCAGGTTTATGAAATCTTTCGCTAATTGCGTTTTTGATGTGGAGATAAACGCGTACCGAGTTAATTGGTCTACCATTAGATGCAAGTACTTTTTTGGGGATCTGCTTCCTGTGAAGCCTCCTATTGTATCTAGCGCTACTATTTCTAGTGGTTCTGATGCTGGACCTAACTGCGATAGCGGAGCTTTAAAGTTACCGAATCTTGTTTTGTTCTTTAAACATGTTTCACAAGTTCTGCAAATTGTTTTTATATGCTTGTGCATATTTTTGAAATAAAATGTTGGTGTAATTGTTAGTGTCATTTGCTTGACACCGATATGTCCTTGTGAATCATGTATTTTTCTGAGTAATGAAATACCATAGTCCTGCGTTAACCATATTTTCTCTCTTTTATTTAAAATTTTGTATATAATTTTATCTCTTATTTTGCAATATTTATCACACGTTAATTTTTTCTGATTATCTAAAATATTTTGTAATGTTAATAAATTTACTATTTTTATTTTCGAATCATAATTATCATTTTTTTCAGATAGGACTGGGTTTCTTGAAAGACAATCAGCCTCTGAATTGTTTTTACCTGGATTATAATGAATTTCAAATTCGAACTGTGAAATGAAATTTAGAATGTGGAGTAGTTCTGTATCTTTACAATTCTTTATATTGAAGTTTCGCAATGGTTGATGATCAGTAAATATTATGAATTTTTGGCCTATTAAATAATATTGCCAATATAATATGGCTTCTTTTATTGCTAGACATTCAATATATATTGCTCTTTTTGTTTTCTGAGATTCAGAGAGTTTTCGCGAAAAATAAAATACCGGTTTAATAGATTCATCTTCTTGAGGTTGTTTTAAAATTGCACCGACTCCTTCTAAGCTAGCGTCTGTGTGAATATATATTGGTTTAGTAGGGTTGAATATTGCTAAAATTGGTGTTGTACAGAGGTAATTTTTTACTGTGTTAAAACTGTCTTTACATTTATTTGACCATGTGAATTTAACATTTTTTCTCAAAAGATTATGTAAGGGTTCTAGTGTAATAGCGGATCTGGGAATATACTTTAAATAAAAATTAACTTTACCTAAAAATTGTCTGACATGTTTTCTTGTTTTTGGTGTGGGAAAATTCTGTATAGCTATTAAATTATCATTCACCGGTTTTATACTATTGTTTGATATTGTGTGTCCTAAATAAGTTACTTCTTTTTGTGCAAAACTACATTTATTTGTATTTAATTTTAAACCTTGTTCTTGTAAAACGTGTAATGTTTTTTGAATGTGTTTTAAATGATCAGAATAATTGTTAGAAAAAATCAAGATATCATCTATATAATTTATAGCAAAAGAATTTAAATCGTTATTTCTAATTATACTTGAAAGAATTCGTTGAAATATAGCAGGAGCTGATTTCAAGCCGAAAGGTAAACATGCCCATTGCCAGTGACCATGGTGTGTCACGAAAGCGGTTTTGTATTTATCTTTAGTTCGTAACGGAATAGACCAAAAAGCTGAATTGATGTCTAATTTCGAAAAGTAAACACACTTTCCTACACGAAGAACCAGGTCATCAATTCGAGGGAATGGTTGTCCTTCGGGAACAATTATTTTATTAAGTTCGCGGTAGTCAATACATAATCGCGATTTTCTTTTTTCATCCTTCTTATACACTAACGTAACCGGGGAGGCATATGGGCTATATGATTCTTCAATAAGTCCTGCTTTCAATAAGTTTTTTATTTGAGATTCTATTTCTACTTTGTCCGGAATGGAACATTTATATGGTTTTCTTGATACATATTTATTTTCGGTTAATCGTATCGTAGCTTCGAAGTTCTTTATCGAACCAATATCAAATTTTTCTTTAGCAAATACCGAATCATATTTCTCTAATAAATTATTAAGGTTATTTCCAGGAGTTTTATTCAAATTTAGAGTATTTTTAACATTTTCATTATTAAGAGCTGAATTCAAACTCTGATTTTTAATATTTTCAATTTCAAAAGTTGGAATCAAACTCTGAGTGATTTTTAAATTTTCGTTTTGGCATAATCGAAACGATTTAATACAATCTAGTCCGATTAACAAATCTTCCTGAAACCAATCATTTTTTATAATCGAAAACGAAAATTCCTTTTGTATATTAAATATTTTTAAAGTAACCGTTACTTTTCCCTTTGTGTCTGTAAGACCATTCATTGTTTTGATTGTTTGGATCCCGCTTATGTTGTTCGTTAATCTCATTTTCTCAAAAATTTTGTAATTAATTAATGACACATTGGCCCCAGAGTCATATAGCGCAATAGCATTTTTATTATTAATTTGAACACTTAATCTTATAAGCGGGATCGTATTTAGTTTTTTGACTCGGCTGATTTTATATTATTTCTACATACATTTTCCGGATGAAATCTATTTACGTAGCCCGCTTTTTCACAAACACGACATGGTACAAAGTTTCGTTTATATTTATTTACTTCTGACTGAGGTTTGCTCGCGTTCGTATTATTGTTTGATATCGGATCGAGTTGTCGCAAGTTAGTCATCAGGTTTTCGATTGTAATTAAATCTTTCTTATTTAAACGCGATCTAATAAATTTCGGTAAAGCAAGTACGATAAAATTGATTTGAGAATTTATGCTGAGGTCTGAATCGGCATCAATAAGAAGATTTCTTTTTTTCAAAGCAAAATCTAAGAAAGGACCATTTAGCCAACGGAAAGAATAAGCGTATTCAATTTCATACCATGATTTTCCACCGAATGTATCCAGAAAAGACTTCTCCCAATAATCCCAAGGTTTATTCAGAGCATATGTTTTATATATAGTTGAGAACCAATCTAAGGCAGGTCCTTCCAAGTATAATTTTAAAGCTTCGGGAAATTGTTTTTCTTTTATATTTAATCTCTGACATGCGAACATAAATAAATTTAACCACGATTTTGCATTTTGATTTTTATCTGAAAATTTTTCTAATATCATATTATTTGAGATAGATCGGATAGGATTTTCACCAGTAGGTAAAGGATTGCTGGTCGTGGGTTGGGAGGAGAAGTCCGCTACCTCTAAATAATAACCGTCAAAAACCACATTACCTTCCTCATCCAAATATAAAACCTGCAATTCCTTATTTAGTGAAACGGTGATATTTCTTGTCTTTCCTCTCGTATTCAGGCTCTTCACTGCTCCTCTGATTATGGGCAGCTTCGCCAATTCCGTGTGCCCAGCAATGGGTTGACTTTCTTCAGGGAAAGAAAAAATTTCCTCTTGTCCCAAGATTTGAATAGTTTTAACGTTTATAACCGTCGTCTTGACCTCCCAAGCTTCGGAAGATAAGCGAAATTTGGCCTTGACATCTACCATCTTAATTGTTGATTTGTAAGTTTCTAACTTTATTCTAGTTGGAAACTTTGGTTGATAGGAATTGTATTAAATAATTCGGGTTCAGACACAAGTTGATGTAGTAAAAACTGTAATTAATAATGATAACTTCAGACTTACAAAACTATAATCTTAGAACTAAAATAACATTTAATAGTTAATTACCTGAATCAACAATTATGTCGGCTTAGGGATCTACGATCCAATATAACAATATGAAAATGATAAACAATATATTGACATTGATAATCTAGGTCATTCGTAATAAATGCGAATGTTTTGCGCACTTATAGCTGACTGCCTCGACTGCGCACGACACGTGGCAAAAGTAGTCATGACGGTTTGCTCAGCCTCTCGTAGCGGCTCGTTTGAATTATGAGTCGCACAGGAGGCTAAGTTTGTGTGTGAATATAGCGACAAACTTACATATATAGTAAAACTAAGCAAATATTGTTCACGACAATGTACATTAAATACAATTTTATTATTATTTATTTAAATTTATTATCAAAATTCAAAATTTATCGTATATGGTATAATACCAAAGTTTTGAAGGTCACGCATGTAGAAATGAGATTTTTTCAATTAGTAATTGTTTTAGTGAAAGTGCTTCAAAACCTATTGTTTGGTATCAAATAAAAGGTCCTTTGAAGGGCTCTCATACAAAATTCGAATTTTTTCGATCGGCAATTGTTTTAGTTAAAGTGCTTCAAAACATATCGTGTTTGGTATCAAATGAAAGGTCTTTTGAAGGGCTCGCGTACAAAATTAAATATTATCCGATCGGCAATTGTTTTAGTAAGAGTGCATCAATACCTTTCGTGTTTGGTATCAAATGAAAGTTCTTTTAAAGGGCTCGCGTACAAAATTAAATATTATTCGATCGGCAATTGTTTTAGTAAAAATGCATCAAAACCTATCGTGTTTGGTATCAAATGAAAGGTCTATTGAAGGGCTCGCGTAGGATATTAAATATTATTCGATCGGCAATTGTTTTAGTAAAAATGCATCAAAACCTATCGTGTTTGGTATCAAATGAAAGGTCTATTGAAGGGCTCGCGTAGGATATTAAATATTATTCGATCGGCAATTGTTTTAGTAAATATGCATCAAAACCTATCGTGTTTGGTATCAAATGAAAGGTCTTTTGAAAAGCTCGCGTACAAAATTAAATATTATCCGATCGTCAATTGTTTTTGTAAGAATGCATCAAAACCTATCGTGTTTGGTATCAAATGAAAGGTCTTTTGAAGAGCTCGCGTACAAAATTAAATATTATCCGATCGGCAATTGTTTTTGTAAGAGTGCATCAAAACCTATCGTGTTTGGTATCAAATGAAAGTTTTTTTAAAGGGCTCGCGTACAAAATTAAATATTATTCGATCGGCAATTGTTTTAGTAACAATGTATCAAAACCTATCGTGTTTGGTATCAAATGAAAGGTCTATTGAAGGGCTTGCATAGAAAATTAAATATTATTCGATCGGCAATTGTTTCAGTAAAAATTCATCAAAAACTATCGTACTTGGTATCAAATGAAAGGTCTATTGAAGGGCCTGCGTAGAAAATTAAATATTATTCGATCGGCAATTGTTTTAGTAAAAATGCATCAAAACCTATCGTGTTTGGTATCAAATGAAAGTTCTATAGAAGGGCTCGCGTACAAAAATGAATATTATTCGATCGGCATTTGTTTTAGTAAAAATGCATCAAAACCTATCGTGTTTGGTATCAAATGAAAGGTCTATTGAAGGGCTCGCGTAGAGAATTAAATATTATTCGATCGGCAATTGTTTTAGTAAAAATGCATCAAAACCTATCGTGTTTGGTATCAAATGAAAGGTCTATAGAAGGGTTCGCGTAGAAAATGAAATATTATTCAATCGGCAATTGTTTTAGTAAAAATGAATCAAAACCTATCGTGTTTCGTATCAAATGAAAGTTCTGTAAAAGGGCTCGCGTAGAAAATGAAATATTATTCGATCGGCAATTGTTTTAGTAAAAATGCATCAAAACCTATCGTGTTTGGTATCAAATGAAAGGTCTATTGAAGGGCTCGCGTAGAAAGTTAAATATTATTCGATCGGCAATTGTTTTAGTAAAAATGTATCAAAACCTATCGTGTTTGGTATCAAATGAAAGGTCGCTTAATGAGTTCGTGTGCTGAATGGGCCTTTTTTTTATTGTCAATTTTGTAGTGCCAGAGCTTCGTAACCTACCGTGCTTGGATCAAGTAAATGTATTTCAAAGGACAGACATGCAAAATTAAAAAATTTACTTCGGAAATAATTTGATTTATATAGTGCCTATTGTCTTACAGAAGTGAATCCTATTTCAGTGTCAGCGGAGCGTAGCGTGAAGGCCTGGCATAGCCAGGCTGACCGCTAGTCCATATACTAAAAGCGTAAGAGGTATATTTGTATGTTTGTATAGATTCATCACGGTCAATTGCTCACCTCTACAGCCTAGACGGTTTGTCCGATTAATTTGAAACTTTTTTTATTTGATAGAGGCCAACTCGAAAGATGACCTTTTTATAAATTCATAATTTTATTACGCATGATGTGCGAGAAAACTTGAAAAAACCTGCGTTTTTGAGGCAAAATCAACTAAGAGTGTGGTGGCTTTGGATTTTTTAAGAAGAAGATCTACTGTCACTTTGACGTTTGTCAGTGGACATGTCGCATTTTTAATTATAAATTACTTAAATATGAAATGTCTCTGAGTAGTTTTGAAATATTTTACACACATTGGGGAAATGAGGGGACGTTTTTATTATAATTACACATTTCAACTATGTGTATTTAAAAAGTAAATTTTTGACTATGAAGTTGGTTTAAACGTCAAATTGACAAGTTTTATAAAGTATGCAGGTAAACCAAACCAAAATTCTCCTCGGTAAAAATATATAGTAAAACTAAGCAAATATTGTTCACGACAATGTACATTAAATACAATTTTATTATTATTTATTTAAATTTATTATCAAAATTCAAAATTTATCGTATATGGTATAATACCAAAGTTTTGAAGGTCACGCATGTAGAAATGAGATTTTTTCAATCAGTAATTGTTTTAGTGAAAGTGCTTCAAAACCTATCGTGTTTGGTATCAAATAAAAGGTCCTTTGAAGGGCTCGCATACAAAATTCAAATTTTTTCGATCGGCAATTGTTTTAGTTAAAGTGCTTCAAAACATACCGTATTTGGTATCAAATGAAAGGTCTTTTGAAGGGCTCGCGTGCAAAATTAAATATTATTCGATCGCCAATTGTTTTAGTAAGAGTGCATCAAAACTTATCGTGTTTGGTATCAAATGAAAGGTCTTTTGAAGGGCTCGCGTACAAAATTAAATATTATCCAATCGGCAATTGTTTTAGTAAGAGTGCATCAAAATCTATCGTGTTTGGTATCAAATGAAAGTTCTTTTAAAGGGCACGCGTTCAAAATTAAATATTATTCGTTCGGCAATTGTTTTAGTAACAATGTATCAAAACCTATCGTGTTTGGTATCAAATGAAAGGTCTATTGAAGGGCTCGCGTAGAAAATTAAATATTATTCGATCGGCAATTGTTTTAGTAAAAATGCATCAAAACCTATCGTGTTTGGTATCAAATGAAAGGTCTATTGAAGGGCACGCGTACAAAATTAAATATTATTCGATCGGCAATTGTTTTAGTAAAAATGCATCAAAACCTATCGTATTTGGTATCACATGAAAGGTCTTTTGAAGGGCACGCGTACAAAATTGAATATTGTTCGATCGGCAATTGTTTAAGTAAAAATTAATCAAAACCTATCGTGTTTGGTATCAAATGAAAGGTCTATTGATGGGCTGGCGGGCAGAAGTCGATTTTTTTCGATCGTCAATTGTTTTAGTGAAACTGGTTCAAAACATATCGTGTTTGGTATCAAATGAAAGGTCGTTTAAAGAGGTCGTGTGCTGAATTGGATTTTTTTATTGTCAATTTTGTAGTGCCAGAGCTTCGTAACCTATTGTGCTTGGTATCAATTAAATGTTATTTAAAAGACAGACGTGCTGAATTGAAAACTTTTACTTCGGAAATAATTTGATTTATATAGTGTCAATTATCTTACAGAAGTGAATCCTATTTCAGTGTCCGCGGAGCATAGCGTGAAGGCCGACCGCTAGTCCATATAATATTAGAGTAAGGGGGTATATATATTTGTATATGAGTATAGATTCATCACGGTCAATAGCCCACCTCTACAGCCTAGACGGTTTGTCCGATTAATTTAAAACTTTTTTTGTTTGATAGAGTTCAACTTGGGCGATGACCTTTTTATAAATTCATAATTTTATTACGCATGATGTGCGATCCATATACTATTAGAGTAAGGGGGTATATATATTTGTATATGAGTATAGATTCATCACGGTCAATTGCCCACCTCTACAGCCTAGACGGTTTGTCCGATTAATTTAAAACTTTTTTTGTTTGATAGAGTTCAACTTGGGCGATGACCTTTTTATAAATTCATAATTTTATTACGCATGATGTGCGAGAAATCATGAAAAAACACGCATTTTTAAATAAGATTGTGGTGGCTTTGCATTTTGAAGAAGAACATCTACGGACGATGTGACCTTAAGCAGAAAAATTCATTGACGTTACGCATGAAACTTTTTTACACAATTATATTAATTTCAAGACAAGTTAAAGTAATTTTATAAATATATTAAGATATTATAAAATTGAGGATATATGTTTTGATCTGTTTTCAATTAATTTCATTTTTATATAAAAGTTTTTTAACACAAAACTTCAATTTGACAAATCTATGATTAAGGAACATCATTAACTCTTATATACTAGATCCAGATTTTGAAATGCATAGATTTAAGAAAAACAAGAAAAGGTGTTTTAAATGTTGATCTTTAAAAAATATAAATGTGGAACTGTCCGAATTGACGTTCAAAGGATTTCTTAATAGTTTAGCGAAATATTTTCGAAAATAAAACATGTATTTCATTGAAATTTTACGATCGTCATTTGTTTTAAACTTAAAGTGTTCCGAATTATATCGTGTTTGATATCATATGAAAAGGCTTTAGAAGAACTTTCAGATGAAATAATAAAAAATATATTTTACTATCGTCAATTGTTTTAATCTTAAAGTGTCCGAATTATAACGTGTTTGATATCATATGAAAGGGCTTTAGAAGAACTTTCAGATGAAATAAAAAAAAAACATATTTTACGATCGTCAATTGTTTTAAACTTAAAGTGTTCCGAATTATATCACGTTTGATATCATATGAAAGGGCTTTAGGAGAACTTTCAGATGCAATAATAAAAATATATTTTACTATCGTCAATTGTTTTAAACTTAAAGTATTCCGAATGATATCGCGTTTGATATCATATGAAAGGGCTTTAGAAGAACTTTCAGATGCAATACTAAAAAATATATTTTACTATCATCAATTGTTTTAAACTTAAAGTATTACGATATTATATCGTGTTTGATATCATATGAAAGGGCTTTAGAACAACTTTCAGATGATATAATATATAGTTTATTTTACGATCGTCAATTGTTTTAAACTTAAAGTGTTCCGAATTATATCGTAGTTGATATCATATGAAAGGGCTTTAGAAGAACTTTCAGATGATATAATAAAAAAATATATTTTACGATCGTCAATTGTTTTACACTTAAAATGTTCCGAATTATATCGTGTTTGATATTATATGAAAGGGCTTTAGAAAAACTTTCAGACGACATAATAAAAAATATATTTTACGATAGTCAATTGTTTTAAACTTAAAGTGTTCCGAATTATATCGTGTTTGATATCATATAAAAAGGCTTTAGAAGAACTTTCAAATGAAATTATATATATATATATATATATATATATATATATATATATATATATATATATATATATATATATATATATATATATATATATATATATATATATATATATATATACATTTTAAGATCGTCAGTTGTTTTAAACATAAAGTGTTCCGAATTATATCGTGTATGATATAATATGATAGGGCTTTAGAAGATCTTTCAAATAAAATTATATATATATTACGATCGTCAATTGTTTTAAATTTAAAGTGCTCCGAATCATATCGTATTTGATATCATATTAAAGGGCTTTACAAGAAATTTCAGATACAGGTAAGCACAACCAAATTTGTCCTTGGTAATAATATACAGTAAAACTGAGCAAATTTGTTTCACGGCAATGTCATTTAAAAAACATGTAACTAGAATTACAATCAATCACTTCTACATTTTTTATCGACAATTTTTTATTGAAAGTGCTTCAAAACTTATCGTTTTTGGTATAATATGAAAGTTTTGAAGGTCATGCCTGTAGAATCAAGAATTTAATAAAAATGCTTCAAAACCTATCGTGTTTGGTATCAAATGAATGGTCTTTTGTAGGGCTCGCGTGAAAAATAAAAGTTCATAAAAATTTATCGTGTTTGATATCAAATGAAGGGTATCTCGAAAGATTCGCGTGCGGGATTAGATTTTTTTTCGATCGACAATTGTTTAGTGAAAGATTTTTGAAATCTATTGTATTTGGTATCAATTAAAAGGTTTTTAGAAGGACAGACGTGTAGAATTGAAAAGTTTTAGATTGGTAAAAATTAAATCTATATTCTGTCAATTGTCTTACAGAAATGAATCCTACTTCAGTGTCCGCGGAGCATAGCGTGAAGGCCTGGCAAAGTCAGGCCGACCGCTAGTCCATATACTAAAAGCGTAAGAGGTATATATATTTTATCATCAAGATTCTAAATTTATCGTACATGGTATAATACGAAAGTTTTGAAGCTCACGCATGTAGAAATGAGATTTTTTCAATCAGTAATTGTTTTAGTGAAAGTGCTTCAAAACCTATCGTGTTTGGTATCAAATAAAAGGTCCTTTGAAGGGCTCGCATACAAAATTCGAATTTTTTCGATCGGCAATTGTTGTAGTTAAAGTGCTTCAAAACATACCGTATTTGGTATCAAATGAAAGGTCTTTTGAAGGGCTCGCGTGCAAAATTAAATATTATTCGATCGCCAATTGTTTTAGTAAGAGTGCATCAAAACATATCGTGTTTGGTATCAAATGAAAGTTCTTTTAAAGGGCTCGCGTACAAAATTAAATATTATTCGATCGGCAATTGTTTTAGTAAGAGTGCATCAAAACCTATCGTGTTTGGTATCAAATAAAAGGTCTATTAAAGGGCGCGCGTGCAGAATTTCAATTTTTACGATCGGCAATTGTTTTAGTGAAAGTGCTTCAAAACATATCGTGTTTGGTATCAAATGAAAGGTCTTTTGAAGGGCTCGCGTACGAAATTAAATATTGTTCGATCGGCAATTGTTTTTGTAAAAGTGTATCAAAACCTTTCGTGTTTGGTAGCAAATGACAGGTCTTTTAAAGGGCTCGCGTACAAAATTAAATATTATCCGATCGGCCATTGTTTTAGTAAGAGTACATCAAATATATCGTGTTTGGTATCAAATGAAAGTTCTTTTAAAGGGCTCGCGTGCAAAATTAAATATTATTCGATCGGCAATTGTTTTAGTATGAGTACATCAAAACCTATCGTGTATGGTATCAAATGAAAGGTCTATTGTAGGGCTCGCTTGCAGAATTCGATTTTTTTCGATCGGCAATTGTTTTAGTGAAAGTGATTCAAAACATATTGTGTTTGGTATCAAATGAAAGGTCGCTTAAAGAATTCGTGTGCTGAATTGGATTTTTTTTTATTGTCAATTTTGTAGTGCCAGAGTTTCGTAACCTATCATGCTTGGTATCAATTAAATGTTTTTTAAAAAACAGACGTGCAGAATTGAAAACTTTTACTTCGGAAATAATTTAATTTTTATAGTGTCAATTGTCTTACAGAAGTGAATCCTATTTCAGTGTCCGCGGAGCTTAGCGTGAAGGCCTGGCGAAGCCAGGCCGACCGCTAGTCCGATCCGAAAGTCGGATAAAACATCCGATCCGATAGTCGGATAAAATATACGATCCGAAAGTAGGATAAAATATCCGATCCGAAATTCACATACATATCATTTAGGTATCCACTCTTAGTAAAAACATAAATTCCAATTCCTCTCTAAAGAAATATAATACTACATTATATTTATAAGCATTTATTTTCTGAGATAAAAATTATTAAATAACGTTACAACAAAATATGTCTCTTTAGTTTTTTATAACAAAATTATTTATTAAATTTAATCTATAACTGTTATTTTTCTTTCGAATATGCAACGTTAAAATTGGTTTAGTATAAATAGGAAAAACTGTACTGATCTAATGACACGTCTGGTCAGATCTCAGACCGGTTTTCGGATCGGATCTCGGATCGGATTTCGGATCTTGAATCGGATCTTTGTATCAGATTTCGGATCGGATCTCGGATCGGATTTCGGATCGGATTTTGGGTTTGATCTCGGATCTCGGATCTTGGATCGGATTTCGTATCGGATCGGATCTCGGATAGAGTCGGATCGGATCGGATTTTGAATCAAGTACGGATCGGATCGTATCGGATATCAAAATTTTCAAATATGCCGACCTCTAGTTGGTAGCCGAAATTGAAGATGACTTCATTCTTGGAATGGACGTTATGAAAAAAGATGGCTTTAAACTGGACCTCAAGCACGGCGTAATAGTGGTAAATGATGAAAAACACGTACTACATCCACGAGAGGACGAAGTTGCACGTGCTTTAGTAACCGAAGATGTAGTACTTCCGGAGCGAAGTGAGACAATTGTGGAAGCACAACTTGATGGAAAACTTTGTGCAGGTAATATTACCATTTTGGAACCCCGAAATAATGACGAAGAAACTGATCGTGGAGTGATTGTTGGAAAATCACTGGTAAAGGCCAACAAGATAATACCAATGAAAGAAGTAACAATGACTCATATCATAAGTTAAAAGAAAGTTCAGTTGTCGCCTTCAACTTGCCAGCGATGTCGTGGTGTAGCGGTTATCACGTCTGACTAGCAATTAGACTGTCCCTGGTTCGAATCCAGGCGGCATCCGAATTTTCTTTAACTTTAATAGAAGATAATACCAGTTCGAATAATGAACATGAATACGTATCTGGTTACAATTAGACAAAGCACTATAGTAGGGGAATGTTCATCCGTATCTTCGATTATTAGAACAATGGTAGCGCAGAAAACCCCAACTAGCAAGATTTCGGATACTTTACTCAGTCAAATATCAACATCTTTTCACGGACTGACATCTGACGAGAAAATCAAAGCGAAGAATTTAATTAAGATATTTTTGAATAGACAAGAAATCCAAGGGCAGAACGAACGTTGTGCAGCATAACATCTACACTGGATATGCAAGACCCATCCGTCAAGGAGCAAGGACGATTACTACTGGCAAAGCGAAAAGAAGCTGATAGGATAATTGAAGAAATGAAGGAAGAAGGCGTGTTGAACCTTCAAGCATGAATTGAGAAGTTTCCTTGGTTTATGTACTTACTATCGGCGATACGTACAAGGATTTGCCAATATTGCCAAACCACTGACACGGCTTACTGAAGAAGGTAGAAAATTTGTTTGGAAAACTGACTGGCAAACAGCATTTGAAAAATTGAAAGATTCTCTGACAACCGCGCCAGTCTTACGTTATCCTCTTCCGGAAGAGAGATTCATTCTGGATACAGATGCCAGCAATGTTGGGATTGGCGGTGTCCTTTCTCAAGTACAAAATGGTCGTAAAAAAGTTATTGCCTACTTAAGTAAGACATTGTCCAAACGGAAAGGAACTATTGCGTCACCGGGAAAGAGCTATTGGCAGTTGTGAAGTCCACTGAGTATTTTTACAAATATTTTTATGGCAGAAGATTCCTGAGAAGAACTGATCATGCTGCATTAAAATGGCTATTACAAATCAAGTATCCAGAAGGTCAGATAGGCAGGTGGATCGAAAGGTTGCAAGAATATGTTTTTATCATTGAACATCGGGTGGGAACTAGCCATCGTAACGGTGACGCGTTGTCCAGAAGACTGTGTTCCGAAGAATGCAAGCATTGTTGCCGAGTAGAAGAGAAGCAAGCTGCTGCGTTAAGAACAACGGTAGTCGATGATAAGTGGCAGGAAAATGATCCGGATTTGAAAATGAATTGGAAGAAAAACGGGGACAAACCGATTTGGCAAGATGTTGCACCATACTCCCAAAATGTAAAATCGTACAGGGCCCAATGGGACTCTTTAATAATTGAAGAGGGTCTCTTAAAACGTGTCTTGGGGAATGCGGAAGATACTGAGCAGAGAATTCAGGTACAAATTCCTAAGAACAGGGTACCTGAAATATTGAAAGAGATCCACGACGGATCTGCTGAAGGACACCTCGGAGTCAACAAGACTTCTGAGAAGTTGCGAGAACGATTTTACTGGCTAAATTTTAATGAAAATGTTAACGAGTGGTGTAAGAAATGCGTAGTCTGCGCTGCAAGTTATGGGCCACAAAGGAAACGAAGAATCCCAATGTGTCAGAACAACATAGGAAGCCCACTTGAACGCATTGAAATCGACGTGGCTGAACCATTTCCAGAAACTAATGACGGCAACAAGTATATAGTATTCGTCATGGACTACTTCAGCAAGTGGGTTGAAGCTTACCCTCTGCTCAACCAAGAAGCAATCACCGTCGCTGAAGTATTGGTGAAGGAATGTATATGTCGATTTGGAATACCGCGCGAAATACATTCCGATCACGGAAGAAACTTCGAGTCTGTCTTGTTTCAAAATATCTGAAAAATATTGGACATTCATAAGACAAGAACGACTGCATTACATCCGCAGTCAGACGGCATGGTTGAACGAATGAATAGAACGATAAACAGGTATCTGTCGAAAGTTGTCTCTAACCACCAAAGAGACTGGGATCGCCATCTGCATATGTTTTTGATGGTATATCGGTCATCTGTGCATGAGACAACAGGACAAACACTCGCAAATATTGTGTTCGGACGTGAGTTGCGGTTACCGTGCGATTTGAAATTTGGTTGTAAACCCGTAAAAGATATAGCTGGGGAAATTTACGTCACCGATTTACAAAGAAGAATGAACGACATTCACGAACAAGTTCGTTCAAACATTCAAACTTCAAGCGACAGAATGAAAGATCATTATGACATCAGGGCATAAAAGGATATGAACCTTGAGAGTCGATATGGTTGTATAATCCACCGAAGCGTCGTGGTCTATCACCGAAGTTACAAACATGGTGGGAGGGACCTGATGAAGTGACGAAGAGGATAAATGACCTTATCTGCCGTATTAGGAAAATACCGACTGGGAAGTCACGAGTAGTCCATTTTAATCGACTAGCCTCTTTTGCTGGACATAATCATGAAGTTAGAGATGTTTGTGCAGCAAATGTTCGCTGCGTTCAAGAATATGAACCTTAATTAACATTTGAAGACTTTATGAAGAAATATTCCACCGGTCATAAAGCACGGTACGGCGTGACAAAAGAAGAACATCGAAATCTGATCTTGGTGCCTTTGGAGTATGCCATTGCCCACTATATGGCGGCAAACTTAAACATGTCCCGAGGAATTGTTACAGTATTAAGAAAGAAATTTGGACGACTACAAGAACTGACCAATCAATATCCATCTCTTGGAAGAACATTACAACTGCGAGACAAATCGGAATACAAACGCTACCTTTAATATTTAGTCACCAAGTCACGATTATCTCAGAAGCCCACCTATCGCATATTATGGGAGACAATAATATTATTAAGAAGCTGGCAGTACCAAAGTTGGGTTGTGGACTAGGTGGAGAATAATTAGAAATATGTTAGAAGTTCTCTTCCTCCGCACAGGAATAGAAATTCTCGCCTGCAGCTTTGGCCCCAAAGGAAGAACAAACTTAGATCGCACTGTGGATTGTTACTTCTTTAGGACAACAGATTGCGTTAAGGGTTCGACTTGCAGATTTCGTCATAACTTCTCTGCAAACCGTCAACATCTGTTCCGAGACGAAACAGTTTTAAGGAGGAGGCAGTGTAACGAATATAAAGCTAGTTTGTCGCGAACGTTCCAGAAACCTTCTCGGGAACAAGAGCTTTGGAGCGGGGCCACCCAGGTGCATGGAGCGAGTTCGTATATTTGAGCGTGCGGTTGGACAACGAGAGGGGAAATTTTAGAAATCTTCTACGGACAGCAATATAGAAGCGTAGAGACGGCTCGAGTTCAGTTCAGTTGACAGTTGACTTCGAACGCGTAACATAAATGTCGTGAAATAAATAACTGCTCTAGTGTACGTAATATAAATAGTAGTTTTAGTGATTTTCATATAAATAATATTAGTTTCAGTGTATTTATAAGTAGTGTTTAAGTTTTATTGTAGTGTTAATTAATTTTAAATAAGTTTCTTTCATTTTTATTTTATTTCATAAAATAAATACTTTTATTTTCGTTAAGTTATTTTTGTGCCTTAAAAATACTACACACTTCCAGAAAGACGAAAAACGTGACAATACATTATATACAATAACTAAGTTGTTGAAGTGTAATAATGTTTGTGTACGATGTAATTAGTTAGTTAAATAATTAATTAATTAATTTAGTAAGATTTATGGCCACTTGCAACAACAAATCTAGAGTTTCAAACTTAGTTTAAATAAATAAAAGCATATCGAATATTTGACAGCAATATCAATTAATTCATATGATATACAATTCCGATTAGCTGGGTTTATTATAACAGCCCAATGTAACTACAAAATATAAAAAATATGTTCATTAAGATTAGACAAAATTTTCAACTCTACTTCCATATATCCAGATGCAAAGATATCATTGCCAAATTATTAAAAATTTATAAATTTTTAAAATGAAATCTTCGATATATACAAGCTTTTTCGCATATATTCTATCATACTCACCATCGAATTATTTTGATACTAGTTTAGGCTCTCCAACCTCATAAACTTGATTAAAACCAACAGTTTCTATGTAATAAATAAAATTGTTTTTAAAATAAGGAGTAATATTTTTTGTACTATAAATTTTAAAGATGTGTTTCTTTTAACTCTAAAATATAAATTACTTATTCGCTAATTAAACAATTAAATATAATTTTACAGACTACAGCTGCATAGTGTTAAGTCTAAATAATTGGCGAGAAAGATTTATGTTCAACTAGGCAAAGTCGCCTCGGCCATAGAACACCAGTCTCGGTAATAGAACTGCTATTATTTCCTTAGGTAACAAAAAACTCTTTTGAACATCAATCGCTAGAATTTTACTTTTCAAAACTTATAGTTAGCACTAGTTTCTTTATTTTGTTTATTTTATATTTACTAATTAAATATGGCAAAACTTATCGCATAAATATTAATGAACAGAATATAATGAAGCAGGAACTCTGGCAAATATAACATAAACAAAAATACAACGCATTAAAATGTTATGTAAAAAAACTCTTTTGAACATGATAAACACTAAGTAAATTTTTTTTGTATGTACTGTGTTATACAAATAACTGCACAAAGTTTAAGCAACAATTATCCCTCTAGTATGTAAATTTAGGTAACACTTCTGGTATTCTTCTATTATATTTTTAATATTATTAAAAGTTTTTTAAATTTGCTTTTTAATAATACAAAATAATTTATGTTTCAATTATGAGTTAATTTACAACTTATGCCCGATTTTTCAGTAATGGTTTAAACTTAAATTTAGCTGAACTTTGAACTTAAACTTTTTTTTGTATATAACCTGTCAAATTGAAGTGGTTCCGCTGAACCTTAATTGAATATCAAAATAATTTTGTAATGTTGTGTAATTTTTAGATTCTGAGATTACCGAAATTGTATTCGTCAAATTAAAAAAAAATTCTTTCAAAATAGGTATGTCATCATCATCTTCCTTCGTGATGAAACCTAAAAGAGCAGTAAATTGTTCTACTGATGAAATCGAACTGTTAGTGGAATTAGTAAACAACAGAAAGCATTCCATGGAATGTAAAAAAAAAAACATCAAATATTTTGGAAATAAAAAAGAAAAGTTTCGAAGGAAATTTCAGGATCATTTAACAATATTAGTTGCAACATTTTTAGAAGTTCATTAGTTTTAAGGAAGAAATACGAAAATTTATAAAAAATAACACATGTTAAATCGTAAACGAAAATTTAATATGAACATAAGGGCGCTAAATTTGTTAGAAAATTTTTGAAGATAATAATACATGATATACATACGAGTATGAGTATAAAAAGATTGGAAAAAGGAAATTTAGAAGAAGAAATACAACTAAAAAAAGCAGCAGTTAAATGTAATTAATAACTAATATGTAGGCATTTGATTTTCGTAACTTAATTTATTTGATAATATTATTGTTAATTGTATTATAAATAAAAATATTAATTAAACATACTATCAACTAACATCTTTGGGGGCCGTGATTTGACGGCTGATAACCGCACTTCACGCGTAAAAATATATCACTTACCGAGATCTGCTTCGGCAGAGTTCCACACCCAGTAATGGGTAAAAGGCGTGATGATATATTTATTTTTTATTCATTTATTTTTATGAAAATAATATATGATAGAATTTCTTGTTGTTTTCCGGGTCAGTCGGTATCAGTAATTATTGCCCATTTACGGCACTTACGTAATTAACAGCTGCAGCAACCTCTTCGTCAATAGGGGAAACAGCTTATTTTTCAACACAAGCGATATTATGTAGTACAGCTGTAATTACAAAAACATATCTTCCAGTACTTAATTTTAACCTAATATCAGTTGCAAGTACAGGAAACCTACGTTTCCATACTCCATACTGCCTCTCCACGGTATTTCTAGTCCTCATATGGCGCTTGTTGTATAAATTCTTAGCAGGACTTTGGGGATTTAATAGCGGAGTTAGAAGAAAATTTCTATTTTTATACCTACTGTCGCCCAATAACAAATTATCTCCCATTTGGTCATGTTAAAATAAAAGTTAATAACATCTTCATCATCTGAAGATTCCAATTTGATGAAATTATGAATTATTTGGTAAACGTCAATAATACAGTAACACAGTCGTTTAATTTATTATAATAACAATGTAGGCGACGATTAAACTTAAACCAAAATTTGAATTTAAACCGGTACTGAAAAACCGGGCATTAGAATAAGGTTATTAAAAGTTTAATTACATGTAGAAAACTCGGTCCAAAAGTTATCGTTTACACAAATATTTTTTTATTTATACGAACACATGGTTACTTGGCAATTTGATGAAAAGAATTATAAGAAGGAATCCCGAAAGCGTAGCTTGAGTGATTTTATTGTTGTGAGTCTTTGAGTCAAATTTACATGAAGAACCCAGGTGTTAATTTGTAAATAAAAAAATACATATTCTCAAGCTCGAAATGAATCATCCGAATAGTATTTGTTAGAATACTTCCACGAACAATGACATAACCATGTACATAATTATTAGTATAATAGCACAAAAGTTAAAATAAACTATAGTTTTTCTGAAACCGGCAAAAAAATGGCTACTTCCCTGACCAATTTTAGAATGGAAAGTAGATTTTTACAAAACCGGTCAAGTAAAGTACGTATCCAGGGCTACAACAAAAATAACAGTCTGGTACGAGGGCAGGGTGAAAAGTCCCTGAAAAATAAAACAGATGGCGCCACAATCGCAAATCTCATGTGACATTTGTGATGTACCATCTTTAACTAGAACGTATTAAAATTTTCAGACTGATATGTCATTCAGTTCTGTTATGACACCCATCGAAAGCAAGCAACCTTGAAGATTTTTGAAAACATGGAAAAAAGTTAATTTCGCGTCTTGATTAAACATTATTTTTTGCGTGGAAAAAACATTACGCAAACAAAAGCATCGCTTGTTAAACATTATGGAGACTCCTCACCATCGATTGGAACGATTCACAAGTGGTTTAATGATTTTCGTTGTGGTAGTATGACCACAAAGGACGCCGAACGTTCAGGTCGTCCAATTGAGGTTAAAACGCCAGAAATCGTCGATAAAATCCATTATATCGAGCTACAAGGAGATTATGTTGAGAAATAAAATATGTTTTGACCAAATAAATCATTTCTTGTTTCATTTTTCAGGGACGTTTCACCCTGCCCTCGTAAAGATTTTATCTGACTGCTTTTTTGTTATAACCTTGGATACGTAATCTGATGTCAATACAATGCATATAAAAAAAATTAAACATTTGAATTATTTATGCTTAGGAAAGTGTTTTTACTTGACTCAGCGGAAACAACTACTCGGCCTGCGGCCTCATATTTCAAACAACCGGTTCGTCAAGTGGAATATCACTTTCGTGACTTATTATGTAATATACTATTATTGGCTTGACCGCAACATTTGTAATAATGAAACCTTAATCCACTCCTGGCTCGCCGCGCGATGATATTTTTCGAAGCATTCCGCGCTATCGAATCCCATGAACTTATTTTTAGTTTCTCGCAATTATGTAACGTAACCCTCAGCACCTGCATCACTCTTCCAGTCACCAGATACGTGGGCGATGTTTCGAGGAATCTGTCCAAATATATTAGTACTAATTGAATTACATGTACAACTTCCAAATAATTTTTAATAATATTGTTATAATTTACTGCGCCAGCTTATTAAAAATCGGAAATGTTCTATTCCTGTGCATCTTTACGTCTTTAATACAAACAATTATAGCTCTAAATAAACAAAAAATTGCATCATCTATAAATCATATTTTTGAAGAAAAAAATTTAATAATTTTAATATAAAAACATTTTTATTTCCATGAATAAATACTTGTCATATGGCGCATTTATGAAAAGTTTAATCAATTGTGCCTTTGAAAATATTGAAAACCTCTCTGTTGAATAACCAACCGATCAAGATAGTAAGTTTAGGTAAATTAGTAATGTGTATCAATATTGTCTTTTATCCGCAGCACACCAATACACCATAACGAGGAAGACTTGTAAATTTTTTATTAATAAAAAAAGATACAATATTTTGAAAAGCAATAAATCTAAGACTTAAATACAAACAATTTACCTGATCTAGAAATTAAGCAAGTTCAAACTATTTGGTAACTATCACCGTGTTATTGGCTTTTAACCTATCGGTAGAATTTAAAATCGGGATATATTTTGAAATATTGTTAATATTGGTGCCCGTATTAATCTCAGATATTTATTTTTTCTTAACAATTTTTATAAGATTTTAAATATCTATACTAACAATACCGAGAGAAAAAAAAAGGAAAAACAAGCGAAATAACACTCAAAACTAATTTTATTAAATTTTTTCTAAAAAATTCAAATTTAAAATTGAATAAAAGTTTATTATGTTACAGAAGACCATATTTTTATATATGCAGATTAAAAAAATTAAATCGTGCCCATTTTTAGAGAAAATTGGGCGAAATATTTGATAACATGATCATCGCCTATACTTCAACAAAAATTATTTGTATTATAAAAGTTTTGCTTTTTACATAACTTAAAAGTAGAAGGATCGACCAAAAAATATTTTATTTTTTCCTACTCGAATACGACATTATTATTTTATTATTTTCTGTTCAAAATGTATGCAATTTCAGAATTGTTTTGCATCACCATGGAAGCTGTACGTAAATGTACAAAAAGGTTCATGTCCGAAAAATAGTTGATGTAGCCATAGTTATGTATATCATTATCATGTCAATTTATTTTATTTTATTTAAGAAGGTGGATCAACGGAATTTGATAGATACGTGGATTATTGATTCAATAATAAATACTAAATAAATTCTGATTATTTATTACTGTGTTTAACGACTAAATGCAAAATATATTCTTGTTATATATATATATATATATATATATATATATATATATATATATATATATAAAACGATATTAATGATTTTAAATAAGCGTATAGTTAAATAGTCTTAAATAATGTCGTTATATATTTGCACATGTATGTCGCTTAATAGGTGATATTGATTTATTTTCAAGGTATTAAACAACTAGGTTCTCTGACATATAAGCTGGATTCCATTTGTTACTTGGTTCACTTAAATCAGTTCAGATAAATTCGATAACATGACTAAAGGAACTAAATTAACAAACTTATTAACTTCAAAGTAAATTAGAGTCAGTAATTCTAGTGTAACAAAGTGGTTTTGAGTTGACTGTAGATATCCTGCTGGTTTGCTTCCCGATTTTGTGCAATAAGATTCTGAGGAAGAATCTTATCGTGACAACGAATATGTGCGGTTATCTGCAGTCGTCAGCCATCGTCGCACCCCCGAAAATACCTCCCTTCACCCCCGCTCAAAAACATAGCGTCCGTTTTTGAGCGGCAGAGTCAGTGATGACACGTTCGCGTCTTCGGCTGGTCAAGATGTGACCAGGACGCATCCGCTCCCGCTTTTCGCGCGGATTCTTAGTATTTTATCGTAGCTTATATGCTGTTTTATTACTAATTACTCTATTAAGTTTGTTGCTAATAAAGTTATCTGTGTTTTGTTATTGTGTGCGTATTATTAACCAAATAATAATCGCTTTCGTTTCAATTAATTACGTTTGATTAATCGTCACCATAAAGATTCAATTACGCAATCGCGATGTACAGATCCGCCGTCGTGTTACACTAGTATTAGAAATTAGGTCAGTAAAGTAATCCAGCGAAATATATAAGTGATCTGGTTCAGTAAATGTAAGTTAGATCTGATCTAAATGGCAAATAAAATACGCTTATTTTAATTAAATGCATATATTAATTAAAGTATGTCAAAATATTAATTTTGTAAAATTTTTTATTGTTTTCGTAAGGTAATATTCGTACCAAATATAGCATGCTTGTTGCTCTTAGGAAAAATAGTCATAGTAGCAAAAGTACTCGTGAACTCAAAAAAATTATCGATATTATTCAATGCAATATTTGTATTTATTTGTATTTATTTCTTTCTGTTTATGAGATAAAACTCAATACAAAAAGATTGGAAACATCATACAATATATTTGTAATGCACTTATTTTTATGTAAGATATTAGTTATTAACATTCGTATTAGTTATTAACATTCATAATTATATGTTTAAAACAAAGATTCGAAGTTTTAGGGCGTTCTGGACGTAATTGTATGTTTCAAATACTTTGCTCTTGGTGGGATCTGCAAATAGGTCTCTCGCTTTCATATTTTCTATCTGTAAATGTTTATTAATATAAGCAGTTCTGATAGGAGTATATATGGGGCAGTGGAAAAGGAAGTGGTGTAGGTTATTAGCTTCTTGGCTATTGCAGACATTGCAAGTTTCGTCGCTGTTAAATTTATGGCAAATGTCATCTTGGTGGATGTAACTCGTCTTGTAAATGGATATTCTCATTTTTAGATAGGTCTGGAGTATTTTGTGAGGGATGATGATAAAGTTCTGGCTTATCCATACCCAGTGAATGTTTGCGTTTTTTAACATAATCTCAAGTTTTCTAGCCCAATTGAATTGGATTTGTCCCTCTTCGGATACATGCGACGAGTTGTTTAGTTGTAAAAGTTTATTATAACAGACTTTTACGTATCTTGTGTTGTCCATGAGCAAGATCTTATACCACCAATTTAGCATCCTGAGGAGAATATTTAGTTCTAAGTTTGCTTGTCCTGTTTCCCTTCGGATCCAGTAATTTGGTGTTGTTTTCGGCCAGTGGAAAATTGTTTTATAATATTGTACTTGCCCTGTTTCAATATTATCATATTGATAAGGTCCCCAGACTTCTGAGCCATAGAGCAACATGGGTTTTATTAAGTTTGAGTACAGTTTATCAATTGTTGCCCATGAGTGCGTGTTTGCTTTGTACAACATTTTTTTAATTTCTCCTGTTGAACGGTTAGTTTTACTTAAGTATCGAATAGTGTTCTCATTGAAGGTCCCTGATACTTTAAATATCATACCTAGGTATGTATATTCATTGTCTAGTTTTAGTTCGGTATTTTGAGCGATATATTTCATATATCTGCGTGGTGGTGTTCTGCGATGAAAATGTATTATTTTAGTTTTATTCACGCTGATTTCAAGTTCATGCTGCTTACAATATTCTTCTAACACAGTTATTTTCCGTTTTGTATCAACTGGAGAGTTGGTAAATATTACTAAGTCATCTGCATATAACAACGTAAGGATATCTGTTTTCTGGTTAATATAGAAACCTTATAGATTTTTACTTCTAAAGAATTCATCAAAGTCAGCAATATATAGAGCGAATAGCAAGGGGCTCATTCATTCCCCTTGCAACACACCCTTAGTAATGGGGATTTCCTCAGTCAGCTCGTTATTTACTCCTATTCGCACTGTAGCCTCATTGTAAATATTTCTCAATACTCTAATGATTTTTCCACTGACTCCAGTTTCATTTAATTTATACCATAATTTAATGTGTGGTATTGAGTCAAACGCTTTTCTTAGATCGACGAATATAGCGTAAATTCCCTTTTTATTCTTCCAAAGGGTTGTTTGTATAATGGTATTCATTACGAAAAGATTATCAGTGCATGATCGTTTTTTTCTAAAACCAGACTGAGATTCTGGCAATAAATTGTAACTTTCCAACCAAATTTGCACTCTGTTGTTTAGTACAAAAGTAAATAATTTTGTGATTGTATTAATTAAAGCAAGAGCTCTATAGTTATCCGTATCGAGTCTGTCACCCTTCTTGTGTATTAATGTTATCTTAATTGTTTTTAGTTTTTTATGTAAATCTTCGGTTCTTAAGAAGTCATTTAACATATCCTTTAGGTATGAGATCCAATTATCAGGTAAATTTTTTAATTGCTCATTAAGAAGTCCATCAATACCTGGACTCTTATTCGTTTTAAGTTTTCTTAACGCATGTTTTATTTCTTGTGTTTATATGTCGATATCTAGATATGGATGTAATACTCCAAACATATAAATTTCGCTGACTATTTTACAGCCATACCATTTTTTGAATTATTTTACCCACTCATTTATATCTATTGGGTTTTGCTCATAATTTGTAGTATTCATTGCTTTTATTATTTTCCAAAATTGTGTTTGGTCTGTAATTTTCTCTAGTTTGATTCTTACTTCTTCTTTGTATTTAAGTTTTTATTCCGATATCGTTTTCTTGTACATTTTTTTTGTCTCCAAATATTTGTCGATATATTCTTTGTTGAAATTATTCGTCTTGCATTCTTTCAATACATGTCTAACTTTTCTTCGCTGATCAGAGCAAGTTTTATTATACCATGCATTTTTGGTCGTGTGAAATTATTAGGTGGAATTTTATTTTGTTTTGTGAGCCCTATATTTATAGATGTATTTTTTCTTTTTTCTTTTATGCTTTCATATTTAATATCTATGTTACTTGTTTCATCTATTTCTGTAAATTGTTCATACAATTCTTGTTTGTACACGTTTACCTTTAGATTATCCCATTTAGTTTTATTTATTGGTGATTGTAACTTCTTTGAGTAGGTACTTTTTTTATTTAAAATGTTCTTCAAAATCAGGGAACAGATCATATGGTCTGATAGTAATATGTCTTCGATTATTTGTAAATCCAAAACAAATTTTGCAGATAAGTTATCGATCCACACTAGGTCATTTACACTTTTTCCACTTTGTCCTATATATGTGTAATTTTCTGGCGAATCACTGTGAGTTCTGCCATTTACTACAAGTAAGTTTTGTGCCTCCATTATATTAATTAGGTCGTTTCCCTTTTTGTTAATAATAAGATCCTTACTTGTACGGGAAGCTTGTAAATTAATGTTTTCTGCGAGTATATCTTCTATTTTATTTAGATTACCGATTCTTATGTTAAAGTCACCACCAACTATGATGGTGTGATTCGAATAGGTATTTGTTAGATTTTCTATATTTTCAGCGAACATCTCAAGTAGGATATCATAGTCATATGATTGTGAGAAATATAGTATCCCTACGATAAGACTACAGGTTTGGGATTGAATGTTTAGAAATATCCAATGTGCTTCTTGTTTAAGTATTTTGACATTGTCTTTAATAGTTTTTAAAAAAATTACTAAACCGCCAATCGCTCTTCCCATATTTGCATGTTTCATGGCTACTTGTTCATAGCGATAGTAATGTTTTAAAAAAGGTGGGCTATCTTGCAATTCGTATTTTAGCCATGTTTCGTTTACACAAAATATGTCATGCTGGATCAATATTTTTGTTCTTCATTATTCAGTTTATATATATTATTATAGCCTTGGATATTCCAGTACATTATTTTGTTTGTATCGTCGGATAATATATTTTGTGGTTTTAGTTTTTTGTGACAGTAAGTTGTCGTGCTCTTGTTTGTATGTGGTTATCTAAAGGGCCTTTCGAAACAACTTTTTGTTTCTTTTGTTTGCTTTTTTGTAGTCGGAGAATTCAGATATTTATATGGAATGCCGTTTTACTTTTTATTGAAGTAATTTTACTAATTAATATTAGAGAAAACCAGCAAAAATGTATGAAATTATTTTAAATGTTCATATAGATGCAAATAACAATTTATCAACATTCAATTTTAATCATATTCAATTTAATCATGGCATCTTCTGCAATGATTCATATAAAAACAGGAAAAAATTTGTAAGTCGATCTATTAACTTACATTTTAAGTATACTTCCATAAGTTACAACATTACAACATAAATTCTTTTAAGGTATCACTTTTATACTTTAAATTAAAATGTAATAGCAAAATATAAAACATGCAATTTTTATGAATCATTAGTATGAATTCTGTAGAACAAAAATAAATGTAAGTTGAAACTTGTAAGCCTACATAATATTTAAAATGGAAATATTAAACCTACATAATATGTAAGTTGAAATTTTTAAACCTACAAAATATGTGAGTTGGAAATATTAGACTCTCATAATATGAAAGTTTAATTTTTAAACCTACAAAATATATTAGTTGGAAATATTAGACTCTCATAATATGGAAGTTGATAATTTCAAACTTACATAAAATTATCTAATGTCACTTTAGTACTGGGGGAATAGAAATTAATTTACAAGCCAGATAATAGATGGCAGGGCATGTCTGGACAGGACTGAATTTCGAAGGTGTGCTAAATATATATTATAAAACAAGTACAAATTAAAGGTTGGAAATTGATTAAATTGCAATGTACACCTACTTTCCGGATTTAAAATAACAGGAGCTAGGTTCTTTCACTTAATTGTATTTATTAATTGTATTTGTCACTCTGCGTTCAGCGCAATCTAGCGGTGAAACCCGAAAGGACAATCACTGGCAGCTGTGGGCGCTGTCGGTAATCCCCCACCACTCATTTGACATTAGATAATATTCTGATAGTCTAATATTTTCAACTCTCATATTATGGATGTTTAAAATCATGAACTTACATTTTATGAGAGTCTAAAGTTTTATATTTACATTTTTTGTCAAGTAACAAATTTTATTTCAGTTGAATAGACAGATATGTATAAATATTTGTGATTACGTTTTATACATGGGATTTGAATTTTAATAGTATAATATAAGTTAGACTTGTAATATTGTACTAACAAAATTTGTTATTTTAAATAATATGACACATGAAAATATTTTGTACTTAGGTACCATTCCACGTACACATTCGTTTTATATTTATATTTTATTTGCTTAATATATTCAACATTTGAATTTAATATTACAGTATACAATTGTACAACACTTCCAGCACCATACTTGCATATTATGTAACTTCAAACTTCAGAGTTACATTATATTCAAGACCAAGTTTCTTTAAATATATTAAATATTGCAGATATAAATGATATAATAACATACATGGAATTGAAAGATGTTAGTGGTAGAGCTTCAAAATAAACAGTTCTTGACACTTTTCATATTTAATCACAATGCTTGATGTAAGATTCATCTTCGTAAGATTTGATATGTAGTTTCAAAGTATCATAAATTTATATATAAAATATTTTGAGTTACACAATTTTAAAGTAAGACATTATTTTCAAGTAACAAAATTTTATAAGTATTATTTTATAAAAGCCTATGAGCTCTTATAGCAATATTGTACATGCATAAATTGAAGGCATACAATTTTAATCTAAATTTGCTTCTAAGATTCAAAAAGTATCGTGTTAAATGTTTAAGCAGCATTTTTGACATCACATTAAATCCATGTTGAATATTACAAGAAAGAGACAGGTATACATTCCATATAGTAGTATACTGTTTTCTATCTTCGTTCGTATTCTATTTTTGTGATATTGAAATATATTATGTTTCATATTTTGTAATGTTAGTTTTGTGAAAACCACATTACAAACTGTTATAAATTTCAAGTAGAAAAACATTAATCACATATTAAGTTATATCAAAATATTTGACTTTCATTTACAACTCAGTTTAACAAATTTAACACAAACATTTTTACTTTCGTATTATAATATAAGCATATTTTTATATTGAGATAATATTTATTAAAACAAAAATGACTAAAGTCAATTTGATGATTTGCTTTAAATTCAATCTTGAGAAATGTTAATAATATGTAAATACGCAATTTTGTGTAAATAAAAAGTAAAACGGCATTACATATATTTACCTTTTTCTTGAATTTGTTTTAAATTTTTTATTTCAGTGGGAGTATCTTTCCCTTTTCTGTTTCTTCCCTCTTCATTTATATTTTCTCTTCCTTCTTCTTCTGTATTACCAGTGTCCCCATCTGTAGGAAGTTTCAAGAATGAAATTGAATTTCTTCTTAGTGGAGGGATGGGAATTTCGTCGATTTCCTCCAGCTCATAAGTTTCAGTAAAATCAGATATTTTATATGGTTTACTATTAATATAGAGTAGGTTGTACTTTAAGTTAGCTTTAAGTCCATCAACTCGTGCTTTTTTTAGATGTGGTAATAATAGTCTTCTTTCTTCAATTGTTTTTTTTTTAATAATCTTCGTCTATATAGATTTTAGTGCCTTTTAGATTTTTAAGATTGGCTATAATATCTTTTTTAAATCTTTTTGAGATTAATTCGAGTAGAATTGGTCTTGGGTATTTGGTGCCTTCTTTATATTTACCTAGTCTTTTCAGTTCTTCAATATTTTCATTATTTATAGTATTTATTTTCATTTTATTTTTAAGTAAATCAAGCACTTTATCCTCTAGTTTTTCATATTTTTCTTCTTCAATGCCATGAATTATAAAATTTTTTTCTCTTGTTTTCCTCTCTAGTTTCTCAATTTGTTCTTCCTTTATTCGAAGTTCTTTTTCCAGTTCTTCATATTTTTTATTGTTAATATTAGTGTTATTTGTTAGTTTATTCACAGATACATGTAATTTCTCTAGTTGTTCGATTATTGGGCTTAGTAGCTCTTTGATATCTTCTATGGTTGCCATTGTTTTAAATTTGCATATAGTTGGGAACACTGCTAATAAGAATTTGCGCGCTTAAGCACTGTTAATTAACTGACTTAAGTTCATGCAGCGAAATAACCTTGGTAATACGTACGATTATTTAAGTTATTTGGAGGTTAATTCAGTCGAGTTTCACTTTGTATTTAGTATAACTAAAATCACATGCGCTAAACCCACTACAGGCACTGAAATCACAATTTTACAGTTGTTAAAATTTGAAAATAATCACAATTGTTGTTAACAGTTATCAAAGTCAACTACTCCGTTCAATGCAATATATTAAGTGCATCTATCAATTTTGCAGAAATAGTACATTCGTGGTTTTGACGTTTTACTAACATTGTTAAAATAATTTTTAAAAATGTTTGCATACTTATTTTTGTTAATTTAGAATATATCTTTATTTATTATAGATTGTAATTATTATTAAAACAAACTTACCTTGAAAATATTTTACTTCTTGCATCGTATTTTTTGTAATATATAAATATAGAACAAAAGTTCACACGTTCATTTTTATTATATTTCTCATTATATTATTGTTTTTTAAAGTCCTAATTAGCTGTGTGAAATTAAAACATGAGTCTTAATAATGAGGTTAAGGAATAATTTCTGGTATGAGAATTAAAAGTACTTTGAAATCATACTTATCTAAATTGTCTTTCAAACTTATTTTCACTATAATTTTGAACTGGTTTGCTTCTGTTTCGGAATATTGTTGGTAACTTTCGCTTATGTGATTCATTTTCAAGATTCATTGTCTGATGGTATATCAGACACATACGATACGGACGAAATAGATGATACTAATGACATTTTATCAACTTATGCACTATCAACAGAACTATCTAGTTTAAATTTTTAACCTTTTTGAAAATAAAAATGCATATATTCTAAATCTACTTACTAATTTTGATATTATTTTTGAGCATTCAGCTTTACTATTGATTGTCAATTAATAATAATGTATTAAATTTTAATACCATGCATTTTAGTCAGTTTAAAGATAGATAAAACAGATACCTTTAGTTAAATTAGTTGGTAAGTTAATTTTAATCGTAGATTCAATACGTTTGTAAAAACGAGCATTTCTTTTGTTTTGTTAACTAATTTTATAAATTAATTAACTCGAAAATTGTTATATTCAATGTTTATTTGGTTTACTGTACTGAATACGTGTCACCATGCTTGACGTCACTAACAATCGTCATAGGTCTGACGTCAATGTGACGTGCAGCCACCTGTGCAGCCATGAAAAGAGAGACAGAACTAGATTCGGTGTAGGACAAAGTGGTAGGAGAACATTTCGGTGTGGTGACTTTTAGGTGATGTGGACATGAGGGCGCGTGGATTTTAGGCTGATGGGATTCGGTGTCGTGGGATGCTTCGAAAAATATCATCGCGCGGCGAGCCAGGGGTGGATTATGGTTTCATTATTACAAATGTTGCGGTCAAGCCAATAATAGTATATTACATAATAAGTCACGAAAGTGATATTCTATTTGACGAACCGGTTGTTTGAAATATGAGGCCGCAGGCCGAGTAGTTGTATCCGCTGAGTCAAGTAAAAACACTTTCCTGACGTAATTCGTATATTATTTTTTTCTGAAACCGTTTCATTTAATCAATAATTAATCATAAATAATTCAAAATGTTTAATTTTTTTGATATGCATTGTATTGACATCAGATTACGTATCCAAGGTTATAACAAAAAAAGTAATCAGATAAAATCTTTACGAGGGTAGGGTGAAACGTCCCTGAAAAATGAAACAAGAAATGATTTATTTGGTCAAAACATATTTTATTTCTCAACATAATCTCCTTATAGCTCGATACACTTCGTCCAACGTTTTTCTAATTTTTTTATCCCTTCCATATAATACGATTTTGGCAATCCTTCAAAATAGGCGAGCCATTTCTTCAAGTTTGGAAATAGATAAAAATCGCAGAGAGCCAAATCTGGAGAATATGGAGGATGACAAACCAATTCATAGTGCAATTCATGCAATTTTTCCATTGCGATTGCGGACCTGTGCGCCGGTGCGTTGTCCTGATGGAAGAGCACTTTTTTCTTTTCCTCGTGCACTTTTCCTCGTGCACTTTAACTCGCTTTTGCTTCAAATCGGCGTCGATTCGATCCAATAGCACTGCATAAAGTACGCCGGTGATCGTTTTGCCCTTTTCAAAGTAATCGATATGGACGATATCGTGTACATCCCAAAAAACTGTCGCCATGACTTTGTTGGCCGATAAACCTACTTTGGCGTTTTTAGGCTTCGATTCGCCAGGACAAGTCCACTGTTTCGACTGTTCATGGTTACGAAACGGCGCAAAAATTCCTTCATATTGCGCTTGAACCAAACACTCTTTTGAACTTTTCACACGGTCGTACTTGTTGTCAACAGAGAGCAAATGCGGCACCCATCTGGCAGATAGCTTTCTCATATCCAAAAATTTATGCAAAATGTTCCGGACCCGTCGGTTGAGATGCTCATAGCCTCAGTTACCTCGTGCACTTTAACTCGCCGATCGTCCAATATCATACCATGGATTTTATCGACGATTTCTGGCGTTCTAACCTCAATTGGACGACCTGAACGTTCGGCATCCTTTATGGTCATACTACCACAACGAAAATCATTAAACCACTTGTGAATCGTTCCAATCGATGGTGAGGAGTCTCCATAATGTTTAACAAGCGATGCTTTGGTTTACGTAATGTTTTTTCCACGCAAGAAATAATGTTTAATCAAGACGCGAAATTAACTTTTTTCCATGTTTTCAAAAATCTTCAAGGTTGCTTGGTTTCGATGGGTGTCATAACAGAACTGAATGACATATCAGTCTGAAAATTTTAATGCGTTCTAGTTAAAGATGGTACATCACAAATGTCACATGAGATTTGCGATTGTGGTGCCATCTGTTTTATTTTTCCGGGACTTTTCACCCTGCCCTCGTACCAGACTGTTATTTTTGTTGTAGCCTTGGATACGTAGTTTACTTGACCGTTTTTGTAAAAATCTACTTTCCATTCTAAAATTGGTCAGGGAAGTTAGCAACTTTTTTGCCGGTTTCAGAACAACTATAGTTTATTTTAACTTTTGTGCTATTATCTAATAATTATGTACATGGTTATGTCATTGTTCGTGGAAGTATTCTAACAAATACTATTCGGATGATTCATTTCGAGCTTGAGAATATGTATTTTTTTATTTACAAATTAACACCAGGATTCTTCATGTAAATTTGACTCAAAGACACACAACAATAAAATCACTCGAGCTACGCTTTCGGGATTTCTTCTTATAATTCTTTTCATCAAATTACCAAGTAACCATGTGTTCGTATAAATAAAAAAATATTCGGGTAAACGATAACTTTTGGACCGAGTTTTCTACATGTAATTAAACTTTTAATAACCTTCTTCTAATGCCCGGTTTTTCAGTACCAGTTTAAATTCAAATTTTGGTTTAAGTTTAATCGTCGCCTACATTGTTATTATAATAAATTAAACGACTGTGTTACTGTATTTATTAACGTTTACCTGTCTTAAATAATTAATTATTTTATCAAATTGGAATCTTCAGATGATGAAGATGTTATTAACTTTTATTTTAACATGACCAAATGGGAGATAAGTTGTTATTGGGCGACAGTAGGTATAAAAATAGAAATTTTCTACTAACTCCGCTATTAAATCCCCAAAGTCCTGCTAAGAATTTATACAACCAGCGCTATATGAGATACAGATAGAACCTTGCGGTACACCTTTTAATATATTTAAACAATCAGAGATTCTACCATTGCTCACGACTTTTTGATAACGATCAATGAAGTAACTTTCAACAAATTGCAAACTATGCTCGTCAAAACCAAGGAATTTTAATTTAGCTAAAAGTAGTTCATGTGAAATAGTGTCAAATGCACGACTAAAATCCAAGAGAACAAGAAGGACCATTTTTTTATTATCAATGTAACGAAAAATATCATCAATAATTTTTAACAGAGCCGTAGTTGTGCTAAAACGAGACATGAAACCAGATTGTATGTCAGGAAGAATTTTATGAGTTAATACTCATATTCTAAAATCTGATTGCAAACTGTTTTTTCAAGGATTTTGGAGAGGGTGGGAAGAATACTAATAGGTCTGAGGTCACTATGAGAAGAGGGATTTTTACATTTAGGAATTGGTTTTATATATGCTATTTTCCACATATCAGGGTAAGTTGATGACAAAATACATGAGTTTATTAAATGAGTAACTTGTGGTAAAAGAATTGGCATTACCAGTTTAAGCATTTTCAAATTTATGCCATCAACCCCAATTGAATTGGAACGAAGAGCTTGGAAAATTTTGAGGATTTCTTCTTGTTCCACTATATGGAGGGAAAATTTGTCTGTGTTCGAGTCAAGAAAATTACTGTTATAAAACGACAGAGTTTCAGGGTCAGGGTATGAAGTATAGGAGGACCCAGAGAAGTGAGAATTAAGAACATTTACATCAGAAATAATACAAGAAAGATCATTGCAGTTTTTAACGTGTAAACTAAATTCTTGAAAAATTTTCCATAAAATAGATGGATTTTCATTTATTTTAGATTCTAAATAAGCCTTTTTTTCTAATCGAATAGATTTAGTTACAAGATTGCGCAAAGATTTATAATAGTCCCAGTGTGCCTGTGTTCTTGTTCTCTTAAAGTCAGCGAAAGCATTATTTCTGAACTTAATCATTATTTTAATTACATCAGTAATCCAAGGCATAGGAGTTTTCCGTACTACAATGCGTTTAATTGGCATATGTAAGTCAAATATGCTGAGTATATTTGTATTAAATATTGACAATTTATCATTGACATTCAAGCAGGTGTAAAAATAATGCCAGTCAACGGAGTTTAAACTATTGAAAAACGCTTCATAATTTGCATTTTTGAAATCACGAATGAAAATAGTATCACGTGATTTATAGTTGGAATATTGCAAAGTTAATTTGAAAGAGGTGAGCATATGATCTGAAATGTCATGAACATTAATATTAGTAATATCGGTACAAAGTTCAACATTCAAAAAAAAAACACAACCTTCGCGTTGACGTGTGTGCATACAAATAGTTACTCAGCGTATTATTAAAAATTTGTGCAGTAAATAAACTTCGAATTAAATTATAATTTCACAGTGAGATAATTAACATAAAAATCTTTCATATAATAAAATTGCTTTAATGGACGTGACCTAAATTTGTGTAAATTAAGTAAATACTCTTTATATTTGCCAAAAGTAAGGCGAAAAAACAAAGTGGTTAATAGTGGCAGTAACAACTTGTTCATAAGGTTCATTGACATCGTCCGAGTCATATGCTCAAGTAAGTCGACTTAATTAAACGGACTTACATGAAAAATTGGTAACTATGGTTAACCTGTGTAGCATCTGTGATACGAGTGTCAGCAGAAAATCAGGCGTTGAATGTTCTAGCAAATGCGAGAAATATTTTCATTTCACATGTCTACAACTTTCTGCAGAAGAAAAATCTGCCATTCTTAATTCCAAAAATATAAAATGGTCATGTGATACTTGTTCAACAAATACTATGTCAACGGCGAACTTGACGCCAACTACTAAACCCACTAACTCAAAGTTTAACTCCTCACAAAAAGAGCTTACACTCTCAGATGTCATGAGCAAATTAAATGAACTGCTTAAATCTATGGAATACTGTTCTAATAAAATTGATGATTTTGAAGTGAAACTTAATACTTATGCATCTAAAATTAATTTAATTGAACCTCTGAAATTTGAATGCGATAAACTCAAAATGCAAGTACGTGAACTTGAGCAGAGGTCCAGAATTAACAACATTGAACTAGCGGGCGTCCCTGAACAGCATAATGAAAATATAGGCAAAATTGTTGAAGATGTAGGAAAATTAATTGGGTGTCCAGTAACAGAGAGTGATTTGGATGCATTCCACCGAGTTTCGCCATTTCAACCAGATACAAAAAGACCAAAAACAATCATTGTTCGTTTTATCTCAAGAATTAAAAGGGATAATTTTGTCGCATGTGCTCGCAGGAAGAAAATTTTAAAATCAAATGATTTAGGATTTTCTGGAACTGGAGTTAGCAATATTTATGTTAATGATCATCTGAGCCCGGACAACAAGCTCTTACTAAAAACTGCTAAAGATAGCGCCAGAGAGAACAGTTATAAATTTGTATGGGTAAAAAATTCTAAAATATTTGCAAGAAAGGATGAAAAATCACCGATAATTTTTATTAATTCTGAGTTAGACATTAAAAAAATAAAATAAAATTATTTCGTTACAATTAAAATAACCCTATTATGGATATTTTCTATCAGAACGCTCGTGGTATTAAAACGAATATTGCTAACCTATATAGTGAAATATCAGCATCTCATTTTGATGTTATTTTATTGACTGAAACATGGCTTAATAGTTCAGTGTTGGATTCAGAAGTATGTAATCTGAATCAATTTACATTGTATAGAAGAGATCGTGATCTAAAATATAAAAGTGAAGGTGGTGGTGTAATGATAGCTGTAGCCAAATCCTTTAACTCAAAGCAACAAATAACTTGGTGTTCAACAGCAGAAGACATCTGGGTAACGATTGTTATCAATAAACTGAAGATCCATATTTGCTGTATATACATCCCTCCCAATATTGATGATAGTTTTTATAATTCACATTATGATAAAATTAGTGACCTTATTTCTGAACACCCGGATGATTATTTTTTAATAGTGGGGGATTATAATTTACCACATATTAAGTGGTCATCTAACAACTGTAACTCATATGATCCTATTTTGTTAAAAAGATCGAACATTAACTTAAATACCCTAGACACTATTAATATAAATAATTTGCGGCAATTCAATCACATTATAAATAGTAATGATAGAATTTTAGATCTAGTACTTAGTAACATGACCAGAATTAGCGTAGAACGATGTGATGGATTGGTAACACCGATAGATAAACACCATCCACCGTTTGAATTAACTATACAAATTGACAAATTAGAATCACTTCTAAATAATAATATTACTGAACTGGATTTCAAGCTATGTAACTATGAGGATTTGATAGTAAAACTTTCTAGTTGTAACTGGAAAACTATATTAAGTAATAATGATGTTAATATAGATGTTGAAATTTTTCATAGTATACTTGAGTCTCTATGTCGTAGTTACGTTCCTTTAAAAATCAGAAGAAGTTCACATTACCCGCCATGGTTTTCAAAATCTTTAATTAAAATTATCATAGATAAAAAGAAATATCATAAAAAATGGAAAACTTATGGAAACATTTCAGATTACAATTCATTCACCTTGTTAAGAACTAGATCTAAAGAAATCATGAAATCTGATTATAAAAACTATGTTGCTAGAGTAGAAAAAAATCTAAACACAAATGTCAAAGCTTTCTGGAGTTATATAAAAACTATAAAACATACTAATACTCTTCCAAACACTTTACATTACAGAAACCGTGAAGCTCATTCAGGTCCTGAAGTTTGTAACCTATTTGCCGATCACTTCGAATCAGTATTTATTAAGTCAAGCCCTTTTGATAATATGAAATCTCACGCCAATACTATTAATAACCTGGGCACTATTCATATAACTGAACACTCAATATTACAATATTTGATAAATCTTGACACGACGAAAGGAATAGGCCCAGATAATATTCACCCCAAATTTGTACAAACTTGTGCTTACTATTTAACAAAACCTCTATTTATAATTTTTAATAAATCTTTAACATCTGGTATCTTTCCTTTATTTTGGAAGTGTTCTTATATAACACCAATTCATAAATCTGGCGACATAAATGACGTTTCCAATTATAGACCTATTACAAAATTGCCGATTTTTGGTAAAATATTTGAGGCTATAGTTGTGCAATGTCTGAGTACACATATTGATTCAATAATCATTCCTGAGCAACATGGTTTCTGTGCTGGAAAGTCAGTGCAAACAAATCTAGCACCATTTACCCAGATTCTGGCAGAAAATATGGATCAACGCAGACAAGTAGATGTCATTTATACAGACTTTACCAAAGCATTCGATAGAGTGAACCATGGTAAACTTATTAGCAAACTATCGGAAGTTGGTATTCACGGATCTCTGCTACGCTGGGTTGATTCATACATAAGTAATAGATCACAAATAGTGGTAACTAATGGTTTCAAATCACGTAAAATACATGTAACATCTGGTGTTCCTCAAGGTAGTCATTTAGGTCCTATTCTATTCAATTTATTCATAAATTCCATAGCCAATTGTTTTAAACACAGTTCATATCTTTTATTTGCTGATGACTTGAAATTTTTTAGGCCAATATGCAACCTTGATGATTGCCACAAACTTCAATCAGATCTTGAAAGTTTAGTTCACTACTGTTTGACTCATGATCTTTCATTAAATATTTCAAAATGCAGTATTGTTAACTTCACTAGAAATAAAAATACTATATTATACGACTATACTATACAGGGCGAGGTGGTACAGAATAAACATGTAATACGTGATCTAGGTGTTATGTTTGACAAAAAATTGACTTTCAATGAACATATTGACTATATCAGTAAGAAAAGTTATAAGCTACTCGGGTTCATAATACGTTCAACTAGATTCTTCACTAATATCTTGTCATTTAAGTTATTATATAACGCTCTAGTGAGATCCTCCTTGGAATATGCCTCAATAATATGGAATCCATGTTATAATACAAGTATATACGCAATTGAAAAAATACAAAGGAAGTTCACTAAAGTTGTCTGTAACCGACTACAAATTCCATATGAATCGTATGAAGATAGGCTTCATGTTTTAGATATGATTCCACTAGTTAAGCGTAGAATGGTAGCAGATCAATTATTTCTATTTAAAATTCTGAATAACAAATTGGAAGCTTGTATGTTGATGCCTTATATAAGATTCCACATACCACATAAATGCACAAGATTACAATGTCTATTCTATCTGCCGCAGCACAACACGAACTGTTACATAAATGCTCCTCTTAGTCGCATGATGCTGTGCTATAATAAATTTTTTCTTGATGTAGATTTATTTAGTAATACAATACTTAATTCAAATTTGATGTAAGTATTATTTGCCGTTATATGTAATATGTAAAAATATATTTAATATGCGCTATTTATCATATGAACATATGTATTATCAGTTCATTTACGTTAATATACTATAAATGTGATTTTGCGAGAACCTACCATTGGCAATTGCTGTTGGTTCTCCTGTAAATAAATAAATAAATAAATAAATAAATAAATAAATTGGAAGTTAATATAACATCAATAAGAGTTTCTGAATAATTTGTAATCCTTGTAGGCTCTGAGACTATTTGAGTCAAACTGAATTGTTCAATTAAATGATTGAAAGCCTGCACTGAGGTGCTGTTAAAATTTAAAAGGTTAATATTCACATCTCCAAAACAACTAATATTATTGACTTGAGGAAAGATATTACTTAGCGAGTTTTCTAAATTGTCAATGAAATCATTTATGTTAGATGCGGGCGGCCGATATAAGACACCAAAAGCAAATAATTCATTTTTCAACTTTAAAGTTATCCAGAATTGCTCTAACGATAGACTGATAGTATTCATGTTATCATTGTACGAAGTGACAGACTGTACTAAACGAGATTTAATATACATTCCGACACCACCTCCTCTGCTATTCCTATCATTACGTAAAAGAGAGTATCCTAGAATAATAAAATTGTCACTAGAAACAGCATCATTCAAACATGTTTCACTTATACCCAAAATATCAAAGTTGCTTTCAATTAAAAAATCCTTAAATTCTAAGAAACGACTTGCTAAGGATCTAACATTTATGTGCCCAATTTTTAACATATTTAAAAAAAATATATATACATTACTTAACTTACGCTAATGTATAAAATACAAAAATTAAATCTAAAGCCTGACCTGTACTATTCAAATTTAAAGCCCAGTGTGCCAGCAAAATCGAACAAAATCGCAAAACTAGTTAATTAAACGAGAAGAAACAAATTCAATAAACTGCAAAACATATGATTTTTAATAACGGAGGTCGTTGAACTCTTTCATTGTCGTTACTTTATAAATTTTATCATTCGATTTAATATAAATTATGCCATCTCGGGACCACGTATTTTTTATACCGTGACGTCTTTTTGCTGCATTGATAACTTCAAGTCTGGTTTTCGTTAAATCCTCCCGAATCACAACACCTGTTCTAATCAATTTGCTTTTACGTGAATATATAGTAGCACGGTCATTGTAACGGGCGAACTTAACAATAATAGGACGGCACTTATCTTCCTGCAGCTTTCCAAGGCGATGACTGCGGTCTATGGCAACGGTGTCCAGGGTGACGCCAAGTTTGTCCTTGCAAAGATGCAGGATAACGTCGTCAGTAGTCTCGTTCTCGACCTCCGGGACTCCAAAGACACGGAGACAGTTTCTGCGGCTGTAT
The DNA here is from genome assembly GCA_911728475.2 of Pterostichus madidus. Taxonomy (NCBI): domain Eukaryota; kingdom Metazoa; phylum Arthropoda; class Insecta; order Coleoptera; family Carabidae; genus Pterostichus; species Pterostichus madidus. The sequence continues at coordinate 13,165,409 of OU452311.1, forward strand.
TGCTCCATTCGGTCGATCTCACCAGTCAGCACTTCAATTTTTTTGTCCGTCTCCTTCAGTAAATTCTGAAGGTTCACTACCTCTTTCGTCAGGAGAGCGATTTTTGCACTGATTATGCATTCGACCTGAGCCGAAACGGCCTCCACAATTTTAGTAATAAACAATTCATTGTTTATTACCGTCGAAGCAATTTCATCACGTTGACCGCGAGTCCCCATTATATAGATTGCGATTTTTTTTAAAAGAAAAAAACAGTTGATTCGACTAGCACAAACAGACACGTCTACTCGGTACCGAAGTTCATACAGAAAATGTATTGTTACTTTGTTGTAAAATATTTAAAAAAGCTATTAAATGTGAAGAATTTGTTGATGTATTAGAAGTAGAAGAACAGATTCCAAAACTTATAGCTTAATATTACGAAAATCAAGAGGTGGTTTAATTTTTCCGTCATATATTATTTCAACATGTAAAAAATGCGAATTACTAGTTAGAAATATATAAATAAGAAATTTACCAATTCCTATCTAACAAATGTATTATTTTTAATGAGATATGGAGATATTAATTTGTTTGATAATTTAAATGAACATACTAATAATCAGAATTTCTTAGATAATCATCAAATATTGTTAATAAAATCAGTAACAACTTATTATTTTAAAATAAGTCTTCATGCCAAAAAATCTAATTACAAAAGTGAGTCAATTAGACATTCCTATAATAAATTAACCTTATTTAAGGGCTTTTGATTTGTATCTTTATATAATATTGAAATATAATATGTAATTTTTTTGTTATTATTATTAGATTCTTATTTTTTTATCTGTTTCTTATCGTTTACGTATCTTCCTTGTGTAATATATGGTCACAACAAGATGGCCGCCATACTATTCTCTTTCCTCCCACCTGGAGACAATCCCCGCGCCAATTGACATATGATATTGCTCTCTCCTTATAACTCCTTGGACGCGAAGCGTTCGAGCCAGTGTTGCCAACCCTACCCATTTATGTCTAATATTAATTATAAGGTAGTGATATTTGATACTATCATAACGTCAATTCTACAAAAGTTTAAATATTTTAAAAAGTTTTAATAGATGCGAATACGCATAGAGAATAATGTTTATTTATATAGTTTATTTAATTGTACAAAAAGAAATAAAATATCAGATTTCAAATTTGTTACTGTTAATATACAATACATATAGTTTCGTCCTTATAGAGTAAATATAGATAATTAAATATTTAATATTTTAATAGATAGTGTTACAAATGATTAAACAAATTTGCTACAAACACGACGTTCATAAACATAGAGTCTATCATTATTTGAATAACAATAACAGAAATTTAGTATTGTTAATATCTAATACATATGTTTCCGGGTTTAAGGACTAGAAACATATAATTAAATATTTTACCTTGGCATATTTTTGTATAAATAACTAAGCTATTTCGTTCTAAACACGACGATAAAACACAGAGAATATAATTTATTTATCACCATTTAAACAACAATAAAATTTATTTAGTATTATTACAACTATTCGTAATACGTATATTTCCGTCCATATTCATATAAAACAAAATTGGCGTGTCCATTTTTTACAGAACATTTAGAATAAAATGTATGTAATAGTGACGCCGAGTCCTCTTATCTAACGTATTATTACCTAACATTAGTGGACTAATTATGTTCGAAATATGAAGAAAAGATTTGTTAATTATAAATGGACACGCCAATTTTGTTTTATTAAAATTTGTTTAGGCTTTTTATTGTATCATACCCTTCATTTCTGTATTTAACAAAAGGTACATTCTTTTTACCTACATCAAATCTCACTTAATCTCAGCTCACTTTAGTTCAACTGAGTGTCTCAGCTAAATATGGCTGTTCTATTTATCTAACTGATATGAGTTTGAAGTGAGCATTCATACCTCCCCTCTTACCGATCTGAGCTTACTAAAAAGCAAGCTCAGTTCCAACTGAGTCACTCAGTTGATGTTGACAGCAAAAATACGATTAACATTAGTTAATTTTATTTGTTATTTATAGTAATTTGATAACAAAATTTAATAAAATGAGTAAATCATTGGAAAACAGATCTTCCAAATATTGATTATCATCACCTGCTTCGAACAATGCATCCTAAAATAATTTGATATATTTATTTTAAGCGTATATACAATTTAATAACATTAAACACAAATACTTAATATTATCACAGACATAGTAAAATTTTAGGTTATATTGTCCAAACAAATGAAACTTTAGCAAAATAATAAAACAACTGTTCTATTTAACAAACACTTATCTCAGTTCGGCTTAGCTCAGCTCAGCTAATTCCAGCTCAGATCAGTTATAAGTGAGGTGAGCGAAGAAGTAAAAAGAATGTAGCTAAAAATAACTAATTTCAAGTTGTGCACGTTTGATACCTTGTCAACCAATGCAATTTGAGATGGTTACGGTTTGATGGGATAGATATTACTGAAACAATAACTTAATCATGATAGTTTAAAAATATATATTTAATTTAGTATTTTGTCCGATTTTATTTTAATTTATTACGTTCGTGACGTTCACTCATTTTTATTTGGGAAATGTTTTAAGTTATAATTAAAACGCTGCTGCGGAACTCTTACCGTAACTCTTTACAATGTACTTGTGTTTTGAGTTTAGATATCATTTTTTTTTTTTTTATACAAAAAATATTTATAGTGTAGTGTTGTCCAATATTACTAAGTAAACATTTTTGGAATTTCTCGGCCAACTTTTTTTGGCAATTGTAAAATCATTTGCTTCTATCCAAGATTTATTAATTAAATTAAAATTAAATTTAAATTTTTGTCATATGAATGACTTTGAAGTACAGTGACAATGATAGATTTTTTTAATAAGCTGAAAGAATAATGATTTATTGTAATAGTGGATTACTAGGCTTTTCAATATACGAGTAAATCTTTATTTAATTAGTGTCATTGTCAAGCCTTGTTGTAAGTTTAAATTTACATGATAATATAATATTTTACAACCGTAAGGTTGAAGTAAAAAATATTGAATTTCAATTTGTTAGACAACAGTATCAAGTATCATCCGTAGAGTTGCATAAGCTGTTGCTGAGTTAGTGCCGGAATACATACTATTTCCATCAACTCCCGATCAAATAAAAGACACTCAAAATTATTTCTATGCCATTGCTTCATTTTCCAGAGTTGTAGGAGTAATAGCTTTGTTACATAAAAAATCCACTGAGCCACGTACCCCATTAATATATATATATATATATATATATGTTATGGATTACAAAATAAATTTGATTCTGACAATGCTGCGAATTATATGGACTAACATATAAATAATGAAGAACCACATAATAATACGTTCACTGGAAATATGATGCAAGAAATAAGTAGCAATATGCTGCAACAGGAATTACTAAAGATGCTTCAGAAAATATTAAAAAATGGACAAAAGCAACTAAACCTACCTAACAATATTAAATTTGGAAACATGTTATTTCAAAATTTCTTAATTTACTGTCATTAAAAATTGTATATATATATATATATATATATATATATATATATATATATATATATATATATATATATATATATATATATATATATATATATATATATATATGAAAGTAACGATTATTTTATTTTCACCTGGTAAAAATGATGCTGAAATATACCTTAATAGGAAAGGCTATTTTTCTATTAACGTGCAGACAGTAGGCAACGTTAATTACGCACGTTGGCCAGGCACGATTCCACAATTTTTAATTTTTTATGACTGCTTAAACATGAAAGTTCTATTGAAACAGCAAATCTTTGTTCGTTTGAGATTCTCTGCCTTACTATGAGATGTCTTCTAAAAAATAAGTTCGACTGTTGAAGAACAGTTTAGATTTTTAATATGTACTAAGTGGTCGTTATACCGTAAGTCCGATTTCGGTTCGCAACAGCGATTTCCCATGTAAAATGTTCAATTATATTTTCTATCTCTAGTATGCGTTTTAGACAAAAATTATATTGACAAAAATTGTTCAGTATTGTAATCTCAACAAACCTAATTTTGCAAAAATAAAAATAAAAACAAAATTGAAATATATCACACCTTTTACCCATTATTGGGTGTGGCACTAGGGCGAAGCAAATCTCTGGGGTCGCCAAGGTATTTTTAATATATTTTTTTTTATTTGACCCGATATTTTAAAACTGGTCGATAAGGTTTTTTAAATTTATGTGAATGCAAGCATGTGAATGCAAGCATGTGAATGCAAGCATTCTGAACATTGAGCTTCTACATTTTCTTTCACAACCAATTGTTTATCAATAAACTCTTGCAAAGTAATGCTCTTACTACTACAATCACGTATTGGAATAATAATAAATACTAGCTGATTATTACAAATCTAAAACTTTGAAATTCTACACGTCTGTCCATCTAAAAATCTTTTAATATGTATTAAATATGATTGGTTTTGAATCACTTTCACTAAAACAACTTCTGATCAATAAAAATCCAATTCAGCAAGAAAGCCCTTCAAAAGACTTTTCATTTGAAACGGAGTAACGGTCTGTTTATGACTGTTGTAGGTACAACAATGTAAGTATTAGGATAGTAACTGTTATCTGTTGCTAAATGCTTGCAATATTCATTATGATGTTTAATTCCCTATTAAAATCATTGGGGTCCATGAGGATTTTCAGAAGACGATCAAGATAATTATGGAAAACTGAAAGTTTTATATTAAGCGGATGATTTGAATAAGCAGGTATAATTACATCAGTGAACGCCTCTTTACGGTAAATGCTGAACTTAAAATTCTGGTTCAGATATGTTGACGATATCCCTTGTTTATTTTCTGGATCTGATAAACAATTAAATATTTTTTTAACTCTAATCAACAATTTAAATCCACATATAAAATTTACAGTTGAAAAAGAGGCAAAGAAATCTATATTTTTTTTGGATATTACAATAAATACAATAAATAATAAATTTAAGTTCAACATTTACAATCAAGTGTTAAATATACTTTTCTAGTGAAACTAAACCGAGTGTTATTATTTTAATTAATTACATACTTACCTATTTATTATATTTCATCAGTAATGGGAATAATAAGATCAAATCGTAAATACTGCAAATTTGGGTAATTCCACCTAAAGCAGTGTTTCCCAACCGAGGTCCCGCGGAACTATATTGTCCCGCGATTATCTTGCTGAGGTGCCGTAAGCATTTGTTTATATTTATAAGTTGTTTTCTGTGATTAAATATGGGTTTTATAGCACACTAAAATTTATGATTGTGTCAAAGTTCAAATGCTATAATTTAATGGTTGTCGGTTCAATGCGGCAGCTCTGAATGTTTAAATGTGTTAAACATTGATTTAGATTTTCTGCTCTTATTGCAATACAGAAAGGAAACGTCTTTTCTTAAATTACATAAGCCAAGCTCTATTTTGTAATAAATATCATTAACTTTGTGGGTACTAATATTTTTCAAAATTTTTAAAATATAAAGCACTCTTTCAGTTTAGTTGTTGCATCGGTTTCCCGTTTGGATACAAGTAGTTTTAGGGGTTCTTCACTCAATAAAAGGTTGGGGAGCACTGATGTATCGCAAACTTTCCGGGAAGTACATTCCTGAAGGTATATAAATTAGGAATATTTTTCAATTCCTTCTCAGTTTTGTTTTGCAGTGTCAACTCAAACAAGTCATATTTGTATAACGTGAGTAGTATGAGACGACACTAGACGCAGCCCGTGTTAATGACTCTTAATGAGGTATGGCGCCAGGTAATTAGGTTAAATGACCTTGGATAGTTTTCGACAAATATTTTGTAATTATGAAAGAATTTGCAAAATTTGTGTTTGAACTTTTAAAATATATGTGTATATTTGTTTAATATATTTTGGTGATGTACAAGAAAATATAAAGTGAAAATATTCTTGCTGTTTGAAGATAATCAGTATCTATTTAAAATAAGTGTAAATAAAAAGAGTTTGAAAATATTAAGATAATTCAGGAGAATTGCTATACTTCTGAAGTACATAATATTTAAAATAAGTGTAAATAAAAAGAGTTTAAAAATATTAAGAAAATTTAGGAGAATCGTTATACTTCTAAAGTACATAATATAGAACTTTAAAAATGAATGTGTGTATTTATTTCATATATTTTGGTGATGTACTGCTAAAAGAAAATATAAAGTGAAAATATTCTTGCTGTTTGCAGATATCAGTATCTGTTTACAATAAGTGTAAATAAAAAGAGTTTGAATATATTAAGAAAATTTAGGAGAACCGTTATACTTCTAAAGTACATAATATAGAACTTTAAAAATAAATGTGTTTTTGTTTCATATATTTTGGTGATGTACTGCTACAAGAAAATATAAACTGAAAATATTCTTACTGTTTGCAGATATCAATATCTATTTACAATAAGTGTAAATAAAAAGAGTTTGAAAATATCAAGAAAATTTAGGAGAACCGTTATACTTCTAAAGTACATAATATAGAACTTTAAAAATAAATGTGTGTTTTTGTTTCATATATTTTGGTGATGTACTGCTACAAGAAAATATAAACTGAAAATATTCTTGTTGTTTGCAGATATCAGTATCTATTTACAATAAGTGTAAATAAAAAGAGTTTGAAAATATTAAGAAAATTCAGAATAATTGTTATACTTCTAAAGTATATGATATTTAATTTTGAAAATATATGTGTGTATTTGTTTAATGTATTTTGGTGATGTACTTCTACAAGAAAATATGAATTAAAAATATATCAGTATCTATTAGAAATAAGTGTAAATAAAAAGAGTTTAAAAATATTAAGAAAATTTAGGAGAATCGTTATACTTCTAAAGTACATAATATAGAACTTTTACAGTTATTTCGAATGAAAAAAGAAATATAATATTTAAGAAGTCTTGCAAGAGATGTAACACTCGATCTATACCATTGTAATAAATGAATGTCAATGTATTCTGTGATGACGCATATAATACGAACAAATACTTAGTACAGAGAAAGCCATTCTAAACAGATTATTTTGGCGCGAAATAATGTATGTTTGAAAGAAGAAAATATCTACAAATTCTGTAACTTAGCCAAAAATTTAATAATTGAATGGCGAAACACTAAATAATGTAGAAACCATATAAATAATATCAACTGTCCTGTAATCCGAATATTTATACACGAACGTAATTTTTGTATATATGCTAGCGACTAGTTTTATCGAAATAATAATTAAATATTTTTGCTATTTGAAATAAGAATATGAAATTAATAATAATCAGTAATTGAAATAAGGGTAAAAATAAAAGAGTAATAAAATTATTTAATACTGTATTCACGTATTTTTAATAAATACTTTATGTTTTGAAGTCTTGCAACAACTCTAAAACTCCACCTTTGTTTAATATATTTTGGTGATATTTTTTGACAGTTTATTAACGTATTTTGAATATGATTTGTGAAATATAGTTATATATAATATTTTTATTTATAAGTACCTAGTAAAATAATTTGATATTTTATTTATCTATATTTTGAATAATTATTGAATTTTATTGAGTACTGTAACAAGAACATATGAAGTGTACATTAAATTTACGGGAAAATAGTCTTGTTATTTGAAATAAGTGTAATAAAAAAGTTTGAAAATTGTAACAAAATTCAAGATAATCATTATATCTCTAAAGTAAAACAATTCTTAGCGGATTATTTTGGGTAAAATAATGTATTTTATCTTTACCATTTGACATGAATGTAATTGGAAGAAGAAAATATCTACGTTATACAAATTGTGCAACTTAGTCAAAATTTCTACAATTGATTGACAAGAGACTAAATGACATAGACATCATATAAATAAGATGAACCGTTTTATAATACGAAAGAATACTTTTAGAAGAAAGCAATTCTTGTATATATGCTAACGACTAGTTTTGTTGAAATAATAATAATTAGGTTTAATATTTCCGATAATTGAAAAAAAAATTTGAAAATAATATAGCTAATTGAAAAAAGTATAAATAATTATCTAGTAAAATTATTTAAAATTTTACTTACCTATTTTGAATAAATAACCAGTGATGAAATAGACAATTAGAGCAATTCCGTAACAAAAATGATCTGTAAAATATATTGAAATGAAAGATTATGATTCCAGTAAACAAGCTAGATTAATAGAATTAGTTGAGTTATAATAATTTTGTCAAATTATTTAATACATATAATCAATCTGAAAATGATGAAGTTGTAAGGTTTATGTTTAATTATTATTTTAATGAAACTCTGTAATTTTAAACAAATTTTTATTACATAATATACAATTGCAATACACAAATAATATTTTATTTATTTTTTTACAAATCCTTCCATCTATTCCCTTCGGAGAGGTAAAAGACTCCTCTGCTTTTTGGACATTTTTCCTGGCGGTGGAATCAACACGGGTTTGTTATTATTCACGAGTTTATAGGTGGGTTCATCTACTTCATCCCAGGACTCGGCGGTGTGGACTACATACTTTTGAATAGGATGTAGCGGTTCCAGACATTTACTTTCTTCGCCAAGATTTGTTTTTAAGTTCTTCCATCTGTTTCTTTCGGCGTTGTAGAAAGCTTTCTTCTGCTTTTTCGATGTGATTCCTGATGGTGGTATCAGCACTAATTTATTAATAATACTTTCCATCGGTTTATAGGTTGGCTCATCTACATCATCCCAATATTCGGAATACGGAACTTCATAATATTGAACTGGATGAAGTAATTTTTGTGAATCTTGAACTTTTGAAATTGGCTCATCTACATCATCCCAACATTCGGAACACGGAACTTCATAATGTTGAATTGGATAAAGTAGTTTTTGCGATTCTTGAACTTTTGATGCCATCTTTGAAAATACTAGAATTGTGAAACGCTCAAAATGTACATTTACAATGCAAATTATGTACCTTGAACCTGTTTGTTTCATTACATTAGTCATAACACCATCTGACATAAGTTGACTGATTTAAGAGATAAGAGAAATGTATAAATAGGTTAGTTTAGTGAATAAGCACGCTCTTGTATCGTAGACTCTGCACAGTCAAGTACTGTGACACATATGTAACCACATATACAAATTATAATAAAGTTATAATATTATTAAAGATTTTAGTATTCTTTTTAAAAAACTTAAAATCGAATACTCAAAATTTAATTGGCGCAGTCGGTAGGATCAATAGCTTCGAAACACAACTAAAAAATTGTGTGGTGGATTTTTATCCTTTACCAAGCAAAACTTACAAAAATCTACGAAAACCGGTCGAACAGGACCCATCAGGCCGCAAAGGCACAACGTTCGTCTACAAGATTCACGTACTTCAGAGTGCTGTTCCGAGATCACGTCAACCAATCAACTAGGAAGACTTGCTGTTCCGAAACACGTCACTCATCAGAAGCACTTGCTGTCTCTACTAGACAACACAAAAACTACGAACAAGAAGCCGCAACAGAAGATGATCTTCACAAGAATCATCACAATCACAATCATCATACAAATGTAAGAATTTATTTAAAAAGTTTGTAAAACTTTTATATCATAATACACAGGGGTATTTCTAGCTACGACTAGTAATAAAAATACCGAGACCCGGCACAGGTCAATCACACACATAATACAACTTATGTCAGAGAGCGATAGCTCTGAATCAATAGAATCAGACGATTCCTTAACACCGTTACCAATAACTAAATATATTAAAATTAAATTGAAACCTAGTAGATTAAATCGCATAACAATGGCTACCACATCTGTACAAGAAATAGAAATGTACCTCAAAACAATCCCATGTTATAATGGTAATATTAAAACACTAAATAATTTCATAAAACAAGCCACAAAGATTATGGACATTTTTAATACACTAGATCTCACTGCAAATCAGCGAATGTTTGCATTCAGCATGATAAAACTAAAACTCACTGAACAAGCAATTGAAATTACTAGTAATAATGAATTCACAGAATGGGAAGATTTAAAACTATATCTGACCACAAACTTTGTAGACAAGAGCACATCAGAAACACTGATGATAGAACTCATGGATACTAAATTTTCCAAATCAATAGAACAAACGTTAAAAATAATGCTTGAAAAATTTTCACTTTACAAGTCAAAAATACATTTAACAAATTACTCACAAGATCAGAAGAATGCAATAATTCATGAAAATCAAAAATTTATAGTAAAAAGATTTATATCTTTATTACCAAATCATGTTAGAGGATCATTCCTTATTAAAAATCCTACAACTTTGGAACAAATAGAATTAATGATTAAAAATGAATTTAGCTTTATTAATACTTTTAACCAATCACCTATGTTGAGAAACAATGTAGAAAGACCAAAATTTGGCAATGGGCAACCTCCACAGAAGTTCCCATCACAAACATTCCCATCAACATCATTTAATCCCAGACAACCACCTCAATACCAGAGAGCTAACCCAAATTTTGCACCTAGACAAAATATAAAAAATTATTATGAGACGAAACGATTTAATCCAAAACCTATGACACAACAAACACGAATCACACAACCAATGTCTACACAAACAATCAGACATAATAATAACATAGAAGAAATAGACTTAGACGAAATAGATTTCGATACGGAACAAGCATTTTATAAACAAATAGATGAAGAGTTAAACAACGAAAGATTAGAGAAAGAAAAACAAAAGAAAATCTATGAAGATTCTTTTTTAGATTTAGAGACACAGATAGAAGAGATACAGTAGTAATGTCTTCTATAACAACGAATTTACCAGCATTAAAAATTAATCCATATGTCATACTGTTCGATACAGGCTCTTCAATAAACTTTATACACCCGGATTTAGTAAAACAATTTAAAGTAAAAACATATAATGAAAAATTAACTTTTAAAACAGTAAACGGAAAATCTAATTGCGATAAATATACAATAATAAAAATTCATAAAAAACCTTTAAAATGTTATGTTTATAAATTTCACAAAACATATAATATATTACTCGGAATAGAAGCATTTAAAATATTAAATATACAACTAAACTTTAAAGATAATAAAGTAAAATTAGACGACAAAATATATAAATTAGAAGAATTAACAAATTTAAAAGCAGAAACAAATAATATACAAATTAGAAATAATCACTTAAACAATATAGAAAAAAGAGAATTAGATGAACTTATAAACACATACACAGATCTGTTTCCAAATGAAAACGAAAATCTAACCTGCACTACCACCATAGAACACAAAATTCATGTAACAAATGAAACGCCGGTATATACAAAGAATTACCGACTTCCACAAATTTACGAAAAAGACATCGACGAACATGTAGAAAAATTATTAGATAATAAAATAATACAAAAATCATTTTCACCCTGGTCATCCCCTATTTGGATCGTACCAAAAAAATTAGACGCTTCAGGAAAACAAAAAACTAGAATGGTAATAGATTTCAGAAAATTAAATTCAGTAACGAAAGACGATAAATACCCAATACCCAACATTGATACAATATTCGATCACATCGGACCTTCCGAATACTTTACAACCTTAGATTTACACTCAGGATTCCATCAGATAAAAATGAATAAAAATGATAGAGAAAAAACAGCTTTTTCTACAAGTTCTGGACACTACGAATATATTAGAATGCCTTTTGGACTTAAAAACGCACCTGCCACATTTCAACGAATGATTAATGAAGCATTAGGCGAATTAATAAATAAAATTTGTTTAGTATATATGGACGACATTATAATATTTGGCAAAAACTTAGAAGAACATTTAAAAAATATAAGACTAGTATTCGAAAAACTACGTCAAGCAAATTTTAAAATACAAATAGATAAGTCAGAATTTTTACAACAAGAAGTTAAATTTTTAGGATATAAAATTAATCAAACCGGACTAACAACAGATGAAAAGAAAATAGAGACAATAAAAAATTTAAATTTACCAAAAACACAAAAAGAAATAAAACAATTCTTAGGAACTTTAGGATGGTACAGACGATTCATACCTAATTACGCAAACTTGACAAAACCTTTTACACAATGTCTAAGAAAAAATGTTAAAATAGATATAGATGACGAAAATTATAAAAATGCATTTGAACAATGTAAAAATACCTTAATAAAATCCCCAATATTACAAAACCCAGACTTTAACAAAGAATTTATATTAACTACAGACGCAAGCGACTTTGCAATAGGCGCTATATTAGCACAAAAAACAGACGATAAAGAATTACCTATATGTTACGCCTCTAAAACTTTAAATAAAGCAGAACAGAATTACAGTACAATAGAAAAGGAATTAAAAGCCATAGTATGGGCAGTTAGAAATTTTAGACCATATATTTACGGACGGAAGTTTACCATAAAAACCGATCATAAACCTTTAATCTGGTTATTCAACATGAAAAACCCGAATCAAAAACTAATTAGATGGAAAATAGAATTGAGTGAATATAACTTTGAGATAAACTATTTACAAGGTAAAGAGAATGTCGTTGCAGATCTACTATCCAGACAGAAACCGAAATTTAAATTTAATAATTTAATAGGAGATGTATTAGAACAAAACCCCATCGCACATTGTATATCAAAAGACTGTGAAATGTCACGAGGTCTGGCCGAACAAATAAATTTAAAATATGATTGTAAAGACTTTTGCAAAGAACGAAATAATAAAAATATCATTATTCAAAAAATAAATAATAAAATAATATTTCACTTGATTACAAAAATAAATCATTTCGATAAACCATTATTAAAAAATTTAGACAAACCCTTAAAAGAGTTAAGAGATTACATGATTATAAACGAACTACCCATAATAAATATCCCAAAATTAGGATGTGGTTTAGACAAATTAGAATGGGAAAAAGTAAGAGAAAAAATAAACAAAATATTTGAAGATACTAATATAGAAATAAACGTTTTCACATTACCCGACGTTAACCATAATGAAACAGAAAATAGTAGCGAACAAAATAATATAGATCAAGAAGAAGATAATCAAACGGTACACAGCGCAAATGAGAATCCCATAGCAGGAATAAAATATTTAGATGAGAGAATTAATATAGCTGACAATCAAATAATAATTTATAAAATAGACAGGGACACTGAAATAAAAATAGAAAAATATTTTGATAATAAAAAACAAAGACTTATTTGTAAATTTAATAAAGTAACTTTTAAACAAGACGTTATAGATTTTATAAAAACTTATCTCACCCCAAAAATTAGATATTTAGCCTTATTTCAAAAAGATTTAGATAAAGAAGAATTACAAGAAAATTTCCAACCAAATTCTATAAATATCATAGCGTGTACAAAATTAGTAAACAACGTAGAAAATAACGAGGAACAATTAGAAATTATACATGACTTTCACACAGGTCTTACAAATCATAGAGGAATCTTAGCCACAATAAGAGAACTAAAAGAAAAATATTATTGGCCAAACATGAATAAAGACATTCAAGAATATATAAACAACTGTGAAACGTGCCGATGTAATAAATATGAAAGAAAACCTATAAAAACAACCGACAATCTTACAATAACACCAAGCACACCATTTGAAATGATAAACATAGACTTGTTATCACTAAATAAAGAACCTTACTTGACGATATTAGATCAGTTCTCCAAGCACGCACAGATTATCAAGGTCGAAAATAAGAGCGCAAAACAAATAACAGATAAATTAAGAATATATTTTGAAACATACAAAATACCGAAAGAAATAATAATGGACAATGGTACGGAATTTAATAACACATTAATGAAAGACCTCTTAAGTAAAAAGAAAATTAAATTACATATAACTTGCGTTAATAACCCTAAAAGTAATGCAGTGGAAAGACTTCACTCAACATTAATAGAACAATTGAGAATATTACACTCGAGACCAGACACTAAAAACATAGCAATGTCAGAAAAAATACGAATAGCCACACTAGCGTATAATAATACAAAACATAGTACAACACAACTAAGCCCAGTTGAAATACTTTTCGGAATATCAAATGAAAACATTTTTATAAAAACAGATCAATCCAAATTAAGAGAAAATTATGAAGAACAACAAAGGAAAATTAAGCATATTATAAAAGATAGAATAGAAAGAGAAAAATTAAAACAAAATATAGAAAATGACAATCCTTTAGAATTAAAAGATAAAGTATACGTTAAACAGAATCCTAGAATTATTCATAAAATAAAGAAACCAATATACAGAAAATATTCAGTTAAAAATTATAACCCTTTATTAGGAAAAATTAAAATATTAGATAAAAAGAATAGAAGTAAAAATATAAAAATAAATCAATTAAAAATTAAATAAAAATTTCAGATGTCAAGGACAAATTCAAGATATCTCGAACAATAATGGATTCCACCTTGCCGAACTAGGTGAATGCAAAATCAAGACTGGTGAACAACTAATATACTATAACTACAACATAAATCCCATCTATGAAGAATTCCTAAAATTAAGAACAAATAGAGATAATCTATTAAAGAATATAAAACCCTATAATGAAACATTCCAAACATACATTAATATTTTAAATTATAACTATTTAGACTTAAATAATCAAATTCAAAAACTATTTAACAAAAGACAAAAACGCGGACTTATAAACGGATTAGGCTCCATTGTTAAATCAATAACAGGAAATTTAGATTCTACGGATAGTCAAAGATATGAAGAAATGTTTAATAAATTAAAAACAAATCAAGAAATATTACAAGAACAGAATGATGAAGTCATTAAACATAATAAAGATATGACAAATAAATTTAATACACAATTAGAAAATGTCAGACATAATGAAAAAGAATTAACACGTCAAATTGAGAGCATAATTCATGCTTTAAAAGGAAATTTAGATTGGAAATTACAAATAGATATGGAAAGTAAATTCCAGAAATTAATATTAATAATAATGAATTTAAATGAATTAACAAAACAGATAGAAACAAGTTTAACCTTTTGCTCACTACACAAATTAGATGTCAGTATAATATCTTACGATTAAAGGACTAGAAAGCAATAACCAGCCAGCGAGAACACTAGTAAAGAATATGATAAAAGAGGAACTAAAGATGGAAGTAGAAATCAATGATGCATATGCAATCAAAACAAAAGATGATAAAACAATCATAATAGCAGAAGTTAACAGCAGAGAAGATAAAGCAAACATAATGAAGAATAAGAAACTACTAACAGAAAAAAAATCTACATCGAAAACGAATCGACGCCGGAAGAAAGGAAAATACAGGCAGGCTTAAGAAAGGCAGCAAAAGAAGAAAGAAAGAACGGCAAAGAAGTCAAAATAAAATATAATAAAATGATTATTGACGGAATTACCTACAAGTGGAACCCGGAAAATGATACCCTAGAAGAAGAAAAAGAGCAAGAAATCCCAAAAAACGGAAATGGAAAAAAGTAACAAAGACCTCGGAGCTGGACAAAATACGGGAAAAAGACAAGGCTATTAAAAAGGACACGAACAAGGAAAACTCAACAGCTATAGAACAAACGACAGAAGTAAAAACTAAAAATATTTTGAACAACGTACATAATAATACTAAACAAAGCAAAAGTAGACAACGGAAAAAACAAATGACAAATGAAATTGACCCTAGAGAACATATTTTTGTGGCATGCTGGAATGTAAGGACTATGGCCGAAATAAGTAAAACATTCCAAATATCTAGAGAAATGGATAAATATAATATCAAAATAATGGGAATAAGTGAAGCAAGGTGGAATGGGATTGGGAGTACTAAACTAGCTGATGGAAATTATATAATTTTCTCTGGAAATACAGAAGAAAACGCAAAAAAAGAAAAAGGAGTTGCAATAATGATAAAACAGGAGATAACTAAGACACTAATAACCTGGGAAGGAGTGTCCGAAAGAATCATATGGGCAAGATTTAGAACTAAATTTAGAAACATTATCATCATTAACATATATGCGCCAACTGATACTAGTGAACCAAATGAAAAATATGATTTCTATGACAAACTACAAGCAACAATTACAAAACTAAATAAATTGTATAAAAGAGATATAAAACTAATAATTGGCGATTGGAACGCTAAAATAGGTAACGACAATGAAGGAAAGGAGGAAGTGATGGGGAAACATGGAATAGGAAACATAAATGATAACGGCGAAAGAATGGTTGACTTCTGCTACATGAATAACTTTATAATTGGGGGTACCTTCTTCGAACACAAAAATATACACAAGGAAACATGGATATCCCCTTGTGGACGATACAAGAACCAAATACATCACATTACGATTGATAAGAAATGGAAAAACTCATTAAAAGACGTTCGAGCATGTAGAGGAGCAGACATTGCATCGGACCACATGATGGTTAGAGCAAAAATCCAAATAAGCCTCAAAAATAATAAACAATATACCCAAAAACGGAAAAAATTTGATACTAGACAACTGAACGAAAACGATGAAACTAAAGAAATATTCCAAGACAAATTTCGCCAAAAAATAGGAAAATTAGAAGAACTAAAAAAACAAAGCACCGAAGAATTGTGGCAAATCTACAAAGAAACAATGCTGAAAACAGCGGAATCAGTTCTAGGAGGGAAAAATAAAACAAATAAACCATGGATATCCTTAGATACTGTCAATAAAATAACAGCAAGGAAGGAAATAAAATTGAAATTACTACAAAGTACAAGTGTAAACGAGAAGGAAATACTAGAAAGATTGTATAAAAGTAAAAACAAGGAAGTTAAAAAAGGCGCTAGAAATGATAAAAGACAATATATAGAAGAACTATTACAAGAAGCCGAAGAAGCTGCTAATAGATATGATCTAAATAAATTATATAAAATAACAAAGACCATAAGCGGACAAAAACCCACTCAAATTAAGAAGCTAAAAGATAAAACAGGATGCCTATGTGAAACGGAAGAGGAAATAAAAAACAGATGGATAGGATATTTCACTGAGATATACAAAAGCGAAATTAATACCGGAAACATAACCATATTGGAAAAAGAAATAATTCAACCTATAACACTAAATGAAGAAGAATTCAGTAGGAAAGAAATTGAAATCGCAATAAGAAAATTGAAGGATAATAAAGCAGCAGGAGTAGATGACATCCCAGCAGAATTGATTAAGGCCGATATGGAAACATCAATAGAAATACTGCATATACTTATAAACAAAATTTGGACCGAAGAAAATATACCACAGGACTGGACCACGGGTATAATAATAAAAATTCCGAAAAAGGGTGACCTAACCGAATGCGGCAATTGGAGACCAATTACACTACTATGTACAGCAAGTAAGGTATTATGTAGAGTGATACTAGAAAGAATGAAGGTCGGAATAGATGGAAGACTAAGAGAGAATCAAGCTGGCTTTAGGGCAGGACGATCTTGTGTCGATCAAATTAATACGCTTAGGATAATACTAGAAGAAAAAAAGGAAAGAGAAGATGGAATACACATAGCTTTTATAGATTTTTTAAAGGCTTTTGATAACGTAAATAGAGCAAAGATGTGGAATATACTAACGCAATACGGAATACCATCCAAATATATAAAAATAATCCGTCTACTATACGAGAACTACGTAGCGAAAATAGAGCACGAAGGTTCATTGACGAAGGAAATAAAAATAAACACCGGAGTCAGACAAGGCTGCATCCTATCACCTATACTGTTCTTAATAGTAATTGACTGGGTAATGGGAAAGGTAACAGAAAACAAGACAGGCATAACATGGAACCCGTTCCAGAAATTAGAGGACCTGGAATTTGCCGATGACATATGCTTGCTAACAGAAAAGAAACAACATCTACAGGAGAAAATAGACAAACTAACAACCACCGCAAAAGAAGTCGGATTAGAGATAAACAAAAAAAAGACGAAAATACTGACTAGTGCAAAAAATAGGATACAAAAAATAAATATAGACAAGGAAAATCTAGAAGAGACTGAAGAATTCTGCTATCTGGGAAGTATACTAACGATAAATGGGGGAACCCAAGCAGATATTGAGAGAAGAATTTCGCAAGCTAGGAAATCTTTTAATATGTTACGGAAAATTTGGACAACACAGAGCATGTCAGAAAATACCAAACTGAGACTATTCAAGACAAACGTCAAAACGACACTCTTGTACGGGGCAGAAACATGGTCTCTAACAAAGTTCCATATAAAAAAATTGCAAACTTTCATCAATAAATGCATCAGGATGATCTGTAATATACACTGGCCCGAAAAGATAACAAACGCAGAATTACTAATACGAGCGAAAGAAGAAGAAGTAGAAAAAACAATAAAACGACAAAAATGGAAGTGGATAGGACATACACTAAGGAAACCACCAACGAGCATTACAAGGCAGACGTATGAATATAATGCAATGGGAAAAAGACATAAAGGAAGACCAGCAAACACATGGAGAAGAAACATACTACATGAACTACAAAATGTAAACATGAGCTGGAACGAAGCTAAGAAAAAGGCAACGGATAGAGAAAGTTGGAAAACCCTCATACAACAAATAATAGACAACGCTAATTAATCTGTGACACTCACTAGAAATAACTTGTGGAAAAACAAATAACAATAATAATAGTAAATAATTAAAGGAACAAATAAACAGTGTTATTCACTTAAAAGTGGAAGTAACTATAAACCAGACTTATATTAAAAGTGCATAGGGTTAGCAACCCTATCAATGAAAGGACAAGCTGTGAAACGCAATCGCGCCCTACGCTCCCCAGAGGAGTATCAGGAAGAAGAAGAAGAAGATAATATCTTACGAAAATTTAAAACAAACTACACAAAATAACGACATTTGGAATTTAAACGAACTAATAGAAACCCATTGTAAATACTATAACGGAGAAATATACTTCATAATATCAATACCAACCTTCTCCCAAGAATCCTTCAAATTAAACCAGTTTACCCCATTACCCATGATTCAGAATGATAGATTTATAATAATGAGTGAACCTCAACAATTATATTTTATACAAGATAAGACTTATAAAATAAGTGAATGTAGTTATATTAAGAATAAATACTTGTGTATTACACAGTTTATAGAAATAAGTAAATGTATGGGAAATATATTAAATAAACAGAAGGATGATGATTGCAAATACCATAATATTGAGAAAAAGAATACTTTTGAATTAATTCAAAATACAAACGAACTAATTATGATTAGTCCAAATAAGCAAGAAATTCAAATGAACTGTAACGAAATAAAAATAAAAAGAAATATTCAAGGAATCTATAAGATAAAAATTAACCAAAAATGTCAAATAAATAATTTCACATTTAAAAGAATTTTACAAAAATATAAAGAAATTGAATTTAAAACATTTGAGAAGGAATTAATAAGTTCAAAATTTAATGATACTAAATTACAGAATATCTCTGATATTATATTAAATGAACCAAAAATTACAAAAATAAAAGAAATCAAAATTGAAAATAGCAGTCATCACTCTTATATAATATATGTTATAATATTCATATTAATAAGTTGTTATATTTTAAGAAAATATGTATTACCTAGAATAAATATATATAGAAATGAAAGAAAGTTAAAAAGGGTAAAAACAGTAAGGAAAAAGCTAAGTGAATTAGCTATGCAAGAACAAATATAATGAAAAAACTAAAAGGGGAGGAATTATGTACCTTGAACCTGTTTGTTTCATTACATTAGTCATAACACCATCTGACATAAGTTGACTCATTTAAGAGATAAGAGAAATGTATAAATAGGTTAGTTTAGTGAATAAGCACGCTCTTGTATCGTAGACTCTGCACAGTCAAGTACTGTGACACATATGTAACCACATATACAAATTATAATAAAGTTATAATATTATTAAAGATTTTAGTATTCTTTTTAAAAAACTTAAAATCGAATACTCAAAATTTAATTTGCATATAAAACCATTCCACCCTTTCCTTTTATAACAACTAACGCTATACACTATTGATGTTTGTAATTAAAAACACATTATAATTTAAAATTTCCGTAAGTACCATATTAACATATTGGTCATTATTTTAGCATGTACGCATCAAGTTAGTTAAAAGGAAATAAATGTTAAATTTAATAAAAATAAATATTTTAGTGTTAAAACATAAAAATCATATTTTATTTAAAATAAATATGTTAAATAATTAACCTAATTTTACTTTTTTAAACCATATGGATCACTATTAACGCTATCTACTAACCTACGTTTCATGAACTGAATTTTAAAAGTCTTTGATTAATTTTTTGTAATTACACTATGATTCACTGTACATCTTATATTATTAGAACTTATTACTAATTTATCCTGCATATTATTTAAAACTAAGTTTTTCATGGCATTAAAATTAATAATTTTGAATTTTTTAAGTTTAGCGTGAAACCTTTCACTTTTCAAATAATAATAATAAAGTACATAATATTGAACTTTTACTATATCGTTTACAGTCATTTTGAATGAAAAAGAAATATAATAATGTTTAAAAAGTCTTGCAATTGTTCTATCACTCGACACTTGTTTAATACATTTTGGTGATATTTTATGACATTTTATTTAGGTATTTTGAATATGATTTGTGAAATATATTTTTGTTTGTACCTAGTAAAATGATTTTATATTTTGATTATCCTTATTCGAAATAAATAATTGAATTTTATTGAGTACTGCTTCAAGAAAATATGAAATGAATATTATAATAACGTGAAAATATTCTTTCTATTTGAAATTAAGTGTAAATAAAAGATTTTGAATATCTAGTAAAATTATTTGATATTTTACTTAGCTATTTTGAATAAATAACCAGTGAGGAAATAGTTAATTTGAGTAATTCTGTAAACAATTGTCTGTAAAATATATTGGAATAAAAGATTATGATTCTAGGAAATAAGTTGGATTCATAGATTTATGCCCGGTATTAGAAACGACAAATAAGTTTACTTCCAAAGTAAATTATGTATATGCCATAATATAAATAAACTTGATTAGAATTTGTTGATTAAATTAAATTTACTATAGAAGTAATTTTATTCTGTCCTTTATAATACTGAGCATGAGTTGAATTATAATTTTGTAAAAAAAATTTCTATATTTTTTAACCCGTAAATAGTAAATTTGTTTGATATTTATGTTCGTATTTTGAATATGATTTGTGGAACCATTAATTCTAAATAAAAAATATACCAAATAATAATAGCTGCAGACTGTTGAGTTAAAAATCTTGCAAAAATTTTTTCGTATTTTCGAATATAATCTGTAAAATTTATTTGTAAATAATATTTTTGTGGATAAATAAATGATAAAATTATGTCATACTTTATTTACTTATTTTTAATAAATACTTTAGGTTTATTGAAAGACTTGTAACCTACAAGAAACATTACCGACTTCGTACAATATGAAATATATATGTATGAATGCAAAAGCTTTAGAAACGAAAAGATTAAGAACATGATGTGTTTTACTACCAATATGTTTTTGATGACTTAAATATAAAATATTTAAACGTTATAACTACTTGACTTCAACAGTTGATTCAAACTATTTGGATAATTTTAAATAAATGATAATCATGTTATATTATTTGTTGATTACTACAGAATTTGTGGAATTTCTTTTAAAATAATTACTATTATTCTTTAATGATAAAATATTTTTGTAAAAGGACATGTATATCGACTACATATAACTTGTCATAATGAAAGTGTCTCTATTTTTTACTTGTTTTATAATATTGTCAAATTTAGCGTAAATTACACAGTTTATAGTTTGAGTATGAGTTAGCAAATTTGGTAAATTGAATCGCCGGCGAAAACATTACCATAGAATGTTATTTAGTAATGACACACTAATCAATGTTTATTACATAGGGATGAGTTAAGGGTATTTAACGGTAATTGTATTTTTATAAGTACCTACTTACATGTAGAAAAATAATTTTGATCATTATATTTATAGCTTTAAAATTATGTTTTAAGAGCCGTATATAATGAAATATTAAATACCCATTTGAGACATAGTTGTAATTACTATAAGTTCAATTAAGCGGAATTAAATACATAAACATCGACTTGTACTCGTTGTACGATAAGAATGTCGAACATAGATTTTCAACATCATATAGTTTACTTTTCGTGCTCTGTATACTTCTTTACATTTCTTACCATGGCTTGTGAATTTGGCAACGACAGCCTTATAATATCGCCTGCTGGGGTTGTTACTCGTTTGGAAATTGAGACTGCGCTGGTTTTCGAACGATATGTATTTAAGCGCTGATGACATGAACAGACTTAGATTAACCCTTGAAACAGTAGAAACTGTCAGTTTTGCGATGCTGTATAATCAACATCTTCACGACAACAATGATCGCCTCATAGGTAGTGACCCCTATCACATTAAATAGTGTTCGACGGGTGTTTTTAACGGTAGGGGTCAATCCTAATTCGGTACCTACAGTGGTTTTAAGGTTCGTGGCGATAAGGTGAAAAGACGTTATATAGACATTACAGATGTTGTTAGACTTTTAGTTTAATGAAAAATATAAAAAATTCAATACAAAAAATATATATATAATATAGGAATACATATTTTTACCAGAAAATAGTGAAAAGTAAAATTGCTTGTCACGTGACGACTTACACATTGCATACAAAATTTTACCTACCTAATAATGAAATATTTTTTTTGCTAAATATAGAACGGATATGTATCAGTCATCAATCTGCATGCAATATCTTTAAGATTAAAAGCGAAATTTCATTCAATTTTGATAAAGAAGAATTACTTACTGTACTATTCCAATCTAGACGATTTTAAAGAAATTATCTTGAAGTTAGTGAAATATT
Organism: Pterostichus madidus; assembly: GCA_911728475.2. NCBI lineage: Eukaryota > Metazoa > Arthropoda > Insecta > Coleoptera > Carabidae > Pterostichus > Pterostichus madidus. Next base: position 13,188,400 of record OU452311.1, read on the forward strand.
TTAAAATAACATAGAACAATGTGCAAGCAATCAACAAACAAACCATAGCAACGCCGTAATACATCATTCTCGAGTAATATCATTATAATTTTATAAATTTTGATAATATTTTAGTGATTTACTAAATCGCACAGTTGTAAGAAAAATGTTGTTTATAACACGTGCCGAAAAAAGTTACGTGCTCGTACAGATTTCTGCACTTGCACGTAAGTTGTAAGAAAAATGTTGTTTATAACACGTGCCGATTACGTGCAAGTGCAGCATCGCAAAACTGACAGTTTCTACTGTTTCAAGGGTTAATCTAAGTCTGTTCATGTCATCAGCGCTTAAATACATATCGTTCGAAAACCAGCGCAGTCTCAATTTCCAAACGAGTAACAACCCCAGCAGGCGATATTATAAGGCTGTCGTTGCCAAATTCACAAGCCATGGTAAGAAATGTAAAGAAGTATACAGAGCACGAAAAGTAAACTATATGATGTTGAAAATCTATGTTCGACATTCTTATCGTATAACGAGTACAAGTCGATGTTTATGTATTTAATTCCGCTTAATTGAACTTATAGTAATTACAACTATGTCTCAAATGGGTATTTAATATTTCATTATATACGGCCCTTAAAACATAATTTTAAAGCTATAAATATAATGATCAAAATTATTTTTCTACATGTAAGTAGGTACTTATAAAAATACAATTACCGTTAAATACCCTTAACTCATCCCTATGTAATAAACATTGATTAGTGTGTCATTACTAAATAACATTCTATGGTAATGTTTTCGCCGGCGATTCAATTTATCAAATTTGCTAACTCATACTCAAACTATAAACTGTGTAATTTACGCTAAATTTGACAATATTATAAAACAAGTAAAAAATAGAGACACTTTCATTATGACAAGTTATATGTAGTTGATATACATGTCCTTTTACAAAAATATTTTATCATTAAAGAATAATAGTAATTATTTTAAAAGAAATTCCACAAATTCTGTAGTAATCAACAAATAATATAACATGATTATCATTTATTTAAAATTATCCAAATAGTTTGAATCAACTGTTGAAGTCAAGTAGTTATAACGTTTAAATATTTTATATTTAAGTCATCAAAAACATATTGGTAGTAAAACACATCATGTTCTTAATCTTTTCGTTTCTAAAGCTTTTGCATTCATACATATATATTTCATATTGTACGAAGTCGGTAATGTTTCTTGTAGGTTACAAGTCTTTCAATAAACCTAAAGTATTTATTAAAAATAAGTAAATAAAGTATGACATAATTTTATCATTTATTTATCCACAAAAATATTATTTACAAATAAATTTTACAGATTATATTCGAAAATACGAAAAAATTTTTGCAAGATTTTTAACTCAACAGTCTGCAGCTATTATTATTTGGTATATTTTTTATTTAGAATTAATGGTTCCACAAATCATATTCAAAATACGAACATAAATATCAAACAAATTTACTATTTACGGGTTAAAAAATATAGAAATTTTTTTTACAAAATTATAATTCATCTCATGCTCAGTATTATAAAGGACAGAATAAAATTACTTCTATAGTAAATTTAAATTAATCAACAAATTCTAATCAAGTTTATTTATATTATGGCATATACATAATTTACTTTGGAAGTAAACTTATTTGTCGTTTCTAATACCGGGCATAAATCTATGAATCCAACTTATTTCCTAGAATCATAATCTTTTATTCCAATATATTTTACAGACAATTGTTTACAGAATTACTCAAATTAACTATTTCCTCACTGGTTATTTATTCAAAATAGCTAAGTAAAATATCAAATAATTTTACTAGATATTCAAAATCTTTTATTTACACTTAATTTCAAATAGAAAGAATATTTTCACGTTATTATAATATTCATTTCATATTTTCTTGAAGCAGTACTCAATAAAATTCAATTATTTATTTCGAATAAGGATAATCAAAATATCAAATCATTTTACTAGGTACAAACAAAAATATATTTCACAAATCATATTCAAAATACCTAAATAAAATGTCATAAAATATCACCAAAATGTATTAAACAAGTGTCGAGTGATAGAACAATTGCAAGACTTTTTAAACATTATTATATTTCTTTTTCATTCAAAATGACTGTAAACGATATAGTAAAAGTTCAATATTATGTACTTAATTATTATTATTTGTAAAGTGAAAAGTTTCACGCTAAACTTAAAAAATTCTAAATTATTAATTTTAATGCCATGAAAAACTTAGTTTTAAATAATATGCAGGATAAATTAGTAATAAGTTCTAATAATATAAGATGTACAGTGAATCATAGTGTAATTACAAAAAATTAATCAAAGACTTTTAAAATTCAGTTCATGAAACGTAGGTTAGTAGATAGCGTTAATAGTGATCCATATGGTTTAAAAAAGTAAAATTAGGTTAATTATTTAATATATTTATTTTAAATAAAATATGATTTTTATGTTTTAACACTAAAATATTTATTTTTATTAAATGTAACATTTATTTCCTTTTAACTAACTTGATGCGTACATGCTAAAATAATGACCAATATGTTAATATGGTACTTACGGAAATTTTAAATTATAATGTGTTTTTAATTACAAACATCAATAGTGTATAGCGTTAGTTGTTATAAAAGGAAAGGGTGGAGTGGTTTTATATGCATTGTAAATGTACATTTTGAGCGTTTCACAATTCTAGTATTTTCAAAGATGGCATCAAAAGTTCAAGAATCGCAAAAACTACTTTATCCAATTCAACATTATGAAGTTCCGTGTTCCGAATGTTGGGATGATGTAGATGAGCCAATTTCAAAAGTTCAAGATTCACAAAAATTACTTCATCCAGTTCAATATTATGAAGTTCCGTATTCCGAATATTGGGATGATGTAGATTAGCCAACCTATAAACCGATGGAAAGTGTTATTAATAAATTAGTGCTGATACCACCATCAGGAATCACATCGAAAAAGCAGAAGAAAGCTTTCTACAACGCCGAAAGAAACAGATGGAAGAACTTAAAAACAAATCTTGGCGAAGAAAGTAAATGTCTGGAACCGCTACATCCTATTCAAAAGTATGTAGTCCACACCGCCGAGTCCTGGGATGAAGTAGATGAACCCACCTATAAACTCGTGAATAATAACAAACCCGTGTTGATTCCACCGCCAGGAAACATGTCCAAAAAGCAGAGGAAAGTCTTTTACCTCTCCGAAAGGAATAGATGGAAGGATTTGTAAAAAAATAAATAAAATATTATTTGTGTATTGCAATTGTATATTATGTAATAAAAATTTGTTTAAAATTACAGAGTTTCATTAAAATAATAATTAAACATAAACCTTACAACTTCATCATTTTCAGATTGATTATATGTATTAAATAATTTGACAAAATTATTATAACTCAACTAATTCTATTAATCTAGCTTGTTTACTGGAATCATAATCTTTCATTTCAATATATTTTACAGATCATTTTTGTTACGGAATTGCTCTAATTGTCTATTTCATCACTGGTTATTTATTCAAAATAGGTAAGTAAAATTTTAAATAATTTTACTAGATAATTATTTATACTTTTTTCAATTAGCTATATTATTTTCAAATTTTTTTTTCAATTATCGGAAATATTAAACCTAATTATTATTATTTCAACAAAACTAGTCGTTAGCATATATACAAGAATTGCTTTCTTCTAAAAGTATTCTTTCGTATTATAAAACGGTTCATCTTATTTATATGATGTCTATGTCATTTAGTCTCTTGTCAATCAATTGTAGAAATTTTGACTAAGTTGCACAATTTGTATAACGTAGATATTTTCTTCTTCCAATTACATTCATGTCAAATGGTAAAGATAAAATACATTATTTTACCCAAAATAATCCGCTAAGAATTGTTTTACTTTATAGATATAACGATTATCTTGAATTTTGTTACAATTTTCAAACTTTTTTATTACACTTATTTCAAATAACAAGACTATTTTCCCGTAAATTTAATGTACACTTCATATGTTCTTGTTACAGTACTCAATAAAATTCAATAATTATTCAAAATATAGATAAATAAAATATCAAATTATTTTACTAGGTACTTATAAATAAAAATATTATATATAACTATATTTCACAAATCATATTCAAAATACATTAATAAACTGTCAAAAAATATCACCAAAATATATTAAACAAAGGTGGAGTTTTAGAGTTGTTGCAAGACTTCAAAACATAAAGTATTTATTAAAAATACGTGAATACAGTATTAAATAATTTTATTACTCTTTTATTTTTACCCTTATTTCAATTACTGTTAGATAGTCGACTATCTGACTTTTTAGGGCGAACATATAAATTTAAATTCATGTTTATTTTGACAATTGTAGCTTCGTAATTATTTTTTCATTTTGTTATATGTTCGCCCTAAATAAGAAATAAGAATTTTAACTCAACCTTTGTATGTTGTTTTTCACTTTATTTAACGTTCTTTGACCTGAAGATGGCCATAACTTTGGCCGAAACGTCGTTGTAATACTTCAATAAATTTATATACAACTTCAAGCCTTTTGTCCATTACTACCTTACAGATAAGAATTATATTCTTCAAAATACACTTGGGCAGTTTACAGATCAACTATGGAAAGAGGAAAGAAGGAAACGACTTACTGCCTCAAATTTCGGAAAGATTTGCAAAAAACGGAAAGGTACATCAACTGCAAATATAGTGAAAAATTTGCTTTATAGTTCATTCACTGGCAGTAAAGCTACAGAATATGGAATCAAAAATAAAAGCAAGGCCGTAGCGATGCTAGAAGAAAAAATTAATAAAAAAATTAATAAAAGTGGATTTTATATTCATGAAGAGATACCATTTCTGGGTGCGTCACCAGATGGAATAATAGGAGATGACGAAATATGCGAAATAAAATGTCCAGTCAGTGCCCAAAGTATGACTATAAAAGATGCAATAGAAAAAAAAGTTATAACATTTTTAAAATCAAAAGATGGTAAAATTTGTTTAAAAGAAAATGATAATTACATGTATCAGGTACAAGGACAATTAAATATTTGTAATAAAAATGCATGCTATTTTATGGTGTACACGAACATTGAAAAAATTAATAGATCCAATTCATTTTGGCAAGATAAAATTATACCAAAAGTAACAAATTTTTATCTCAACTCACTTTTACCAGAAATTATTAATTCGAGGTATAGTCGCGGCTTACCTATTAGAGAAATTTTTTAATAAATTACTAATTTATGCCACGGTTATGTTTTTCTATGTTACTATTAATTATATTGATATATATTAAATGGTCTTTAAATAAATGAGCATTTATTTTCATTTTGTGTGTTTTTATGTCTTGACGACTAGTTTGTGTATTATAAAACCTGAATAAATATTATTATTATTACCTATATAATTACAATTTTTTGCGTCTATCTGCCCTTATTTTAAAATAACATTAAAATCTTAATCAAATACTTACATATTAAGTTTTACGAAATTATAAAGTGACAAAACTTAATATTTTATTATTATCTTCATTCTAACAAAATTTGAACAAATTTATTTATCTAGAACTGGAAATAAAAGCATACAAATTTCAAGCGGTTTTACACTGAGTACGGAACGGCCTTAAGTAGGGTTTCTTGTGGTCCTAACAAGAATGTGGATCTGTATAGAATAGTGGAAAGGCGCGCGTTTAAAAACTATACAAACGTGAAGATTTTCAAGAAAATTATTTTAAATCGTAAGAAATATTTCTTTATGACAACATAAAAACTAAAATTTAATAAAATATAGTATTTTATTTGATATTATAATACAAAAATAAAAAAATTAAAAAATTTACATACAATATTATTTCAATTATAAATAATCATATATAAAGTATATTATTTTATAAGGACCTAAAGTGATACTTTTTGTGCGCCCGTCCGTTATCTACAAATGAGGCACAAAACGTCATTTTCAATCCACATAAAATATGCTATTTACGGTAAACTAAAGAAATTCCTTGATTTTAATGAGCGTCAGGTAGAGTATTAGACAGAAAAATCTAACTTTAACTGTTTCTATAGATTCTGATATGGTATAGCTTTTTATATACTATTTTTCGCTTTCTCCATTATTGCAGTTTATGCCACTTATATATCAATATTTCTAGTTATGACGAATTAGAAGTTTCATTTAATAAGTTATTTATATGCATAAAAATATTTCCCAATATGCATAAATGCACCAGATAACCCGATTTTCCGTCCCACTGAATTAATCAGGTTATTTGAACTTTTTTTTAATTTCTTATTTTACTCGTTTCTGCGGCATATACCGGATCGACATGCTTCTTTCTTTTCGTGAATCAACTATTTCTGGAGCAAGTTCTTTTACATAAAATTTCTTTAATATTGGAAACATCCATTGAACAAACTCTTCATCAATTTTTATTGTCTGTACTTCTATAACCTGAGGTGTCAAATTAATAAAATCTCATTCCTTTCGTCCAGTTATGAATTTTATTTTGATGAAATGTTTGAGGTTAGAAATGAATTACTTTCTAAAACCGTATAATTAGATACTTTTATGTAGAAAATATCGTTTATTGAAAGATAAATAATACATTTCAATATTACACATAATCCTGTTCCAGTAGTATGGTCTCCTAGAACTGATAAAATATTTTATTATAATAAAGTACCCATGACTTTGAATATTATAATATCATATAACATGAAAAACTAAACTAGACATATTTCAAACCACAAATTATGAAATACTTATATTTTCATGTAAATCTGTATCTAGTAGATCTTGACACACATGATTATGACAGCTGTCATCCTTCCAGATCATTTTAACGCTGAGTTTACGTTGAAGCCCACATCACATGTGGAGAATGAGAATTTCGAGATATAGCAATAACAAATTCAAATTTCAAAAAAATATTTCCTACATTTAATCTCATCCAAATTAAGAAACAAGTAGTACTACATAATCTCTGAACATTCAGCTTTTTGATATGTGTATGGACAAGAATGTTTAATCTTTATAATAGAAATAAATTGGAATTGAAGTGTAAGAGATCATAATATCAAAATTTTAGATCTGATTTTCTCAAAAATCCTTCCTACGATTTTGATTAAAAAAAAATGGTATATTTAAGAATATGGTCTTCTATAACATAGTAAATTTTTATCTAATTTGAATTTACAGTTTTGGAGAAAAACAAAAAAACACACGAAAAAGTCTTGTTTTGGGTGGTTTTTGGCATATTTTATATTTTTTCTCCAAAACTGTAAATTCAAACTATATTATAGAAGACTATATTCCTAAGCATATAGAATTGTTTTATTAAAATCGTAGGAAGCATTTCTGATAAATAAATTCAAATTTTGAGTGTAATTTCTTTCAATATTCGTACATAACATTAATAGTATTTAGTTTAATACCATACTTTGAAGTTTAGGCTTCAAAATTGTATACAATACTTAATAAGTTTCATTCATAATAAGAATAATATTTCGTTTCAAAGAGATCAAGGCAAATCATCGTTCTGATACTAGTTTCAGATCACATGCTTCACCTTAAGGCTCGGTCCACACGTCAGGTCTTTTAACGTGCGTGAACGCTGCGGCGACGCAACGGTGCCGTAGACGTTGCATGCACACACATCTGTTAAATTTGCGGGAACACTACGGTAGGTACCGCAAAACACAGGAAAGTAAATAGTACGAGTCATTTGAAATGGATGTATATGGAAGGAAACGAGTCATTTTTGCATATTTCATATACAGAAATTGCATCAATAAGAAAAGAAGACGGCAGTATTGGATTCATCTATTTATTGATAGTATAGTGAGAAAGCGTGTATTTGTAACAACTTACGCAGACTTGCGAGAACACCCTGATAATTTTTTTAACTACTTTTGTATGAGTGTACAATCATTTAACGGGGGAGGATAATTTTAGAGTAATTTTTGTATTTCTCCAATATAAAGTTCAATATCCAATTCTTCAATATTCAGAGCCATATTGCGTTTTGCGTGAAATTGCCGCACGTATGCACTGCCTCATAAGAACAAATGTACTGCAGCACCGCACGTCACCGTGCCATGTGGAGTTGGGGACAAAAATTACACGCAGCTGGACGTACGTCGTCGCAATAGTGCCGTAGCTCCGTGTGCACAGGTGCGTGAAGTTGGCAGCCACTTCGAATCACAAATAATTATATATACATTAATCGTTTGTGCTTCGTTTGTGACTGTTTGTGATCCATGTAAAACACAGCAACCCCTAAGGATCGAAAGTTATTGAACTTTGAAAAGTGGTTACCAACTTCACGCTCAGCAAACACTTATGAAGCACAAACGATTTGTTGCATACCAAACGATTGTGATTCGTTTGTGACTGTTTGTGATCCATGTAAAAACATAGCAATCCCTAGGGGCCGGAAGTTATTGAACTTTGAAAAGTGGTTGCCAACTTCACGCCCAGCAAACACTTATGAAGCACAAACGATTTGTTGCATACCAAACGATTGTGATTCGTTTGTGACTGTTTGTGATCCATGTAAAAACATAGCAACCCCTAGGGGCCGGAAGTTATTGAACTTTGAAAAGTGGTTGCCAACTTCACGCCCAGCAAACACTTATGAAGCACAAACGATTTGTTGCATACCAAACGATTGTGCTTCGTTTGTGACTGTTTGTGATCCATGTAAAAACACAGCAACCCCTAGGGGCCGGAAGTTATTGAACTTTGAAAAGTGATTGCCAACTTCACGCCCAGCAAACACTTATGAAGCACAAACGATTTCGTTACGATTTCAGTATTTTGCGGTTGCGTATTTTTCACGATTTCGGTTAAGAATAGAAAAAAAAAATATATATATTATTATATTATTATATATATATATATATATATAAAATTCATGCTCTTCTTCCTATTTACGCTTCAGTACAATATTTATAGGGGTTTAAAGTTTTAAATGTACGATTTTAGAATCCAAAAAACATCGGTTCGATTTGTGATATACCAAATGATTGTGCTTAGCATAGCAACCCTAGTAGATCGAAAATTATTTAATTTTGTATAGTCGTTACCAACATTTCGGCTAGCAACAATTTATTAAACACAAATGTCTACAAATAGCTCCTTGCCAACTACAACGGTCTGCAATGAATTTTGGCCTGCAAATGTTAACTTTTTGTCACCGAATTTTTTTTATATTGCTCGTTAAAAATATCTATTTCAAATGAGAGGACTGATTATGATATACTATATCTTACGAGTAGTTCTCTCTTGATACTACGATAATATAATTACTGTATAATATACTTACTAAAATTTGGTCCTTTTAGAAATTTTTTGTACCATTTTTTTACTAAACGAGTATAATATTTGTCAATTACAAGAAAGCATAATTTTTTTGTTATATTTACGTATTAAATCTAATTTCACTCTTAATTTTTCAATATTTTGTGAACTGTTATTAAATACGAGATAGACCTATATTTTGGATTTTTTATTAGAAGCTACGGAATTTTAAATAAAATAAAACGAGATAATAATTATTATAAAATGATAACAAAAATTTGAAATTTATTTAATTTTTTTTACTTAATTACATTATCAGTATGCAAAAGTCAGAATACTTACTGTTAAAACAAATACTTTTATTTATTAAAAAATAAACAAAATAAAGTTATATTCTACTAATTAGAGTTATATTGTAATAATAATATCATGATTATACTGAGAGAAATAATTATGTTTATTGTCTACCTCAAATAAATAAAATAAACAGCCTTTACCAACCGGAAGTAGAAAATATAATTGTTGTTTGATATTTCATTTATTAATATATATAATAAATACGAAAATAGAATATTGGTATAATTTCTGTATAATTTTTATAACTTAATTAACTATAAATTATTATCCATAATACTCATTACAATGATAATTTTTTTATCTCTATGCCTAATGTGAGAAATACTTTAATGAGTGACATTTCTATAGAACCGTTTGCCATAATAAAAGAACGTTACTTAATGCAGCCCATGCCTGATAGTGGGTTGCATAGATCAAGGTGTGCAGATATCGTAACTCGTGCGAATATAATATAATTCTAAATAATAACAAGATAAATTTGTCACAATGATTTGTTGATATTTGAACGAAATTAAATATTAAATAATGTTAATAAAAATTAAAGAAAAGCCTAATTTAAAAAATGTAGATTATAATAAGAGGTAATAAGGGCCGTAATTAGAAAACTGGTAATATGTGTTTAACATGGGAAATCAGTTTTTCATTTCACAAATTTTCCCAAAATACATTAAATAAATGTTGCAGAAAATTAAATTCTGCATCTAAGTAACAATCAATCAGACCCCTGGCAATGTTAATCTACAAATTTCCAAATGTAATTTTTTAATTATTTTTGTATATTAGGTCGACTTCTGGCGAAACTTGCTTCAGTCGCACTTCTTATAAACAAATCCTAATTCTTGTAAGCTGTTAAGTTCGATTTTAACTGAAATTATTTTGAGTTTCGTACATTTACTTTGCTTTAATTTTAAACTAATAAACCTCAAGTTCATATGAATGCGTGCTCCATATATCCAAGCATATATATTTGATAAAATTTATGATTTAATACTGCATTTCACAATTTGCCTGAATTTCACGCTTTATTGGTGATATATACGTACACGTGCAAGTAATATGTAATGTTCGACGAGGATTGATTATTTTAAGAATTTGATGAGTGAATGTTGAACATTGCCAGGGGTCTGATTGATTGTTACTTAGATGCAGAATTTAATTTTCTGCAACATTTATTTAATGTATTTTGGGAAAATTTGTGAAATGAAAAACTGATTTCCCATGTTAAACACATAGTACCAGTTTTCTAATTACGGCCCTTATTACCTCTTATTATAATCTAGATTTTTTAAATTAGGCTTTTATTTAATTTTTATTAACATTATTTAATATTTAATTTCGTTCAAATATCAACAAATCATTGTGACAAATTTATCTTGTTATTATTTAGAATTATATTATATTCGCACGAGTTACGATATCTGCACACCTTGATCTATGCAACCCACTATCAGGCATGGGCTGCATTAAGCAACGTTCTTTTATTATGGCAAACGGTTCTACAGAAATGTCACTCATTAAAGTATTTCTCACATTAGGCATAGAGATAAAAAAATTATCATTGTAATGAGTATTATGGATAATAATTTATAGTTAATTAAGTTATAAAAATTATACAGAAATTATACCAATATTCTATTTTCGTATTTATTATATAAGTACCTATACACGTACGAGTATATTAATAAATGAAATATCAAACAACAATTATATTTTCTACTTCCGGTTGGTAAAGGCAGTTTATTTTATTTATTTGAGGTAGACAATAAACATAATTATTTCTCTCAGTATAATCTTGATATTATTATTACAATTGTGACGAGTTCTTTACTAACTCGGCGACAAATGTTGGCGCTGGTTGCTCGGGCGCCAACGGTTCCGGATAGCAGGTATGGAGATTGAGGTTTGGGTGCGAAGAAAGAATAAAACATACAATAATGGTAAAATAGGTGCTGTTGCGTTTTATTTGATAAAAAACAATTTGTTGGTATACTGGAGAATGGTGCGGACGGTGGTTGTGTTGCGGGTGATGATAGCTGCCACCACTAGGGTCGGTGTACCCGGGAGAATCGTTTCTACCTGGTTTCCGTGGTCGACGCTGGGCGTCGCGACGCTGATATGACCCGGGGAGTGGTCGCAATCGTCTGCTGGGGTGCCCGCGAGCACGTAGAGCGCGAAACCGGAGTTTGTAAAAATAACGACGCCGAGCGTCACGACGGCGGGGTCCACTAAGTAGCGGCTGGTTAGTAGTGTCGGATGGCGAAGAGTGGTTTTGCAACTTTTTTGGAAACCGACGCCTGACGTCGCGACGCTGGGTGCTCGGAGATGACGGACGGTGTGCTGACGGTAGAAGTGAAAACCGTTTTTAAGATTTCGGCGGGGTACCCGAGTTACGGCTGATAATGTACGGAGTATCGCGACTGAGGGCGTACCCCAAAATGACGGTAACAGGTGCCGGACGCGGTCGACTTCGGCGACGGCGCGACGGTAGCCGCGGCGGACGTCGGGGATTTCTCGCTCTGACGTTGTTGGAGTGAGATCCGGCAATTTCGCGAAGTTACCAAAAGATGGAAGTGGCACGAGACGGATGGTGGTAGCTCGGAGGAAAACGCAAGTGTTACGACCGCAGATGCCGGGGATTGCTCTCTCTGGCGTGGCGGAAGTAATCTTGGCTGTCTTCGCACGAGTACCAAAAACGGAGGGTGACACGGGACGGACGCTGGTAGCCCGGAGAGAAACACAAACGTTACGACTGGGACGCCTAGGATTGCTCGCTTGGGCGTGGCAGAAGTAATATTTTGCGCCTCTGCACAAGTACCAGAAAAAGGGGTGACACAGGACGGACGCTGGTAGCCCGGAGAGAAACACAAACGTTACGACTGGGACGCCTAGAATTTCTCGCTTGGGCGTAACAGAAGTAATATTTTGTGCCTCTGCACAAGTACCAGAAAAAGGAGGGGGACACGGGACGGACGCTGGTAGCCCGAAGAGAAACACAAACGTTACAACTGGGACGCCTAGGATTGCTCGCTTGGGCGTGGCAGAAGTAATATTTTGCGCCTCTGCACAAGTACCAGAAAAAGGGGTGACACAGGACGGACGCTGGTAGCCCGGAGAGAAACACAAACGTTACGACTGGGACGCCTAGGATTTCTCGCTTGGGCGTAACAGAAGTAATATTTTGTGCCTCTGCACAAGTACCAGAAAAAGGAGGGGGACACGGGACGGACGCTGGTAGCCCGAAGAAAAACACAAGCGTTACAACTGGGACACCTAGGATTGCTCGCTTGGGCGTGGCAGAAGTAATATTTTATGCCTTTCAACAAGTACCAGAAAACGGAGGTAACACAGGACAGGTTGGGCGGAACTTGGGGAAAACGCGACGTTCCCCTCGGCGGATGTCTTGGATTGCTCGCTCGGACACCGTCGAAGTGAGACCTGGTGAACTCACCAAGTTTCCCGAAAACGGAAGTATCAAAAAAAAACAAAAACAACCTCTAGGAAGCGCACGACACGGTACGGAAAACAAACGGAGTGCGGTTGCTTACCTAGAAGACGGAGAAGACGACTTCTTCTTTGACGGCTGGTGATCTCTCAGGTGACTCGCTATCTTCGAGGTTCGCACACTCGAAGACGGATGAACTGACTGTCCTTAGATGGCTGAGGGCCCGGTTTATATACTGTTTTGCTAATTAATCCGGTCCTAGGATGTTGTCGGCGGCTCGCACAATGCTAAAGGATAGGGAGATTTGGTTGAATTTGGAAACTGGATCACGGGAGTTTGGATTTGGTTCAAAAGTAGGAAATCGGGTGAGATGGATAGCATTATGTCCGCGGCGAACACGGCGCGCGAGTACGGTCCTGCGTTCGCGCGCTATTCGCGATTCCGTGACTCGCGCATTGAAAATCGCGGATTCTGAGCCGAAATTCAGTGTGACAAGTACACTTCGTCACACAATATAACTCTAATTAGTAGAATATAACTTTATTTTGTTTATTTTTTAATAAATAAAAGTATTTGTTTTAACAGTAAGTATTCTGACTTTTGCATACTGATAATGTAATTAAGTAAAAAAAAATTAAATAAATTTCAAATCTTTGTTATCATTTTATAATAATTATTATCTCGTTTTATTTTATTTAAAATTCCGTAGCTTCTAATAAAAAATCCAAAATATAGGTCTATCTCGTATTTAATAACAGTTCACAAAATTTTGAAAAATTAAGAGTGAAATTAGATTTAATACTTAAATATAACAAAAAAAATTATGCTTTCTTGTAATTGACAAATATTATACTCGTTTAGTAAAAAAATGGTACAAAAAATTTCTAAAAGGACCAAATTTTAGTAAGTATACTAGCGGTCGCCCTGGCTTCGCCAGGCCTCACGCTAGCTCCGCGGACCCTGAAGAAGAACTCACTTTTGTAAGACAGTTGACACAATATAAATGCAATTATTACAAATCTAAAACATTTCTGCGTATCATTCCATCCAAAGACCTTTTATTTGATACTAAACACAATAGGTTTCGAAGATCTTTCACTAAAACAACTGACGATTGAAAAAAATCCAATTATGCACGTGATGTCTTCAAAAGACCTTTCATTTGATACTAATCACGAAGAATTTTGATGTATTTTCACTAAAATAATTGAGGATCTATAAGTATTAAATTTTGTACGCGAACCCTTTGTTTTTGATACAAACGCGATAGGTTTTAAACACTTTCACGAAAACAATTGTACATTTTGCTAAACTATTAAAAATATTTTGGACGTCATTTTTTATAATGTTTTACATTTATATTTTATATGTACATGAAATCAATTGAAATTTTTCTCTAAACTTTTTTGAAAAATTGTTGGAAATCGCTGAAATATACTTTTTTGCATTGTAGAATGCTGCTGTCAATTTTTTATTTTTTTTAAATGTATATTATTACCGCACACTAATTTTGCTTTGTTTTATTACATACTTTTAAAAATTATTTGTCAAGTTGACGTTTTGTCTTAAAAATTTTTACGCTAGCCCTTCAAAAAACCTTCCATTTGATACCAAACACGATATGTTTTTAAGACTTTCACTAAAACAATTGACGATCGAAAAGTAATAAATTTTGTACGCAAGTCCTTCAAAATACCTTTCATTTAATACCAAACACGATAAGTTTAGAAGGACTTTCACTAAAACAATTGCCAATCGTAAAATATTTAATTTTGTACGCGATCTCTTCAAAAGACCTTTCATTAGATACCAAACACGATAGATTGTTAAGCACTTTCACTGAAACAATTGCCGATCAAAATTAAATTAAATGCTGCACGAAAACACTTCAAAAGACATTTCATTCGATATCGAACACGATAGGTTTCAAAGCAATATCACTAAAACAATTGCGAATCGAAAAAAAAATATTTCACGCGATCCCTTTAAAAGACTTTTTATTTGATACCAAAAAATATTTTATGTTTAAAACAATTGACATTCTTAATTTTTTTTATTTCATATAACATTTCTTCCAAATTTTCATATGACATTAAATACGGCATTAATTCGAATATTTGAAATTTGAAACAATTGACAACCGTAAAGTCTTAATTTTTTTATTTCGTCTGAAAGTTCTTCTAAAGCCCTGTCATATGATATCAAACACGATTTGATTCGGACCACTTTAAGCTTAGAACAATTGACGGTCGTAAAATTTCAATCAAATAAGTGTTTTATTTCCGAAAACATGTTGCTAAAATAACTCTTTTTTATTTCATCTGAAAGTTCTTCTAACTCTATTTCATATGCTCTAGCATTTCTTCAACTAAAGGTTGCACGAAAGGCATGAGTATTCGCCGAGTGTTTGTAGCTCAATTGGTTAGAGCAGTCACCATGCGAGTGAAAGGTTCTGGGTTCAAATTCCGGCGAACGCTCATTGCTTTTTCAAAAATTAACTTTTTAATTATTTTATCTAAAGGTTCGTCTAAAGCCCTTTCATATGATACCAAACATGGTATAATTCGGAATACTTTAAGTTTGAAATAATTGATAGTCGTAAAATTTCAATCAAATACGTGTTTTATTCCCGAAAAGATTTTGCTAATCTATTAAAAATCCGTTGGATGTAATTTTTGATAGTTCCACATTTTTTTATAGAATTTATTAAGTTTGAAATAATTACCTATCGTATAATTTCAACTTTTTATATTTCATCTGAAAGTTCTTTTGAAGCCCTTCAATATGACACTAAATACGGTACGATTCGGAATACTTTAAGTTTGAAACTATTGACAATCGTAAAATTTCAACTTTTTTTTATTTTATATGAAAGTTCTTCTAAAGCCATTTATATGACACCTAACACAATATGATTCGAAATACTTTATGTTAGAAACAATTGCTTATTGTAAAATTTCAACTTTTTTCATTTATCTGAAAGTTCTTCTAAAGCCGTTTAATATGACACCAAACACGATAGGTTTTGTTGCAATATCACTGAAATAATTGACGATTGAAAATATTATAATTTTGCCCACATGCCCTTTAAAATAACTTTCGTATTACCGAAAGAAAATTTAAGAGTAATCAAATGATTCCAATTCGAGTTATCTGGTTTTTCTAAATTGGACTCTGCCGTGGATAAAATTTTAAATACACATATTTGAAATTTGTAATTATAATAGAAACGTCACCTCAGTCCCCCAATGTGCGTAAAATATTTCAAAACTACTCTAAAACATTTAATATTTAAATAATTTATAATTAAAAATACGACATGTCCACTGACAAATGTCAAAATGACAGTAGATGTTCTTTTTCAAAATTTCAAAGCCACCATATTCTTTATACTTTATAAAACTTGTCAATTTGACGTTTTGCTTTAAAACCAACTTCATAGTGAAGTGTCAAAAATTTACTTTTTAAATATACACATTTGAAATGTATAATTATAATAAAAACGTCCCCTCAGTCCCCTAATGTGCGTAAAATATTTCAAAACTACTGTAAAACATTTAATATTTAAATAATTTATAATTAAAAATGCGACATGTCCACTGACAAATGTCAAAGTGACGTTTGATGTTCTTCTTAAAAATTTCAAAGCCTCCACACTCTTAGTTGATTTTGCCCCAAAAACGCATGTTTTTTCAAGTTTTCTCGCACATCATGTGCACGTAAAATCTGAGACTATCAAAAGGCACTCCCCATGAATGACCCCGATCAAATAAAAAAAGTTGTAAATAAATCGAATAAACCGTCTAGGCTGTAAAATTGTTAGAATGAACGTGATGAAATATATATATATAGGGAATTAAGCCGTTTAGTATATAAGATTATACAGTAATTATATTATCGTAGTATCAAGAGAGAACTACTCGTAATATATAGTATATCATAATCAGTCCTCTCATTTGAAATAGATATTTTTAACGAGCAATATAAAAAAAATGCATTAGTTGTTACGAAACGGCTTAATTTGCAGTGCGTGAATTTTTTCTTTTCCGCCGAAGCGTTTATGGTATTTAGCAACGAAAATTTGTTTCTCAGCAATATAAAGATTATATTTCTGTCTCTAATTATATGCTAATGGAAAAAAAATGTACGACCAGCAAAAAAGCAGCCTTTTTGATCATAATTCGGTGACAAAAAGTGAACAATTGCAGGCCAAAATTCATTGCAGACCGTTGTAGTTGGCAAGGAGCTATTTGTAGACATATGTGTTTAATAAATTGTTGCTAGCCGAGATGTTGGTAACGACTATACAAAATTAAATAATTTTCGATCTACTAGGGTTGCTATGCTAAGCACAATCATTTGGTATATCACAAATCGAACCGATGTTTTTTGGATTCTAAAATCATACATTTAAAACTTTAAACCCCTATAAATATTGTACTGAAGCGTAAATAGGAAGAAGAGCATGAATTTTATATATATATATATATATATATATATATATATATATATATATATATATATATATATATATATATTTCTATTCTTAACCGAAATCGTGAAAAATACGCAACCGCAAAATACTGAAATCGTAACGAAATCGTTTGTGCTTCATAAGTGTTTGCTGGGCGTGAAGTTGGCAATCACTTTTCAAAGTTCAATAACTTCCGGCCCCTAGGGGTTGCTGTGTTTTTACATGGATCACAAACAGTCACAAACGAAGCACAATCGTTTGGTATGCAACAAATCGTTTGTGCTTCATAAGTGTTTGCTGGGCGTGAAGTTGGCAACCACTTTTCAAAGTTCAATAACTTCCGGCCCCTAGGGGTTGCTATGTTTTTACATGGATCACAAACAGTCACAAACGAATCACAATCGTTTGGTATGCAACAAATCGTTTGTGCTTCATAAGTGTTTGCTGGGCGTGAAATTGGCAACCACTTTTCAAAGTTCAATAACTTTCGACCCTTAGGGGTTGCTGTGTTTTTACATGGATCACAAACAGTCACAAACGAAGCACAAACGATTAATGTATATATAATTATTTGTGCTTCGAAGTGGCTGCCAACTTCACGCACCTCGTGTGCACTACTACATTTAGTTACTAGTATCACAGACCGCAACTCCGTCGCCGCAGCGTACATGCACGGTAAAAAACCTGACGTGTGCACCGGTCCTTAATCACTTATATAAAATGAAAACAATGCAAAATGACACTGCCTGATTTGCCAAATTTGTTAAGAACGAAATAATCCAAATTATATACAAAGGAAACGTGCATACCTCTAAGTTTTAACAAATAAATTCTGTTAAAAATATCACTAGACTGACTAAAAGTCACTGCAGGAATTAGATACTATTGTTTTGTTTACTTTTAAATTCATATTATAATTTTAGAGAGAAAGCCCCCGGTTGGCAAAACTTTCAAAAGAAAATAATATTGCTCAATCTATTAACGCAGATGTGCTGCAGTTGGATTTCAACAAAATTAGCAAATCTAACATATGTATGGAATGCCGTTTTACTTTTTATTTACACAAAATTGCGTATTTACATATTATTAACATTTCTCAAGATTGAATTTAAAGCAAATCATCAAATTGACTTTAGTCATTTTTGTTTTATTAAATATTATCTCAATATAAAAATATGCTTATATTATAATATGATAGTAAAAATGTTTGTGTTAAATTTGTTAAACTGAGTTGTAAATGAATATGTGATTAATGTTTTTCTACTTGAAATTTATAACAGTTTGTAATGTGGTTTTCACAAAACTAACATTACAAAATATGAAACATAATATATTTCAATATCACAAAAATAGAATACGAACGAAGATAGAAAACAGTATACTACTATATGGAATGTATACCTGTCTCTTTCTTGTAATATTCAACATGGATTTAATGTGATGTCAAAAATGCTGCTTAAACATTTAACACGATACTTTTTGAATCTTAGAAGCAAATTTAGATTAAAATTGTATTCCTTCAATTTATGCATGTACAATATTGCTATAAGAGCTCATAGGTTTTTATAAAATAATACTTATAAAATTTTGTTACTTGAAAATAATGTCTTACTTTAAAATTGTGTAACTCAAAATATTTTATATATAAATTTATGATACTTTGAAACTACATATCAAATCTTACTAAGATGAATCTTACATCAAGCATTGTGATTAAATATGAAAAGTGTCAAGAACTGTTTATTTTGAAGCTCTACCACTAACATCTTTCAATTCCATGTATGTTATTATATCATTTATATCTGCAATATTTAATATATTTAAAGAAACTTGGTCTTGAATATAATGTAACTCTGAAGTTTGAAGTTACATAATATGCAAGTATGGTGCTGGAAGTGTTGTACAATTGTATACTGTAATATTAAATTCGAATGTTGAATATATTAAGCAAATAAAATATAAATATAAAACGAATGTGTACGTGGAATGGTATCTAAGTACAAAATATTTTCATGTGTCATATTATTTAAAATAACAAATTTTGTTAGTACAATATTACAAGTCTAACTTATATTATACTATTAAAATTCAAATCCCATGTATAAAACGTAATCACAAATATTTATACATATCTGTCTATTCAACTGAAACAAAATTTGTTACCTGACAAAAAATGTAAATATAAAACTTTAGACTCTCATAAAATGTAAGTACATGATTTTCTTGTAATATTCAACATGGATTTAATGTGATGTCAAAAATGCTGCTTAAACATTTAATACGATACTTTTTGAATCTTAGAAGCAAATTTAGATTAAAATTGTATACCTTCAATTTATGCATGTACAATATTGCTATAAGAGCTCATAGGTTTTTATAAAATAATACTTATAAAATTTTGTTACTTGAAAATAATGTCTTACTTTAAAATTGTGTAACTCAAAATATTTTATATGTTTAAGTAGGTGTACATTGCAATTTAATCAATTTCGAACCTTTAATTTGTACTTGTTTTATAATTCATATTTATCACACCTTCGAAATTCAGGGGGAGGTGAAAGTAAACAAGTTATCAGTGCAGGATCTATTTTTTCTGAATCCTGACTGAGCTTCAGGGAAAATGCTGTAGCTTTCCGCCGATGTTTGTAGGCGGTTGTTTATTATAGAAGTAAATGTTTTCAAGAGAGTGTTGACAAGAGCTATTGCTCTATAATTATTTGGATCATTAATATTTCCTTTTTTATGTAGCATAGTTACTTTGATCTTTGTTAATATATTAGGCACGTTTTCATCATTTAAAAATGTGTTTAAAAGGTTTTTCAAATACATTCTCCCAGATTCTTGTAGGTAACGTAGCTGTTCATTCAAAATTCCATCTAGGCCAGGGGATTTGTTTGCTTTTAATTTGTTTAGTGCATTCTTTAATTCAAAAGTTGTTATATCACTATCTAAATATGGGTGTCGTACGTCAATAAACTTTGTGTAGCAGATAGATCTCTCTCCTAGCCAGTCTTGGAAGTAATTAATCCATTCAGTCTCTGACATTGTATTAGTTGTAATTTTTTGTTGTTGTAACGATTTTACAGTCTTCCAAAAATATATCTGGTCTCTGACATTTACAAGTTTCTTTTTAATTTGTTCAGTATGTGATTTCTTCTCGAGTATTATTTGTGCTTTATAGTTTTTCTTTGATAGCAGAATTTTTTTAAGATATTCATCTTCAAAATAATGCTTCTTACAGTCTCTAAGACTCTTCCTTATGTGCTATTTGAGTTCTTTACATTTTCTTGAGTACCAAGGTTTGTTATTATACTTATGGTTATGGTTAGTAATCATTATACTCTTTTTCATGCCAAGCTTAACCGTTACTATTTCAATTGAGCTTGCTAGATAATAGTAAGCTTCTTTAACAGTACTGGTGAGGGGGGCATTTGTAAATTTTTCTTCTAATTCAATTCCGTAATCGTTCATTGCGTTATTGTCCCATTTTGTTTTTGGTATCTGATATTGTTGTCTTATCTTCTCCTTTGCATTCTTCGAGGTTTGGAAAGTGCTACTCAGAAAAAGTTCGCATATAAAATGGTCGGATACGTGTATCTCGGTGAATCTGTTGAAATCAGCGATTAACTGAAAGTCATTTAAACTTATTCAAACGAGATCGATGGTGCTTTTCCCCTGTCCTCCTAAAAAAGTGTAATTGGCTGGTGAGTCATTAGCTGACCTGCCGTTTAGTAGATACAAATTTTCATCTTCCATTACTTTTAACAGATTGCAACCTTTTTTATTTATAGTAGAATCATAGGCTGTACGGGTGGGGACGAGGTTTGTATCAGAAAACTAAATTTCTTCTCCTTCGTTCAAATTTCCAACCCTGGAATTAAAATCCCCACCAATTATGGAAATGTGTTGCGGGAACGTTTCTTTGACATGCTCTAGGCTTGTTGCAAACTTGTCAAGTAGGATATCAAAATGATATGAGGGAGAGAAGTACACAGAACATAAAATAGTTTTTTCTGATTGCATTGTAATTTCAAGGAAAATCCAGTGAACTTCTTTCTCTATTACTTTAAAGTAAAGTGGATTTATATTATGAAAAATAATTAGTCTTCCTCTAGCTCTACCCTTAATAGCTTTTTGTTGAATAATATTATATTTGTGTAAAAATGAGGGAGTGTTAAATATCTCATAATAGGCCCAGGTTTCAGAGATGCAGATGATATTGTAGTTTAAAAGTTTACTTTCTTCTTCTTGAGATAGATTATAGAGATTATTAAAACCATGTATATTCCAGAAAAAAAATTTGGCAGTGATTCTTTGATGGCTGAATTAGTTTTGTTTGAGTCTGCGTTTTTAGACACAGACTGCGAGCGAGTTCGAGTCTTAAAATATTTATCAAGGGGGGCAACTAAAGATTGTATCAGTTTCTCTTTATTTTTGCTACCTGTTTCAGTCCTATTTTTATCTTTAAGGAATTGCTTTGAAGTGTTAGGTTCTACTGAACTGGCCGGTTCTGGTTCCTCAATCGTCGAGATGAGAGAGTGTTTTGTTGGTAAAGTAGTAATAATATTCCCAGTATTATCTTTGACATTCTTTGGGAATGTATGTTTTACCAAATTGTACTTTTCTGTTTCGGGTTCTTTAGTTGTTTGCGTAGTATACAGGTTACTTATATCTTGGAGCGAGACTGGTAGTCTTCTGTGAAAAATCAGATTTTCAGCTTCAGTATTAACCTCTTCGGAAAAGTCAGAAGATGAGAATGCAGTTCCGTTTACAATGAGTTTATTCTTGTGGAGAATGGCCTCATGCCCTTCTTTTCTCGCTCTATTCATGACAGGGATTACAATTTTTCTTTCATTAAGAATATCCTTCGTATATTCCTGTTCGATGTAAATTCCCTTTCCTTTAAGGTCCTTTGCGTTAATCAAAATTGCTTTTTTTAGCTTTTTGGATCCCAGTTCAACGAATATAGGTATGGTTTACCGTTATCTTTAACCGAGCCGATTCTTCTAACTTCTTCGAGACTATTTGCGTTTACGTTGTTAATATGTAATGTTTTCGTAAGTGAATCTGAGATAATTTGTCCCGTGTTTTCGTTTATAATTTCCTTTAGACCAAAAAATATGAGATTTCTTTCTGTAGTCTTTCAATACTTGCTTCTTTTTCAGCTAGGTTTTTTCCAGTTGGGTGACTTTATCTTTAATTTCATTAAGCGAGATGCTGTATGTTACAAGTGAGTTTTGAAATTTTTCGAATTTATTATTAAGTTCGATATTTTGTTGTATTAAGGGTGCCATTGCTCGATCCAGAAGTTTTTCAATATCTTGCACCGACGCCATTTGATGCCAAAGAAGATACTAGCTTTTAATTTTTTTCTGCTATGATTGGAAATACTGGAATATGCAAGCGACCTTGCTTAAACGCGCGTATTTTGGCTTAGCGAGATCAGAATTGGCTTGTCAACTTAACCTTGAGCGTTCACTTTAGAAATGATGTTTTAGATGCTCGTTACCACTAAGAATAAATCACCGAGCTAAACGATATTCTGACAGAGTACATAATAATCAAACTAAGCACTATAAGATTTTTAAAAATTGTATGGGTAAACACTATCTAAATCACTGACAAATACGAGAGAACAAATAAGATTCACGCACATTGCTAGCAATCGTACCAACCCCCTGCATTCAAAATATCAAAAATCCTGAACTGTAACATTTGTGAATATTGAATTATATCGGAATAAGAACATTATAAATAAATAAATAATTATATCATCACGCCTTCTACCCATTACTGGGTGTGGCACTCTGCCGAAACAGATATCAGTAAGTGATATATTTTGCGCGTAAAGTGCGGTTACCAGCCGTTAAATCACGGCCCCCAAAGATGTTAGTAGAGAGGAAGCCACAAGAGTAGTGGTGAAAATGTTTGTCGCCAGTGGAAATCGAACGAGAGTTCTCATGATCCACAGGCCGCCACAATACCACTGTGTCACCTACTCCAAGAACAACATAAAATCAATATTTTTGTTTGTTAAATTGTGGTGGTTTCAGATTCTTCGGTGTCTATTATAAATATAGGAACACACGCATTATTTGTAATATATACATTAGTTTAAAAAAAATGTCAAATAGTTTATTTAAATAACATTAACACAAACAAATATTAATATATTTTATCAAAAGAAATATTTCATCTGATTCATAACCCTGTTTAAAAGAATCGACTATAAAATCTTAACACTTGAAATATAATTACTAACATATTTCTTAATAATTATTGATAAATAGATGTAATTTTTTGAGTTCTTACAAAACAAATAAAAAAAGAAAAATTCAAACGTTATCTTAAATTGTAAATAATTATAAGTGAACTGATATACATAAAGCACAGACATTTATTTCTTTCCTATATTTATTGTTTTTGTTGCGTTTCTCAGCTCTTTATTATAATTTGTATTATTTTTGTAAAATATTAACAATAATTTTATTATTACTATTAAATAAGCTCACAAATATACTGAATTTGATGCGTGTTAAAGTAGGCCCACTGACGTCACAGATTGCAGCGTTGCCACAGTCAACATTCTTACTTGGTATACAGTATGCACTTGAATGCCTTTAGATCAGTGTTTTTCAAAGTATTGGTTGCGACCCTCGGTAAGTCGCGAAGCAGTTCAACAGGGTCGCGAGTAGAGCTAGGCAAAAAAATCGTTTGATCGATTTGAACGATATTTAAAAGAAAATCGCGTTGGTTTTAAATTTCTAAAAGATCAATTGATGGTTTTTTTTTTAAATAGAAAAATCGATTGATCAACAAAAGCAAAGTTTCAGATTTTTTAATCTTCTGTTTATCATAAATATGTTCATTTTACATAGATTTTTGATTCTCGTTTATAATATTTAAAATGTTATTATTATTGATTTTAAAGTGCAACTAACTAATGAAATTGGGACATGATGGTCTGAAAATCTCTATTAATAACCTGAACCTGATTGGAGTGTTATAAATGTGGTCTATGTTTTTCTATTACACTTATTATATGTTTTTAATAAAAATAATTAAATCAAATAGATTTTTGTATTTCGATTTTATATTAAAAAATCGGTAAGATCGATCTTTTAATCATATTATTAAATTAAAATCGATCACTTAACAAAATCGATTTTTTTAAATTCTTGATCTTTTTGATCGCATTCGATTTCAAAATGTGCAATAAATCGATAGAATCGATCTGATTGATCAATCCGGATAAATCGATTCCATTTCATGCTCAGAGATCGATTTCTAAATTCAAAGATCGCCAAGTTCTAATCGCGAGTGCTTCAGTACAAAGATGTACTAATAATTTTTGCGCGTGCTCGTATTACAGTTAGGTAGATAAATACTCATTTGTTTGTATAGTTGTCGGTTATTATCGTCGTTCGACGTTATCGTTCGTCACCACGATTAAGCCCGCGGATTAGCCGTTCCATTTCCCTGTAACGGCCCGGAAATACTTTAGTGTCATTATGCGTAGAATTATTAAATTATAAATAAAAAAATATAAACTTCACATTTATTAAGACAGAGTTGGAAGTATCGAGGGTCGCTTGAGTTTTTTAGAGTCATTTTGGGGTCGCGGTTGTCAAAAGTTTGGAAAACACTGGCTTAGAGCATATATTCTATATATATATGTATATAAATTATTACGGCTCTATTTTTCTTTTCATCTTTTTTATTATTCCGCCCTTTTTTCCGCCACCTGCAAGGCGTCATACTTCACTGGTCAAATTGATTTAAATTTTTGCTTGCTAAAACTAGAAAATTACATTTTTAAATTCGTGAAAACATTGATTTAGTGGACTTGGAGTGATCTGATTGTGCTACCTAGTCTTGGAAATTTATTGGTTTAGTATAGTTTTCTTGGAAGATTTTTATCTGGATCATAATGGTAGCGTTACAGCCATTATTTAGCATTTTAACATTCTGCAGCTTTGAGCCGAATTTGAGAGGTTATTATTAAATCAAATTACTACAAGCCGCTCAAAATCTCAGGTAATTGATGAATAAAAAATTTAGGTATGCATTTTTATATTTAGTTTTAACAGTAGTTTCATTTTGCAGTCTGTACAGTAAGTTTTAGTTTCTATTTTCATTTAAATTAGAGTAGTCAGTAGCGTACTTACCGTGTTATATGAGTCCTAACTGTGTACTTTCTTTTCAGGCATTTTTGTTATATTTTTATTTTTTTTATGTTGAACTGATGCTACCCAAAAGTTACCGAACAATTTTTTTTTTAAAAAAGCTGTATTTATTAAAACTTCAAACCAACAAAATATCTCCTTCAAAATAATCCCCACCTACAATTATACACTTGTTCCATCTTTTTTTCCATTGTTCAAAACATTTTTGTAGTCATTGTAGGACCTCATGCGATATTATTATTATTTTGAAGATATGAAAATACTAGTCTCCTTTACAATTACTATTGCCGATTTGACCATCTTTAAGCAATATAGTAATATAGTTTATAAGTATATTGAACGAACAGATCATTTAAAATAGCAAAAATAATTGAAAGTCACTCGAATCGTAATTCAAATATCACAGTAAAATACGATTATTTTAAGATATGAAAATACTAGTCTCTGTTGCAATTACTATTGCCGATTTGACCATCTTTAAGCAATAAATTTATGTAGTTCATAAGTATATTGAACAAGCAGCTCGTTTAAAACAGCGTAAATAATTGGAAATCACACGAATCGGAATACAAATATCACAGTAAAATACGATTATTTTAAGATATGAAAATAATAGTCTCATTTACAATTACTACTGGCGATTTCACCATCTTTGAGCAATAAATTTACATAGTTTATTAGTATATTGAACAAACAGCTCATTTAAAATAGCAAAAATAATTGATAGTCACTCGAATCGTAGTTCAAATATCACAGTAAAATACGATTATTTTAAGATATGAAAATACTAGTCTCCTTTACAATTACTATTACCGATTTAACCATCTTTAAGCAATAAATTTATGTAGTACATAAGTATATTGAAAAATCAGCTCGTTAAAAATAGCGAAAATAATTGGAAGTCACACGAATCGGAATACAAATATCACAGTAAAATACGATTATTTTAAGATATGAAAATACTAGTCTCATTTACAATTACTATTGGCGATTTCACCATCTTTAAGCAATAAATTTATATAGTTTATTAGTATATTGAACACACAGCTCATTTAAAATAGCAAAAATAATTGATAGTCACTCGAATCGTAATTCAAATATCACAGTTAAATACGATTATTTTAACATATGAAAATACTAGTCTTTGTTACAATTACTATTGCCGATTTGACTAATTTTAAGCAATACATTTATGTAGTTTATAAGAATATTGAACAAACAGCTCATTTCAAATAGCGAAAATAATTGGAAGTCACACTAATCGGAATACAAATATCACAGTAAAATACGATTATTTTAAGATATGAAAATACTAGTCTCATTTACAATTACTATTGGCGATTTCACCATCTTTAAGCAATAAATTTATATAGTTTATTAGTATATTGAACAAACAGCTCATTTAAAATAGCAAAAATAATTGATAGTCACTCGAATCGTAATTCAAATATCACAGTAATATACGATTATTTTAAGATATGCAAATACTAGTCTCCTTTACAATTACTATTGCCGATTGACCATCTTTAAGCAATAAATTTATATAGTTTATAAGTATATTGAACAAATAGCTCATTTAAAATAGTAAAAATAATTGATAGTCACTCGAATCGTAATTCAAATATCACAGTAAAATACGATTATTTTAAGATATGAAAATATTAGTCTCCTTTACAATTACTATTGCCGATTTGACCATCTTTAAGCAATAAATTTATGTAGTACATAAGTATATCGAAAAATCAGCTCGTTAAAAATAGCGAAAATAATTGGAAGTCACACGAATCGGAATACAAATATCACAGTAAAATACGATTATTTTAAGATATGAAAATACTAGTCTCATTTACAATTACTAAAGCCGATTTCACCATCTTTAAGCAATAAATGTATATAGTTTATAAGTATATTGAACACACAGCTCATTTAAAATAGCAAAAATAATTGATAGCCACTCGAATCGTAATTCAAATATCATAGTAAAATACGATTATTTTAGGATATGAAAATACTTGTCTCCTTTACAATTTCTATTGCCGATTTTACCATCTTTAAGCAACATTTATATAGTTTATAAGTATATTGAACACACAGCTCATTTAAAATAGCAAAAATAATTGATAGTCACTCGAATCGTAATTCAAATATCACAGTTAAATACGATTATTTTAACATATGAAAATACTAGTCTTTGTTACAATTACTATTGCCGATTTGACTATTTTTAAGCAATACATTTATGTAGTTTATAATAATATTGAACAAACAGCTCGTTTCAAATAGCGAAAATAATTGGAAGTCACACGAATCGGAATACAAATATCACAGCAAAATACGATTATTTTAAGGTATGAAAATACTAGTCTCCTTTACAATTACTATTGCCGATTTCACCATCTTTAAGCAATAAATTTATATAGTTTATAAGTATATTGAACAAACAGCTCTTTTAAAATAGCAAAAATAGTTGATAGTCACTCGAATCGTAATTCAAATATCATAATAAAATACGATTATTTTGAAGATATGAAAATACTAGTCTCCTTTACAATTACTATTGCCGATTTGACCATCTTTAAGCAATAAAGTAATATAGTTTATAAGTATATTGAAGAAACAGCTAATTTAAAATAGCAAAAATAATTGAAATTCACACGAATCGGACTACAAATATCACAGTAAAATACGATTATTTTAAGATATGAAAATATTAGCCTCATTTACAATTACTATTGCCGATTTGACCATCTTTAAGCAACAAATTTATATAGATTATAAGTATATTGAACAAATAGCTCATTTAAAATATTAAAAATAATTGATAGTCACTCGAACCGTAATTCAAATATCACAGTAAAATACAATTATTTTAAGATATGAAAATACTAGTCTTTGTTAAAATTACTATTGCCGATTAGACCATCTTTAAGCAATAAATTTATGTAGTTTATAAGTATATTGACCAAATAGCTCGTTTAGAATAGCGAAAATAATTGGAAGTCACACGAAACGGAATACAAATATCACAGCAAAATACGATTATTTTAAGGTATGAAAATACTAGTCTCCTTTACAATTACTATTGCCGATTTGACCATCTTTAAGCAATAAATTTATAAAGTTTATAAGCATATTGAACAAACAGCTCATTTAAAATAGCGAAAATAATTGACAGTCACTCGAATCGTAATTCAAATATCACAGTAAAATACGATTATTTTAAGATATGAAAATACTAGTCTACTTTACAATTACTATTGCCGATTTGACCATATTTAAGCAATAAATTTATATAGTTTATAAGTATATTGAACAAATAGCTCATTTAAAATAGTAAAAATAATTGATAGTCACTCGAATCGTTATTCAAATATCACAGTAAAATACGATTATTTTAAGATATGAAAATACTAGTCTCCTTTACAATTACTATTGCCGATTTGACCATCTTTAAGCAATAAAGTAATATAGTTTATAAGTATATTGAAGAAACAGCTTATTTAAAATAGCAAAAATAATTGAAATTCACACGAATCGGACTACAAATATCACAGTAAAATACGATTATTTTAAGATATGAAAATATTAGCCTCATTTACAATTACTATTGCCGATTTGACCATCTTTAAGCAACAAATTTATATAGATTATAAGTATATTGAACAAATAGCTCATTTAAAATATTAAAAATAATTGATAGTCACTCGAACCGTAATTCAAATATCACAGTAAAATACAATTATTTTAAGATATGAAAATACTAGTCTTTGTTAAAATTACTACTGCCGATTAGACCATCTTTAAGCAATAAATTTATGTAGTTTATAAGTATATTGACCAAATAGCTCGTTTAGAATAGCGAAAATAATTGGAAGTCACACGAATCGGAATACAAATATCACAGCAAAATACGATTATTTTAAGGTATGAAAATACTAGTTTCCTTTACAATTACTATTGCCGATTTGACCATCTTTAAGCAATAAATTTATAAAGTTTATAAGCATATTGAACAAACAGCTCTTTTAAAATAGCAAAAATAGTTGATAGTCACTCGAATCGTAATTCAAATATCATAGTAAAATACGATTATTTTAAGATATGAAAATATTAGTCTCCTTTACAATTACTATTGCCGATTTGGCCATATTTAAGCAATAAATTTATATAGTTTATAAGTATATTGAACAAATAGCTCATTTAAAATAGTAAAAATAATTGATAGTCACTCGAATCGTAATTCAAATATCACAGTAAATTACGATTATTTTAAGATATGAAAATACTAGTCTACTTTACAATTACTATTGCCGATTTGACCATATTTAAGCAATAAATTTATATAGTTTATAAGTATATTGAACAAATAGCTCATTTAAAATAGTAAAAATAATTGATAGTCACTCGAATCGTAATTCAAATATCACAGTAAAATACGATTATTTTAAGATATGAAAATACTAGTCTACTTTACAATTACTATTGCCGATTTCACCATCTTTAAGCAATAAATGTATATAGTTTATAAGTATATTGAACACACAGCTCATTTAAAATAGCAAAAATAATTGATAGTCACTCGAATCGTAATTCAAATATCATAGTAAAATACGATTATTTTAAGATATGAAAATATTAGTCTCCTTTACAATTACTATTGCCGATTTGGCCATATTTAAGCAATAAATTTATATAGTTTATAAGTATATTGAACAAATAGCTCATTTAAAATAGTAAAAATAATTGATAGTCACTCGAATCGTAATTCAAATATCACAGTAAAATACGATTATTTTAAGATATGAAAATACTAGTCTACTTTACAATTACTATTGCCGATTTGACCATATTTAAGCAATAAATTTATATAGTTTATAAGTATATTGAACAAATAGCTCATTTAAAATAGTAAAAATAATTGATAGTCACTCGAATCGTAATTCAAATATCACAGTAAAATACGATTATTTTAAGATATGAAAATACTAGTCTCCTTTACAATTACTATTGCCGATTTGACCATCTTTAAGCAATAAAGTAGTATAGTTTATAAGTATATTGAAGAAACAGCTTATTTAAAATAGCAAAAATAATTGAAATTCACACGAATCGGACTACAAATATCACAGTAAAATACGATTATTTTAAGATATGAAAATATTAGCCTCATTTACAATTACTATTGCCGATTTGACCATCTTTAAGCAACAAATTTATATAGATTATAAGTATATTGAACAAATAGCTCATTTAAAATATTAAAAATAATTGATAGTCACTCGAACCGTAATTCAAATATCACAGTAAAATACAATTATTTTAAGATATGAAAATACTAGTCTTTGTTAAAATTACTATTGCCGATTAGACCATCTTTAAGCAATAAATTTATGTAGTTTATAAGTATATTGAC
This sequence comes from Pterostichus madidus, assembly GCA_911728475.2. NCBI lineage: Eukaryota > Metazoa > Arthropoda > Insecta > Coleoptera > Carabidae > Pterostichus > Pterostichus madidus. The sequence continues at coordinate 13,219,621 of OU452311.1, forward strand.
CAAATAGCTCGTTTAGAATAGCGAAAATAATTGGAAGTCACACGAATCGGAATACAAATATCACAGCAAAATACGATTATTTTAAGGTATGAAAATACTAGTCTCCTTTACAATTACTATTGCCGATTTGACCATCTTTAAGCAATAAATTTATAAAGTTTATAAGCATATTGAACAAACAGCTCATTTAAAATAGCGAAAATAATTGACAGTCACTCGAATCGTAATTCAAATATCACAGTAAAATACGATTATTTTAAGATATGAAAATACTAGTCTACTTTACAATTACTATTGACGATTTGACCATATTTAAGCAATAAATTTATATAGTTTATAAGTATATTGAACAAACAGCTCGTTTAAAATAGCGAAAATAATTTAAAGTCACACGAATCGTAATTCAAATATCACAGGAAAATACGATTATTTTAAGATATGAAAATACTAGCTTTCTTTACAATTACTATTGCCAATTTGACCATCTTGAAGCAATAAATTTATATAATTTATAAGTATATTGAACAAACATTTCATTTAAAATAGCGAATATAATTGAAAGTCACACGAGTCAGAATAAAAATATCACAGTAAAATACGATTATTTTGAGATATGAAAATACTAGTCTCCTTTACAATTACTGTTGCCGATTTAACTATCTTTAAGCAATAAATTTATATAGTTTATAAGTATATTGAACATACTGCTCGTTTAAAATAGCGAAAATAATTGAAAGTCACACGAGTCGGAATACAAATATCACAGTAAAATACGATTATTTTAAGATATGAAAGTACTAGTCTCCTATACAATTACTATTGCCGATTTGGCCATATTTAAGCAATAAATTTATATAGTTTATAAGTATATTGAACAAATAGCTCATTTAAAATAGTAAAAATAATTGATAGTCACTCGAATCGTAATTCAAATATCACAGTAAAATACGATTATTTTAAGATATGAAAATACTAGTCTACTTTACAATTACTATTGCCGATTTGACCATATTTAAGCAATAAATTTATATAGTTTATAAGTATATTGAACAAATAGCTCATTTAAAATAGTAAAAATAATTGATAGTCACTCGAATCGTAATTCAAATATCACAGTAAAATACGATTATTTTAAGATATGAAAATACTAGTCTACTTTACAATTACTATTGCCGATTTGACCATATTTAAGCAATAAATTTATATAGTTTATAAGTATATTGAACAAATAGCTCATTTAAAATAGTAAAAATAATTGATAGTCACTCGAATCGTAATTCAAATATCACAGTAAAATACGATTATTTTAAGATATGAAAATACTAGTCTACTTTACAATTACTATTGCCGATTTCACCATCTTTAAGCAATAAATGTATATAGTTTATAAGTATATTGAACACACAGCTCATTTAAAATAGCAAAAATAATTGATAGTCACTCGAATCGTAATTCAAATATCATAGTAAAATACGATTATTTTAAGATATGAAAATATTAGTCTCCTTTACAATTACTATTGCCGATTTGGCCATATTTAAGCAATAAATTTATATAGTTTATAAGTATATTGAACAAATAGCTCATTTAAAATAGTAAAAATAATTGATAGTCACTCGAATCGTAATTCAAATATCACAGTAAAATACGATTATTTTAAGATATGAAAATACTAGTCTACTTTACAATTACTATTGCCGATTTGACCATATTTAAGCAATAAATTTATATAGTTTATAAGTATATTGAACAAATAGCTCATTTAAAATAGTAAAAATAATTGATAGTCACTCGAATCGTAATTCAAATATCACAGTAAAATACGATTATTTTAAGATATGAAAATACTAGTCTACTTTACAATTACTATTGCCGATTTGACCATATTTAAGCAATAAATTTATATAGTTTATAAGTATATTGAACAAATAGCTCATTTAAAATAGTAAAAATAATTGATAGTCACTCGAATCGTAATTCAAATATCACAGTAAAATACGATTATTTTAAGATATGAAAATACTAGTCTCCTTTACAATTACTATTGCCGATTTGACCATCTTTAAGCAATAAAGTAGTATAGTTTATAAGTATATTGAAGAAACAGCTTATTTAAAATAGCAAAAATAATTGAAATTCACACGAATCGGACTACAAATATCACAGTAAAATACGATTATTTTAAGATATGAAAATATTAGCCTCATTTACAATTACTATTGCCGATTTGACCATCTTTAAGCAACAAATTTATATAGATTATAAGTATATTGAACAAATAGCTCATTTAAAATATTAAAAATAATTGATAGTCACTCGAACCGTAATTCAAATATCACAGTAAAATACAATTATTTTAAGATATGAAAATACTAGTCTTTGTTAAAATTACTATTGCCGATTAGACCATCTTTAAGCAATAAATTTATGTAGTTTATAAGTATATTGACCAAATAGCTCGTTTAGAATAGCGAAAATAATTGGAAGTCACACGAATCGGAATACAAATATCACAGCAAAATACGATTATTTTAAGGTATGAAAATACTAGTCTCCTTTACAATTACTATTGCCGATTTGACCATCTTTAAGCAATAAATTTATAAAGTTTATAAGCATATTGAACAAACAGCTCATTTAAAATAGCGAAAATAATTGACAGTCACTCGAATCGTAATTCAAATATCACAGTAAAATACGATTATTTTAAGATATGAAAATACTAGTCTACTTTACAATTACTATTGCCGATTTGACCATATTTAAGCAATAAATTTATATAGTTTATAAGTATATTGAACAAACAGCTCGTTTAAAATAGCGAAAATAATTTAAAGTCACACGAATCGTAATTCAAATATCACAGGAAAATACGATTATTTTAAGATATGAAAATACTAGCTTTCTTTACAATTACTATTGCCAATTTGACCATCTTGAAGCAATAAATTTATATAATTTATAAGTATATTGAACAAACATTTCATTTAAAATAGCGAATATAATTGAAAGTCACACGAGTCAGAATAAAAATATCACAGTAAAATACGATTATTTTGAGATATGAAAATACTAGTCTCCTTTACAATTACTGTTGCCGATTTAACTATCTTTAAGCAATAAATTTATATAGTTTATAAGTATATTGAACATACTGCTCGTTTAAAATAGCGAAAATAATTGAAAGTCACACGAGTCGGAATACAAATATCACAGTAAAATACGATTATTTTAAGATATGAAAGTACTAGTCTCCTATACAATTACTATTGCCGATTTTACTATCTTTAAGCAATAAATTTATAAAGTGTATAAGCATTTTGATCAAACAGCTCATTTAAAATAGCAAAAATAATTGTGTAACAGTGCCAATGAAGCACAACCCCCGTCGACGTACCGAATTATACGGGATGATAAATAGATAAACAAGCTTATACTTACCTGTATCTCTGTGTCGTCCCACGACGCGCTGTAAGATGGAAGGGTAGTTTCAAATTACACACCCACACAGTCTGTTAACGTAAACGGTTCTATATTATTTACATGAGTTAAGTTTACAAGTGAATGTCTACAAAATGCCAGCCGAACCGCGCGTTCCGGTCTTGGAGGTAACCCAATCGAGAATTAATTCGTTTACCTCGAAGACAGCAAAATGTTCATCGAATCAGATTGATCGTATCAGCAATTTGCTGGTAATATTCCACTGCTTGCTGCTAGTCAGCAATATGCTGCGGAAGACACCCAGGTTACTGATCCGCGATTGCAACAGTCACGGTAATAATAATAGCAAATTCATCATATTATTTAATTGAACTACGTGACTGTTACATCACCCTCCCCTTTAAACTTGGCTTTAATTAAAAATTAAAGTCAAGTGCAACGGGGTCAATCTGATTCAATATCGGTCGGGTTGGCCTCTTACTTGCTACGTCATTAGAGGGGTACGGAGAAGGGCGGCGTTGGTGGAGGAACTAGAGTCGTATTGCGGCGGACCGGAGTTGTGACCTGGTGTTTGATTCTGCGGCAGTTGTGGGTACATCAGTGACGGCGATGCTTTCAAATTACTTGGGCTTGGGGCATCTTGCCGTGTTAGGTTCACTAGGTATCGTATGGTAAGTGCATCCCAGAAGCTGGCCAGCAGAAACCATTTGCGATGAGGTTGCTCTGGGGCGGCTTTTCGCAAACTAAACAAATTTAAAATCACCGTCGCTACATACCTGATGACGTTGTAAAATGTGTATAGGACCATGAATATTGAAAAAAGATTTCCTGTGTATGATAGGAACCTCCACACTTCTTCTGCTGCGCTCCAGGCCATTTTTGCGAATTCTCCACTACTGAAAACGCTTGGCATATGGTAACCCTGGCTGTCTACTTCGGCTCCTGTAACTCGTCGTGTCATCAGGTTAGCGACGGCGCGACGTTCGTTCGGAAACATCAGCGTGTGCTGGAACGCCTCCATATCTTGCCAGCTGTAGACCCCGTGCACGCTGATTGGTGCGATCTTGATCATCGGTACCACCTCGCTTGGATAGTTGGCATCCAGGACTAAGGGCTCTGGTTGTGTCCGTCGAAATTTCGGATCCACCTCCAACCACTTGCCCTCTAGGTGGAACATCACTGGTAATTGACTATCACAGTCCACCTGCGTTCCGTGATTTTGAATGCTGTGAGTAATCGGGGCCATAAACTTACTCTCATTGTTATACATAATCGGGAGCTGCTGGTAACAGAATTTTGTCTTCCGGAAATCCACAATTTTTGCGCTGCACCGAGTTATGTACAGCACTTCTCCCATTACTCTGCCCATATGCCCTGCCGCTTCTTTTACAAGTCCACTGACAATATCCGGTTTCTCCAAGGCCAACATGATACGGTTTTTTAGGATTGCTTCTCGTAGATGGCATCGCTTCAATATGGCGTCGTATAGAAGACCCTTAGCCTGCTGTTTAAAAGCAATTTCTAAAAACAGCAGCTTGCTAAGAACTTGAGCCATAACATCAGTGTTCTGTGTCACTCTCCTTGACTTTTGGAAAAAGAAGCCAAGAGAGGATTCAAAAATTACGATCAGGCGATTTTGCTCGGTGCGCCAAGCTGGTTGATAGCACACTAGCTCTGCCTGAACCAGCCGTAAAGCAAACACTGTATCACGTGCCTCCACCACAACGTATTTCGTTTTGGTGTTGTTAACCGTCAATATTGTGGCTGTTCCCTCATAGAGGACGTCCATCCCTCGTTCTGAGCATCGATCAGCATGCTCAGCCTGCCATATAACTTCTCCTGCCACGTCGTCGAAGCAGTATTTCTGATTGTACGGACAAATTGTGCCCGTACGGAGTCGTACTGTATTCTCCTCGACATCGGCTATGGCGAGATAGTCAAATAGCTTGATGGTGATGGCTGCGCTAACGTCCTCATAGGTTGTACCGTGTAGAGTGTAGCGTGCACCGCTGCATTTTCCACTCGGTTCCAGGTGGCCCTCGAGTGTTGCTGAAACCTCTGTTGTCCCATTCTGAAGTAAACCAGAGACAATTCCGGCTTCCAATCCCGTCAAGTCTAGTCTTCGGAACTGGTGGGCTTCCAAGCAACTTTCTGCTTTCACATATTGTATGAAGTGTGAAAAACCACCGGAAACTGCACTAGTATGCGAATGCATACCACAGTGCTGAACCATCTGCTGCACGGTCAGTTGAAAACGTGCACCTCGGTGTACCTACGCTCTTGGACGAGTTGGTTTCGTGTCGTTGCTTCTTCAGAGTTGTTCTTCGGGTCTAAGCAGGGTTTGACATCTAATAAGGAAATCTTCTATATTTCCACGTCCAGGTCCGCGCAATCGAACGCAATTAGTTCCGGCCCTCCGTTTCTCAAACATAATAAAACTAAAATTAACAAAAGCATCTTAAAGGCTAAAATATGTCTTTTCTTTTGCACTGAGCGCTACACTCGAGAGTTCCGTATCCACGAGTGGTCAGGGACGGCTCCGCGACTTCGGGTGGCGTACGTCTGTGCTGTTGGAACTTCTCGCGTAGTAACGATACTAGCGTCTTACAGTGTGGTATCGTAGTGTGAGGACGTGGTGTGCCTCCCGGACGCCGATTGATTGGCACTGGTCCTGGAATTGCCGGACAAATCTGTAACTGAAAAGCTGTTAAATGGACTGGTCACAGATACTTCCGACGATTCAGCTGGAACTTCGTTTGGTTTTACCAAAGACTTTCTAGCTGACCAAGGAATAATTATATTTGTACCATCATTCTCCGTATAATTCGTTGTTTCGGACGAACTAACAGGATTAGCAACTTCTACCTCATTGTTTAAATCGTCCTCTGTCACATAACAATGCTTCAATCTATTGATATGTACTCTCATTTCTCTACGACCATGAATTTCTTTTATTACCGCATTTACGTCCCGCATTTCAATTATGCGATACGGTCCTGACCATTTCTTAGCTAGCTTAGCACTAGTGCCGACCTTGATAGCTGGTGTATACAAATAAACTCGGTCACCAAGTTGAAACTTGACTCCGGAAGTTTTCTTATTAAATGTACGGTGTACACGGTCAATGTTTTTATCCAGCTGTTGGCGGGCATTAGCATGTGCAATTTTTAAGCGTTGCATAAATTCAGCTACATAGTTTGAGTCGGTATCGTATCTAGTTCTAAGTGGACGAATGATTTCGTCAAACGGCAATTCAATGTCGCGCCCAAACATTAGGAAAAATGGCGTATCCCCGAGCATAGAATGCATAGTGTTGCAGAAAGCTGAAACAGCAAAGGGCAGCCATTCATCCCAGTCTGTATGATGCGGGTTAACGTAATGCGAGAAAATATCTTTGAGCGTGCGATGACAACGCTCTAAACTTGCGTTAGTTTGTGGTCGGTACGCTGTCGTGTGTAAACGTTCGATGTTAAGTACTTTATACAATTCTTTCAATAATTTTGATACAAAATTTGTACCAAGATCAGTAAGAAGCTGTCGAGGTGTACCATGACGCAGAATGATACCCTTGACAAAAGTTTTCGCTACTGTTTCGGCAGTTTTGTCTCGCATAGGAAAGGCTTCTAGATAACGTGTAGCCGCGTCTTGAACTGTTAAAATGTATCGGTTCCGGCTGACGTAACAACAAGGGGTCCCACTACATCCATCGCGATTCGCTCAAAAGATCTACTACTTAATTTGAATTTCATTAGTGGAGCAGGTCGGAAATGTGGAGATGTTTTCCGTTGTGCGCATGACACACATTGTCTTACATAATTCTTGACGTGTTTTCTTAAATCTCGAATTTATTTTTTCGAACGTCTTTTCCATCCCTCCGTGACCGGATAGAGGAGAGTCATGACAGGGTTGTAAAATATTTTTATGGAATTTACTGGGGACGACAAGCCGGTCCTGGAAACGCTCATCGTCTGATTTTCGGTAAATCAGACCATCGTCATCGAAATAGAATTCACTATTTCTATCAGATTTTATCTTCTCAGCGTATCGGTATAGACAGTGAATTTGTGTCCATATAGATAACACCTGAAATGTTTAATCGCCTAGACCAGTGCTAAACACTCTCGTTCTGTCGTGTGATAATTTCTTTCTGCGGGTTTAAGTTGACGACTTGCATAAGCTACCGGCATCTCGTGTCCATCATGCTCTTGACACAAAACTTCACCAATGGCAAACATAGATGCATCCGGACATAAGATAAATGGCTTATCGAAATCTGGGTATTTTAAAATAGGTGATCTAATTAATAATTCTCTAAGCGTGGTGAATGCGTTATTTGCTTCATTAGACCAAGCAAATCTACAATTTTTCTTTGTTAAATTTGTTAAAGGTAACGCTACACTAGCAAAATTTGGAATAAATCTCCTATAAAAACCAGCTAATCCTAAGACTCGTATATCCGTGACGTCACGCGGTACTGGGAATTCCTTTACTACGCTTATCTTTTCGGGATCAGGTTTCACTCCGTTCTTACTCACTATGTGTCCTAGATATTTTGTTCCGCTTTTCATAAACTTACATTTATTAGGGTTCAAAGTAAGATTAGCATCACGCAATCGATCAAAAATTAATTTAAGTTTATTCATGTGCTCATCTAAATTGTCTGAACTAAAACAAATTATGTCATCAAGGTACACAAAGCAATGAGTTACAGTTAAACCTGATAAGACCGTGTACATCAGTCGCTGCCATGTGCTGGGACTGTTGATAAGACCAAACGGCATTCGATTACATTCAAAATGGCCCCACGGAACAGAGAATGCTGTTTTCTCTCTATCTCGTGAATCCATTTCTACTTTCCAATAACCTTTGGTCAAATCTAACGTGGTGAAACGTACCGCTTTTCCTAATTGATCTAAAGTATCTTGTAAATTTGGAATAGGAAAGTAATCTCTCTTTGTTATTTTATTTAATTCTCTGTAATCAATACAAAATCTAAAAGAGCTTTCACCATCAGCTGATTTCTTTTCTACTAGTACTACAGGGGCAAAATAGGGGCTTACGGATGGTTGAATGATGTTATTTGTAAGCAAATCTTCCATTAGTTCTTTCATAACTTGGCGACGACTGAAGGGTACACGATATGGGGCTTTACCGACCAGAACTTCCGTATCCGTATGTATACGATGTTTAACAAGCGGTGTTTTACTTAAAGGTTTTTCTTTTGGTTTAAATATATCAGCGTATTCATTCAAAAATTAACATACTTATTTCGTTCCACAACGGGTAGATGATTTAATTCAAATTTGTGAATTTTTGTCGTATCTACTACATTTATAGGGAGATAATTTTCTTTTTGAATTTCGAGCTGTTCCTCCGCGCGAACAGCAAAACCTAAAGGTACACGATTCCCTATTTGAACTTTTTCAGGACTGACATTTAAGACGTTAACAAATAATTTGGACTTTTGTTTCGTTCTTATAACAGTACGCGCCACCAGAACAGTCGGTATATCTAATTCCTTCAGGTCAACAACATAGGTAGCGTTCGGAACGCGCTTATCAAGCATTATTTCACAGACAGCTGTGTGACGCGGTGGAATGTTTAATTCTTCCATCGCGCGTATTATAAACTGTTTTTCAGAACCGTTACTAAATTTACAATTTAGAGTGTCAGAACACGCCGTACTACAATTTTTGTCAAACATTTGCGTTTCTGATATTGGCTGAGCCACGCACTCTTCGTTCGTTGCTTGATTATTGGATTCTAGTTGCTCAGGGTCCGCACACATATTGTTTTGATTAGGAAATGCTGTCTCTGCAATTTCAAAATCCTTACAACTACTTTTTTGACTCTGATTATTAGCATCCATTGAATCTAAGCCTACAATTTGATCATGAATTAATTCTTGATCCGTACCAACAAGATTGTGGTTCTGAAACGTGACACTGATATCTACACTGTTCGTGTGCGTACGGTTAACTGATGTGTTAGCCGAAACTACGTTTACGTTAATATTTACATCTGTATTTGTGCTCTTTAAAATTTCTGACATTGATAGAACTTGATTATTAATTTTGAAAAGATTTTGACTAAAATCTATTACTATATTATGCTGTATTAAAAAGTCTACTCCGAGCAGTCCATCTGAAGGTAAAAACAGATCATCTGGACAAACTACAAAACGATGTATTAAGTTTTCAAAACGCGTATTTAATTTTATATTGACGACTCCGTCACTACTTAATTGGTTTCCTGAAGCATCTACTAATACATCGTCCGAAGGTGAGATTGACAAATTATTTTCAGCAACTACTTTCCGTTTTATAAGTGAAACGGCGGCTCCAGAATCTACTAAAAATTTTAATTTATTATCGTTAAATTTTAGTTCTACCAGCTTTGTTCTATCCTTGCCAGAATCTGCGACCCGTGGCACAATACCGATCTTTTTATCTGCTTTTCTGTCCGACGTTGGGTCGTCGTCGGGGCAGCTTTCGAGTTTAAAGGACAATTTTTATCCTCCGCGCGGTGTCCTGTTTCAATACAGTTGAAACACAATGTTTGTTTCGGTTTCGGACATTTCCTATAGATATGATCCGTACTACCGCAATTAAAACAACGTCCGCGCATCTGGTGATAACGCTGATCTGTCCGTAACAAACCGTTTTGTTTGGTGCTTGATTTGTTACCTGCCCAAGGTGCTTGCTGTGTCGGCGTACTTTTTGTAGGTTTGGTGGTTAAAGAACGTACGTTCGCTTTGTGTGCGTCGGCCTTAGTTTCTTTAAATAGGCTCGCAAGTACCTCCTCGCAATATTCAGCGCAAGGTAAAGCCTGCTCGACAGTTTCGAATTGTCAAACCCGACACACTTCGTTGGAAAGGCGCGTGTCAAGACCTTCAAAAAATTGTCTCATCATCAGCGTTTCACGTTTTATTCTATTCCGCAAGTTAATCATATTGTCGTCGGACGTAGCAAAAATTTTTGCGGAGGCGATTTCTAAACGCAAAGCAAACTTACGAAGCGATTCGTCTTTCCTCCGATAAATTTTGAAAAATTCTCTTTCAGCCATAGCATAGTCAACTTTTTGGCCAAATAAACTATGTAACCAACCTCTCATAGATGCCACTGTAATAGGCCGTTTATCTGCCGGTAACGAATAGTAACAACTTTGCGCTTCTCCCCTGAGTTTTAATTTCATCGCTGTTACTGTTTGGTCATTATTCCACTGATAACATTCTACTACAAGGGCTACGTTATCTAGAAAAGCCTCGAGTTCGGGTGCACCGGAATAGGTTTCAATAGTTTTGAGGGCGGACATCGAGTTAGGATCATGGAATACGTTACTCATTGGGGGTGTACTGGTACGGGGAACTTTTTCATCGGAAGCAGTTGGTATTTCTTTAGTTTTATGTGATTGATTTGGGAGATGGTATGAAAAAGGACCGTAATAGTTTGCAGGATCGGTTCCGTGCGTGTCTCGGGAATGACCAGGGGATAAGTAGTTGTACCAATAGTTATTTGTTCGTACTTGATTAGGAGGGGCTGAAGGATTCATAGCTGGTACTCTGCTGGAAGGAACTGACGGATTCTCGGATACGGTTGCGGTTGAGGGTGGTTCAGTTGGACCGGGGGGAGGTGGGTTAGGTGTGTTGTCTTCTTGAGGCATGTTTACAGACACGATTAAAAATGATTATAATTCGATCGAAATGTTCGTACTCGTACAAGTAATTTTTTTTTCAACTAAAATTACTAATCCTGTCCGCAGCGCCAATTGTAACAGTGGGTTGTGTCAATGAAGCACAACCCCCGTCGACGTACCGAATTATACGGGATGACAAATAGATAAACAAGCTTATACTTACCTGTATCTCTGTGTCGTCCCACGACGCGCTGTAAGATGGAAGGGTAGTTTCAAATTACACACACACAGTCTGTTAACGTAAACGGTTCTATATTATTTACATGAGTTAAGTTTACAAGTGATTGTCTACAAAATGCCAGCCGAACCGCGCGTTCTGGTCTTGGAGGTAACCGAATCGAGAATGAATCCGTTTACCTCGAAGACAGCAAAATGTCCATCGAATCAGATAGATCGTATCAGCAATTTGCTGATAGTATTCCACTGCTTGCTGCTAGTCAGCAATATGCAGCAGAAGACACCCAGATTACTGATCCGCGATTGCAACAGTCACGGTAATAATAATAGCAAATTCATCATATTATTTAATAGAACTACGTCACTGTTACAATTGATAGTCACTCGAATCGTAGTTCAAATATCACAGTAAAATACGATTATTTTAAGATATGAAAATACTAGTCTCATTTACAATTACTATTACCGTTTTGACCATCTTTAAACAATAAATTTATATAGTTTATAAGTATATTAAACAAATAGCTCATTTAAAATAGCGACAATAATTGATAGTCCCACGAGTCGGAATACAAATATCACAGTAAAATACGATTATTTTAAAATATGAAAATACTAGTCTCCTTTACAATTACTATAGCCGATTTGACCATCTTGAAACAATAAATTTATATAGTTTATAAGTATATTGAACAAACAGCTTATTTAAAATAGCAAAAATAATTGAAAGTCACTCGAATCGTAATTCAAATAATAATAATACTAAGCTGATACATTTCATGTGAAATCGCAGCTGCTCTGCATCTCTGCAGAACTCGAAAATCCGCTTAATTAAGGTGGATTAGTCCTTATTCTCTTGAGGTCTTCACAGTGCTTCATGCTTTCTTGCCTTTTCCACTATTTTTCTCCATTTCTTTCTGTCTGTCATTTGCTTTTTCCACTGCTCTATTCTCATTTCCCTGATGTCTTCCTCCACTTGGTCTTTCCATCTATTCTTCGGTCTTCCTCTATTTCTGCCATATCTTGGGTTCCATTCCGTTATCTTCCTTATTCCTGCGTTATTTTCCCTCCTATATATATGTCCCATCCATCTTATCCTCATTGCTTTAATAGTACGTACTATATTTTCGTTTTCCATTATCTCCTCAATTTCATGGTTCATCAGTTGTCTGCATTCATTTTCGTTTATCTTCTTCGGCCCCATTATTGTTCTTATGATTCTTCTTTCCCATATTTTCAACTTTTCTTCTTCTTTGTTTGTCAATGTCGCTATTTCTGCCGCGTATGTTACTATTAGTTTTATTAGTGTTTTATATATCCGCAACTTTGTTCTTTTACTTAATTTCTTATCCTTTAATATTTGTTTATTGCAGTAATATGCCTTGTACCCTCTCTGTATTTTTTCCTGGATATCATACCTTTCATTTTTTCTATTCACTAGTGAACCTAGATACCTGAATGTTTCCACTTCTTCGAAAATATACGTACCATATTTAAAGTTGTCTCTAATTCTATCTTTCTTATTACAGCACATGTATTTAGTTTTCTCTTCATTCATTTGTAGCCCTCTTTTCTTTACTTCTTCCGCTATCCTCAGTACAATTCTTTCTAGTTCTCTTCTACTCCTTGAAATAATTGCTATGTCATCAGCGTACGCTATTATCTGTGACAAGTTCTTGTTCAACGTACCTATTCCCTCTACGCTTTTAATTATCGCATCTAGCACCAGAGTGAAGAGCATTGCGGACAATGCATCCCCTTGTCTTACTCCTTTTCTTATTTGAATTTTCTGTGCTGTGCCATTCTCAGTGCCTATGACTGCATTTGAGTCTTTCATTGTTGTCTCTACAAGGGCTCTTATTTTCTTCGAAACTTTAATAAATTTCAAATCTTCCATTAATTGTTTTCTCCCCACCTGATCAAATGCCTGTTTGAAGTCAATAAAAATTATGTGCGTTTCCAAGTTATGTTCGTAACTCTTCTCTATTGTTTGCTTCACTATGTGGATTGCATCTACTGTCGATCTCCCTTTTCTAAACCCGTTTTGATAATCACCTAGTTCTTTTTCAGTATATATTTGTAGTCTTTCCTTTACTATCGCTGTTAATATCTTGTACGTAATATTGAGCAGAGAGATACCTCTATAATTCTTGAAGTCGGCCATATCCCCTTTCTTTGGTATCGGAATTATCACCCCCGTCTTCCATTCGTTTGGCATTTGCTCATCTATCCAAATTCTCCGTATTAACTTGAAGATCTTATTCTGAAGTTCGTCTCCACCTTCTTTTATCAGTTCTGCTGTTACCTCATCACACCCAGCCGCTTTATTGTTCCTTAGTTTCATTATTGCTTCCTTCACTTCTTCTTCACCTGGTTCTTCTATATTAATGTTTTCTTCTATTTCTTCAATATGTATGGTTCCGTCACTTTCCTCCTCTTCATATAGCTCTTCAAAGCGTCTCTTCCATCTTTCTTCTTTTATCTTAACTAAGCTCTTTTTCTTCTTTCCTTTTCTCATATATCTGTATAGTGCTGTAGTGCTTCTATTTTTGCAATCATTTTCTATTTCGTCCATTTTTCGTTCTATCCTTTGTTGCTTTTTTTGTTTACATAACTTTGTGGCTTCTTTCCTTTTCTCTCTGTACTCCTCATTGTGTTCAATTCTCTTTGTTCTGAGCCATTTACTTCGCGTTTCGTTTTTCAGTTCTATTGCTCTTGCACATTGCTGGTCAAACCAATGTTTATTCATTCCTTTCTTCTTATACCCTATGACCTCCTTTGCCGCTCCTTTAATACTCTCTTTAATGATCTTCCATTCTTCTTCTATATTATTACCCTTGCTATCTTGCAGTTTTTTTGTTATTTCTGCCACATATTTACTCTTTATTTCTTCTTGTTTCAATTTTTCTACATTCCATAATTTATTTTTTTTTACTTGTTCTCTCTTTAAACCTTGTGGGTTTATCTTACATTTGGCTATTACTAATACATGGTCAGAGTCAATGTTCGCGCCTCTATAAGATCTTGTATCTTTTATAGTTGTAATGTCTCTATTCTTCACTAGTATATGATCTATTTGATTGCCTGAATTTGTTCCTGGTATCATCCATGTAATTTTATGCGTCTGCTTGTGTACAAACTTCGTACTTGCTATATATGAATCAGTCGCTGCTGCAAAATTACATAGTTTTTCTCCATTATTGTTTGTCCTTTCATGCATCGTGAATTTTCCCGCAACATCTTTATAACATTCCTCTTTTCCCACTTGTGCATTAAAATTCCCTATATTAATCAACATATCCTCTTTTGGTACCGTATCGTTAAATTGTTCTAATTGCTCGTAGAATGTTTGTTTTTCGTCTTCTTTCGCATTTTCTGTTGGTGCGTACACATTTATTATTGAGAGGTTTCTCGGCTTATTCTCTATTCTTATATATGAAATTCTTCCTCCTGCAGCCTTGAACTGTATTACCCTATCTTTCATTTTTTCTCGTAATAAGAATGCTGTTCCTCCATGTCCCTGTTTTTTGTCTCCAGCATACCATATTGCGTATTTTCCTTTATCGATTTTTCCTTCCCCTGCCCATCTTATTTCCTGCAATCCTGCTACATCTACCTGATACTTTTCTAGTTCTTTTGCCGCCTCTTCCATTTTCCCGGGTTTAAGTAACGTTTGTACGTTCCATGTTCCTATTTTAATTATATTTTTCTTTAGTTTTTTTCTTCTCTGCTTCTTGTCTCTTACTTTTTCCTTTTTCATATCCTTATTCTTTGCTTTGTATTCAGAACTTCCGCCTTGTCCTTCCCTTCCTATGATTAGTTTTTTGGCTCGATTACGTTCTTTATTTTATTCCATATATACAGCTGCCCATCTATTGTTATCTTCTGATAGAATATTTTCGTTTTCTTCCCGGCGTTTTTATGCATCTTTGCTATTTTGCTTATCTCTATCTGTATTTTTCTCTCCGCTACTGTAAGATCGTTTGATATGTATATTTTTTCTTCTCTTAGCTTATATTTGTTTCTCAGAATTTCTAATTTATTTGCCCATGTATCAATTTCCGCGCAGATCATCATACTTTTCCCGTTTATTACATATGCAGATTTTATTCCAGCTTTCACGTTCAGTTTATCTTGAATAAATTGCGCTGTCGTTTTAATTATTTCCTCCTTACTATCCATTTCCAGCCCTGCTATTATTATGTAATTCTTTCTCTTTTCTCTTTCTTTTTTTTCTCGTTCATTCTCTAGCATTTCTATCCTCTTTGTTAATTTGACTGCAATGTCCTCCTTCTCCTCAGTGCTTTTCATATTGTTCTCTAACTCTTCAAGTCTCTTGATTATTTGCTTATTCTCCTGTGCCCTTTGCGTGTCCTTTCCTTGGATGTATTCTATGTCTTTGTTTATTTTATCCATACTACCTTTAACCTCTTTGCGGAATTCTTCCATTTCTTTTTTCCTTTCATCATTCACATTCTTATTTTCGATTCTGCTTTCTTCTAATTCTTTTTTAATATCTTCAAAGCTTTTAGCCATCTTTGTCATCGCTTCCTGAATCCCTTTTAGAATTTCTTCCATTTTTATAGCTGTACTATCCGTGCCCTCTTTACCTTTGGCTAACCTTTCTTCAACTTTATCTGGTGATCTTGCTGTAACCGTACTTCTTTTAAAGATTTTTCCTCTTTCTTTTCCCTCTTCTTCTTCTTCACTGTTTTCCCGTTTTCTCACAACACTTGAGCTTCTAACTCCAACCTTCGACATTAATTTCCCTTTAGCCCAAGTATATCTCTACTTATTACTGTCAACTGACATTAGTTCACTAATCTATTCTATTATTTTACTTAATTTATAAACAAAAAGACTATCTTCTTCCTTCCGTTCACTGTGTTACTGAGGCTGGTTCATGCCCCGCTTGACTAGGCAATTTTCTTCGCTTCTGCGTGCTACTGGTTGCTTGCCTAATTTAGCTGGGCGTAGCCACTCCTTAGATTGCTTAAGTTGTAATCTCTGGATGTGTGAACTTTAATTTCCTAAAGGATACTTCTATTCCGCTTTTTAATGTTACTTTCCCTAGTAACTCTTCTTTATTTACTTCTTTCCACTCATATTAGGACATGGATGTTGCATGAAATAGAAATTTTTAGGTTATTTCCTAACAATCACAATATATTTTTTCCTAATTTCTTTATTTTTCTTTACCTCAATCACAGACAAACTCGGTTGGCACTATGGTTCTACCGTTTCATTTACAATCCGTAATGCAAATATCATAGTAAAATACGATTATATTAAGATATGAAAATACTTGTCTCCTTTACAATTTCTATTGCCGATTTGACCTTATTTAAGCAATAAATTTAGATAGTTTATAAGTATATTGAACAAATAGCTCATTTAAAATAGCAAAAAGAATTGATAGTCACTCGAATCGTAATTCAAGTATCACAGTAAAATACGATTATTTTAAGATATGAAAATACTAGTCTCTGTTAAAATTACTATTGCCGATTTGACCATCTTTAAGCAATAAATTTATGTAGTTAAGTATATTGAACAAACAGCTCGTTTAAAACAGCGTAAATAATTGGAAATCACACGAATCGGAATACAAATATCACAGTAAAATACGATTATTTTAAGATATGAAAATAATAGTCTCATTTACAATTACTATTGCCGATTTCACCATCTTTAAGCAATAAATTTATATAGTTTATAAGTATATTGAACAAACAACTCATTTAAAAAAGCAAAACTAATTGATAGACACTGGAATCGTAATTCAAATATCACAGTAAAATACGATTATTTTAAGATATGAAAATACTAGTCTCCTTTAAAATTACTATTGCCGATTTGACCATCTTTAAGCAATAAATTGATATAGTTTATAAGTATATTGAACAAACAGCTCATTTAAAATAGCAAAAATAATTGAAAGCCACACGAGTCGGAATACAAATATCATAGTAAAATACGATTATTTTAAGATATGAAAATACTAGTTTCCTTTACAATTCCTATTGCCGATTTTTCCATCTTTGAGCAATAAATTTATATAGTTCATAAGTATATTGAACAAACAGCTCATTTAAAATAATGAAAATAATTGAAAGTTACTCGAGTCGGAATACAAATATCACAGTAAAATACGATTATTTTAAGATATGAAAATACTAGTTTCCTTTACAATTACTACTGCCGATTTGACCACCTTTAGGCAATAAATTTATAAAGTTTTTAAGCATATTGAACAAACAGCTCATTTAAAATAGCAAAAATAATTGAAAGCCACACGAGTCGGAATACAAATATCATAGTAAAATACGATTATTTTAAGATATGAAAATACTAGTTTCCTTTACAATTCCTATTGCCGATTTTTCCATCTTTGAGCAATAAATTTATATAGTTCATAAGTATATTGAACAAACAGCTCATTTAAAATAATGAAAATAATTGAAAGTTACTCGAGTCGGAATACAAATATCACAGTAAAATACGATTATTTTAAGATATGAAAATACTAGTTTCCTTTACAATTACTACTGCCGATTTGACCACCTTTAGGCAATAAATTTATAAAGTTTTTAAGCATATTGAACAAACAGCTCATTTAAAAGAGCGAAAATAATTTAAAGTCACACGAGTCGAAGTACAAATATCACAGTAAAATATGATTATTTTAAGGTATGAAAATACAAGTCTCCTTTACAATTACTATTGCCGATTTGACCATCTTTAAGCAATAAATTTATATAGTTTATAAGTATATTGAACAAACAGCTCATTTAAAATAGTAAAAATAATTGATAGTTCACTCGAATCGTAATTCAAATATCAGAGTAAAATACTATTATTTTAAGATATGAAAATACTAGTCTCTTTTACAATTACTATTGCCGATTTGACCATCTTTAAGCAATAAATATATGTAGTTTATAAGTGTATTAACCAAACAGCTCGTTTAAAATAGAGAAAATAATTGGAAGTCACATGAATCGAAATATTAATATCACAGTAAAATACGATTAATTTAAGATATGAAAATACTAGTCCCATTTACAATTACTAATGCTGATTTGACCATCTTTAAGCAATAAATTGATATAGTTTATAAGTATATTGAACAAACAGCTCATTTAAAATAGCAAAAATAATTGAAAGCCACACGAGTCGGAATACAAATATCATAGTAAAATACGATTATTTTAAGATATGAAAATACTAGTTTCCTTTACAATTACTATTGCCGATTTTTCCATCTTTGAGCAATAAATTTATATAGTTCATAAGTATATTGAACAAACAGTTCATTTAAAATAATGAAAATAATTGAAAGTTAGTCGAGTCGGAATACAAATATCACAGTAAAATGCAATTATTTTAAGATATGAAACTACTAGTTTCCTTTACAATTACTATTGCCGATTTCACCACCTTTAAGCAATAAATTTATATAGTTTATAAGTATATTGACCACACAGCTCATTTAAAATAGCAAAAATAATTGATAGTCACTCGAATCGTAATTCAAATATCATAGTAAATTATGATTATTTTAAGATATGAAAATACTTGTCTCCTTTGCAATTACTATTTCCAATTTGACCATCTTTAAGCAATAAAGTAATATAGTTTATAAGTATATTGAACAAACATCTCATTTAAAATAGCAAAAATAATTGAAAGTCACACGTATCGGACTACAAATATCACAGTAAAGTACGATTATTGTAAGATATGAAAATGCTAGTCTCATTTACAATTACTATTGCCTATTTGACCATCTTTAAGCAACAAATTTATATAGATTATAAGTATATTGAACAAATAGCTCATTTAAAATTGTAAAAATAATTGATAGTCACTCGAATCGTAATTCAAATATCACAGTAAAATACGATTATTTTATGATATGAAAATACTAGTCTCTGTTAAAATTACTATTGCCGATTTGACCATCTTTAAGCAATAAATTTATGTAGTTTATAAGTATATTGAACAAACAGCACGTTTAAAATAGCGAAAATAATTGGTAGACACTCGAATCGTAATTCAAATATCACTGTAAAATACGATTATTTTAAGATATGAAAATACTTGTCTCCTTTGCAATTACTATTGCCAATTTGACCATCTTTAAGCAATAAAGTAATATAGTTTATAAGTATATTGAACAAACAGCTCATTTAAAATAGCAAAAATAATTGAAAGTCACTCGAATCGTAATTCAAATATCACAGTAAAATACGATTATTTTATGATATGAAAATACTAGTCTCTCTTAAAATTACTATTGCCGATTTGACCATCTTTAAGCAATAAATTTATATAGTTTATAAGTATATTGAACAAACAACTAATTTAAAATAGCAAAAATAATTGATAGACACTCGAATCTTAATTCAAATATCACAGTAAAATACGATTATTTTAAGATATGAAAATACTAGTCTCTCTTAAAATTACTATTGCCGATTTGACCATCTTTAAGCAATAAATTTATGTAGTTTATAAGTGTATTGAACAAACAGCTCGTTTAAAATAGCGAATATAATTGGAAGTCAGACGAATCGAAATACAATTATCACAGTAAAATACGATTATTTTAAGATATGAAAATAATAGTCTCATTTACAATTACTATTGCCGATTTGACCATCTTTAAGCAACAAATTTATATAAATTATAAGTATATTGAACAAACAGCTCATTTAAAATAGCAAAAATAATTGATAGTCACTCGAATCGTATTTCAAATATCATAGTAAAATACGATTATTTTAAGATATGAAAATACTAATCTCATTTACAATTACTATTGCCGATTTGACCATCTTTAAGCAACAAATTTATATAGTTTATAAGTATATTGAACAAACAACTAATTTAAAATAGCAAAAATAATTGATAGACACTCGAATCGTAATTCAAATATCACAGTAAAATACGATTATTATAAGATATGAAAATACTAGTCTCTCTTAAAATTACTATTGCCGATTTGACCATCTTTAAGCAATAAATTTATGTAGTTTATAAGTGTATTGAACAAACATCTCGTTTAAAATAGCGAATATAATTGGAAGTCACACGAATCGGAATACAATTATCACAGTAAAATACGATTATTTTAAGATATGAAAATAATAGTCTCATTTACAATTACTATTGCCGATTTGAGCATCTTTAAGCAACAAATTTATATGGATTATAAGTATATTGAACAAATAGCTCATTTAAAATAGTAAATATAATTGATAGTCACTCGAATCGTAATTCAAAAATCATAGTAAAATACGATTATTTTAAGATATGAAAATACTAATCTCATTTACAATTACTATTGCCGATTTGACCATCTTTAAGCAACAAATTTATATAGATTATAAGTATATTGAACAAATAGCTCATTTAAAATAGTAAATATAATTGATAGACACTCGAATCGTAATTCAAATATCATAGTAAAATACGATTATTTTAAGATATGAAAATACTGGTCTCTTTTACAATTACTATTGCCGATATGACCATCTTTAAGCAATAAATATATGCAGTTTATAAGTATATTAACCAAACAGCTCGTTTAAAATAGAGAAAATAACTGGAAGTCACACGAATCGGAATATTAATATCACAGTAAAATACGATTAATTTATGATATGAAAATACTAGTCTCATTTACAATTACTATTGTTGATTTAACCATTTTTAAGCATAAATTTATATAGTTTATAAGTATATTGAACAAACAGCTCATTTAAAATAGCAAAAATAATTGATAGTCACTCGAATCATAATTCAAATATCACAGTAAAATACGATTATTTTAAGATATGAAAATACTAGTCTCTTTACAATTACTATTGCCGACTTTACCACCTTTAGGCAATAAATTTATAAAGTTTATAAGTATATTGAACAAATAGCTCATTTAAAATAATGAAAATAATTGAAAGTTACTCGAGTCGGAATACAAATATCACAGTAAAATACGATTATTTTAAGATATGAAAATACTAGTCCCCTTTACAATTACTATTGCCGATTTGACCATCTTTAGGCACTAAATTTATATAGTTTATAAGTATATTAAACAAACAGCTCATTTAAAATAGCGAAAATAATTGAAAGTCACACGAATCGGAATACAAATATCACAGTAAAATAAGATTATTTTAACATATGAAAATACTAGTCTCCTTTAGAATTGCTATTGCCGATTTGACCATCTTTAAGCAATAAATTTATGTAGTTTATAAGTATATTGAACACACAGCTCATTTAAAATAGCGAAAGTAAATTGAAAGTCACACGAGTCAGAATACAATTATCACAGTAAAATACGATTATTTCAAGATATTAAAATACTAGTATCCTTTACAATTACTATTGCCGGTTTGACCATCATTAAGCAATACATTTATATAGTTTATAAGTATATTCAACAAACAGCTCGTTTAAAATAGCGAAAATAATTGAAAGTCACACGAATCGGAATACAAATATCACAGTAAAATACGATTATTTTAACCCATTAAGTCCTAGTGTTACCACATGGTCACACTGACTTGTTCATACTTGTTCCGCATTTACTGTAGTTGCATTTCATTCTTTGGTTTGGAGTAGTGTTATTCGTATTCTGGATACTGGGCTGTACGTATTGTGTAAAAATTTCATTGCATTCTTCATTATATTTGAAAATGACCTGCTCTAAAATCAGTGTATTCAAAATCACATCGAAAAACATGGACTTGAATTTTGTGTAAGTATAATATTTATTTTGTATTACATTGCAATTGCTTATAAAGTAGTTTTTTTATGTTTGTCAAATATGGTGCTACAAGACTGTAATTTGAAAATTATTTATATTGATTATAAATATGAAATATAACGTAACATATCAATGTGTTACCATATGGTTACACTAGGCTAATATAGGTGCATTTTTTTTAGACCTGGATTTTTCTTGCAACAGGCCCTAGATATTATATATAGTTCAGATGAAGATACATCTACACAAGGAATTTATATTGCTCCTCCGGAACCGAATGAAATTACTGATGAGGATTCTGCAGACGAAGATGAAGGAGGTTTAGTAGATAATTTGCCAGCTCGTCAATTATCGGCCTCGGCTGAAATTAGATATGCTGGTAGCAAAAGGCGTGTTGAAGAGATACGGAATATAGAAGAAGGAAGTAAAACAGAGAATTATTGGATGATGGGAGATTTAGAAAAAACTACAACTTTTCCAAAACCGGACTTTTATGAATTTCGGGATAAATCACCTGTTGAGTTATTTGAAATGTTTATGGATGACAGCGTTTTAAATTTGCTAGTTACAGAGAGTCAAAAATATGCATTATTCCTCAATTGCCCGGATCCACAAATTAGTGTAGAAGAAATAAAATGTTTTATTGGGATTCTAATACTTAGTGGTTACAATGAACTTCCAGGTAAACGAAGGTATTGGGATTCATGTCTTGATATGCGAAACGAAATGGTGTGTAAAACTATGCGGAGGGATAGATTTATTCAAATTATGAGGTTCATACACTGCACAGATAACACAAAAATAAACAGGGAGGTTAAAATTTGGAAAATCAGACCATTCGCAGAAAAACTAAAACAAAATTATCTTAAATATTTTATATCTGTTGAAAATATAAATTTTGATGAAAGTATGGTAAGGTATTATGGAAGGCATGGATGTAAGCAGTGTATCCGAGGAAAGCCTATCCGCTTTGGCTATAAAGTGTGGTGCTTGAACGCAGAAAATGGTTACCTCATCAATTTTGAAATTTACCAAGGCAAAAATACAAATTCAAATATAGATTATGAATTAAAATTTGGAAAATCATCTGCACCGTTGGTTGTTATGTTGGATGAAATGCCACGCAAAGAACTACGATATCAGATTTATACGGATAATTTGTTCAGCAGCTTCAAATTATTTGCTCATCTGCGAGAACATGGTTATGGTGCTACCGGTCTGATTCGACAAAATCGTATTCCAAAAAATTGTCCTTTACCAGATAAAAAAACATTCACAAAACAAAGTAGAGGCTCATTTGACTCTGCAATTTGCAAAACAGATGGTATCATGCTGACCAGATGAATGGACAACGCGATGGTTTCGATGATATCTTCGACATTTGGCATTTCACCTATTGCATCGG